>CM040920.1:23650480-24250480 GCA_023029165.1 Gobiocypris rarus
AAAAAGACATTTAACTTACACTGAAAAGGCAGAAATTATGTTGCCCATGAAAGGGATGCAATACTAATACAATACTAGAAATTGCGAAATTAAGGCGGGACCATTGGACAGTGAAATGTTCACTAGGTCAGCAAGGTCACAAAAACACAGGTCAAGAAAAAAGACAGGTTAACGGCTTTAAGGGCGTTTTCAGACTAGATTGTTTGCTTTGTTCCGAAACAGGGACTTAATTTGTTATAATGTAGCATCTTATTGGTTCAGTTCACTTTCACAAAGCAACATTTCAAAGCGAACCAAAATGTGTTAATGCAAGTCACATGTGAGCTAAACTTTTCTCTTATTGCGCAGAGAGGTATGTAAAATTGGTCAAATGTGCTTGGGGATAAAAATTGTAAACAAAATACTGACGTAGTGTAAACGTGTATGGTTTCCTGAAAGAAATTATAGTTTTAGGTGTGTAATTTGTGACAGTGTGCACTAACATAATTCTCTATTTTCTGCATTACAGAATTATGAATATTCCTATGCTGGTGTCACCATTGCCATGCGCATGAGAGATGATATCAACAATTGATATCAAGCTCAAAAGCATTGACCAAACTTGCAAAAAGTATGTTTTCTTTCAAGACAATTTTAAATTGGAAAGAATCTGGTAAGATGAGTCACTTTGCACATAAATTACTTTTTTAAATTACTCAGAAATTGGACAGGTCTAATGCTGATATACATCATTATCTACATAATTTCTCCTATCAGCCAAAATGATAAGAAATCATCTTAAACATAGGGCTGTGGAAATATGACCTGGCAAAAGAAAAAAAGAAAAAAATACGGTCCAATTCCAGTGGACCTTCAGGTCATCCTAGTTCAAAGACCAGGTTGTATGTCTGAATTGAAATTGAGGATTAACAATTTTTTTTACCTAAAACCATGGCCCATTTAGACGTTATAAAAGCTTTTTGAATCCATAACTGCTCTTTAGCTATGCTATGCTATTTTTTCTCAGTAGTTAAATTAACTTATGACCTTAATTGATTTTAAATGTCCTGCCTGTGTAAAGCTCTTTGAATTACCCCTGTGTATGAATTACATTATATAATTAAACTTGCCCAGAGTATCCTATTCCTCTCTCTATATGTGTGCTGTAGGTTCATTCCTTTCTTGGACTGAGAATGGCAAGACCAATGAAAACACTGAAAGCTACTCTGACAATAAATGTTTTTGACTTGCACTCAAGCCCGTAGTGGGTTTCCATGGTGATGCTCTCACCTCTCTCCCACTGTCACAGTAAGGCTGCAGAAACAGAAGTCATTGACACGTTTTGCATAGTTACAGCTCGCAGGAACACTAGCCCGCCAGTATCCGGCTAAATAGAAACGTATGAGCAGAGAGGGCATAAACCGAACCGTTTCAGCTCAAGACTAATTTAACCTCAGACATCATGCTTCAACTCCCACTCCCTGAACTTTTGCTTCTCTCTCCTCTGATCACACACAAAGAAGGGGCGTGTTTAGGAGGATTCATCGCTCTGTTGGACACCAGCTACCTCTGTTCCTGAATCGTGACTGTAGGAGTGAGATGGAATCTATTGGAGTTTGCATGCCGTGTGAAAAAAACATACAGAGTTAACAGTAAAATCACACTTGGGTCGTGGCAACTCCCACATAGCGCTAACTATTGGCTCCCTACTAAGCAACACTATTCCCTAAGAGAAGGGCCCCTCAGACAGGGGGACTGAGTTGAATGGCATCGAGCTGCACAGGAGAGGGTCCCCGCATGAAAGAGCCGCCTTTGGCCGCAACATCTACAGACAGAAACGTCTGCGACTCTGACATTTGCGAGTGAAGAAGCTCCAAGCAAACCCTATTGACATGCTTGCTGAACCCCTGTGGTCCGCTGTTGTCTTACAGCAGTTGGCAGGTACAGACAAGTGTTTGCAGACAAAGACTACACCCGCTTTTCCTTTTCATTATTTATTTCATTTCAAGTGCCAATCAGGCACTGGTGTATTGGCAGGTGGCAGGAGTCAGCAGGGGGAGGCTGGGAAGCTCTAGGAGGTGCATGGATGCATCACACAGGGATCTAAACTCATGAGGAGTGGAAAGAGACAATCACAAATTAGGGGAATGCTTCAGTGGGGATGATAAATTGTGAAAATATGCTTCAAGGACACATTTCAATTAATATTTATTCAATGTAATGATGATAAAGTTTCTCTATTCACTTTTAAACACATGAGGAAAAATAAAAACTAAGCCTATGTCTTTGAAATATTTAAAGTCAAGAAATCAAAATTGATATTGCAGTAGTCATTATAAATGATTTATCAGTGCACATCATTATTCTTTTTTTTTTTAATTGTGCCCTCGTATTCTTTAATCAAAATAACTTCCCCTCCCTCTTGCAAAAACATCACTTCTCTGATGAAGCGACTACCTGTCACTCGCATGAGATCAGAGCAATAGCAAACCACAACTATCCAGCGATCCAATCAATTCCAGATGGATAAAATCAAGTCCCGTCCTACATTTGATCTTGTTCAAGAAGCTGTTTCACTCGGATACATCACAATAGGGAAGAAAAGACTAGCGCAACTTCCAGTTCATACGTACTTGATGAAATCAAATGTATATTATTATTAATGATATTTTCTAAAATTAGATTTTGGATTGTTTTCAGAGTAAAAAATAACAAATAATATGATGCCTATAGCATTTAAAGCAATCACACTGGGGACTTATGTAACCATCTTAAAAAATTAAGATTGAGGCGTAATGTTGCTAATGGATTTACACTACTGGTCCAAAGTTTAGAATAATTATTAGAATAATTTTCTCTCTTATGCTTACGCTTATGCTCTCTTATGCTTGCGTACATCTTGTACAGTACAAACAGTAATGTTGTGAAATATTCTTACAATGTAATATATTTAAAACATAATAATAATGACCATAATTAATAATTATCATCAATAATAATTCATACATAATTGAGCACGATATTAGAGTGATTTCTGAAGGATTGCGTGACACTGAATACTATAGTAATGATGCTGATTTTTTTTTTTAAATATATAAATGTCAAAATATATTATTATAGAAATCTGTAATATTGTGATATATTACTATTGTTATCATATAAATGCAGCCTTGGTACATTGGTACAGCCTTGGTAAATGCAGCACGAGACGTTTTTTAAAAACATTAAAAACATTAATTTATTCCAAACTTTTTATCAATAGTCAAAATCTAAGGCAGAGTATAGTCATGCAATTGCAAAGCACACCACTGGCCAATGTTGTAGTCAAATGCGCACAGGCTGAATGATGTCAAGAATATTTTGTGCAATTTTTCGATTCCCTGAGCTGCTGAAATATTTCTTTTTGAAGTCAGTCGAGGACACAATATAATATAATCTTACATTTTTCACACACTGAAGACTTAAGTCCACAGCATGTCAACAGAAATGACCAGGGCCTGCTGTGAAATCCCTATATTTGCACTCGCTCAGGATGTGTCCATAAAAGACCTACACCAGAAACGAGTGCATCAGGAGCATACTCTTCCAAAAGCCCCCTTTTTCTCCATTTGGTCACATTTACAGCCTCATCAAATTGACGGTCGCGGTTGTCTAGTTAGGTAACAAAGCACACTACAAAGCCACCCCCCAATGCTCTGGGAGGCATAGTATATAAAAAGACAGATCTGCCTTCACTTGCCCTTGCATGTTACATTATACACAAAAATGGTGCTAAATAGCAAGTGGTTCATTAGCTTGGTCCACGGCTAGCTAAAGTGGGCCGTGGCCATCTTGACAGTGCGTCATCGCACGCCATTCCCAAATAACTGAAAATGGGCAAAGAGGCGGGACGTGGGTGGAGCTAAGGTGCCTGGTTGCTGAAACCACGCCCTCCTAGCTCGACCATAGTGGCAATCCACCTGTCACTCAAGTGGCCATGCCCTTAATTATCCAGAACATTTAATGCTTAATATAATTTAAACAGATTAGTTATAAGAAAAATTCATATAAAAATCCCTCACAGTTGTCATGATGGGCAGAATTAGCTGTATAGACCAAAACCACTTTTTGAACCAGGCTGTAAAGTTTTTTACTGCTGTAAAGTTGGCCATTTTAACATTGGGGAGATACAGATTTGACTCCTTTTTGGAGCCTGTCTTTAGTGGCCAGTAGATGAATTGCAGTTAAAGTTACTTCTGTGTTTGGCTTCAAGAAAGACCGTGGGGCGTTGCCACTTGGTTTACATGCATTCAAAGACTACAGCCAATTACCATGTAGCTTTCGCTCATCCTCCAATTGTATTCCTCCTTCCACATAATTTAAACTGCAATTGACAGTATCCAAACTGTCTTGTTGCATCCCACCACCACAACCCCCATTCTCCTCCTTATACTGTATTTCAGATCTGTTACTCCACTCTCATATGTTTGATATGAATGGGTATTTGCTATAATGTCAAAAGCTATTTTGAATCACTTTTATGCTGTTCTGAGGTCAAAAAGTCTTGTGTGGGGTCTTTTGAATATTTCCTTATAGGGAACAAAAAGGTTGAGAGCCACCTTATCTTCAGGAAATACATTGTATTTAATGTTGTCTTTTAATCCTTTCCCTAACTAAGGGAAAGTGGTGCTATATAGAACCTCAACCACCCAGAAGAACCGTTGAAGAAACGCTGAAGAACCATACTGGGCTTAACAGGTTCTTTATATGGTAGTGGTGCTATATAGAACCTCAACCACCCCAAAGAACCGCTGAAGAACCATACTGGGCTTAACAGGTTCTTTATATGGTAGTGGTGCTATATAGAAACTCAACCACCCCAAAGAACCGCTGAAGAACCATACCGGGCTTAACAGGTTCTTTATATGGTAGCGGTGCTATATAAAACTTCAACCACCCCAAAGTACCGCTGAAGAACCATACTGGGCTTAACAGGTTCTTTATATGGTAGTGGTGCTATATAGAACCTCAACCACCCCAAAGAACCGCTGAAGAACCATACTGGGCTTAACAGGTTCTTTATATGGTAGCGGTGCTATATAGAACCTCAACCACCCCAAAGAACCGCTGAAGAACCATACCGGGCTTAACAGGTTCTTTATATGGTAGCGGTGCTATATAGAACCTCAACCACCCCAAAGTACAGCTGAAGAACCATACTGGGCTTAACAGGTTCTTTATATGGTAGTGGTGCTATATAGAACCTCAACCACCCCAAAGAACCGCTGAAGAACCATACCGGGCTTAACAGGTTCTTTATATGGTAGCGGTGCTATATAGAACCTCAACCACCCCAAAGTACCGCTGAAGAACCATACTGGGCTTAACAGGTTCTTTATATGGTAGTGGTGCTATATAGAACCTCAACCACCCCAAAGAACTGCTGAAGAACCATACTGGGCTTAACAGGTTCTTTATATGGTAGCGGTGCTATATAGAACCTCAACCACCCCAAAGTACAGCTGAAGAACCATACTGGGCTTAACAGGTTCTTTATATGGTAGTGGTGCTATATAGAACCTCAACCACCCCAAAGAACCGCTGAAGAACCATACCGGGCTTAACAGGTTCTTTATATGGTAGCGGTGCTATATAGAACCTTAACCACCCCAAAGTACAGCTGAAGAACCATACTGGGCTTAACAGGTTCTTTATATGGTAGCGGTGCTATATAGAACATCAACCATCCCAAAGAACCGCTGAAGAACCAAGTGAGTGTACGTGCAATCATGTCAGAAGTAATTATACATGTGGAAAGAATACAAATCAGAGCATTAAGGATACCTGGGGTTGGCACAACAATCAGTTGAGTTTAGTTCTCCTACTTCAGTTAAAGAACAAACCTGAATAAACATTGTTCCTCAGTAGGCGCTGTCACTTCCAACTTCCAATTTAATTACTGCAGGAACATAAGCAACAACACTGTTAAAGTAATACAAACTTATTAATAGAAAACGACTACCAGTCCCTCTTGAAACAAGTTGTTATTAATGGTGCCGTTCCTCCAAGGGATTTCAGATTTCACCTTTCTTGTTCACGCAGCCTGGAGCAGAATAACTTGTAGAGGATAAGGAGGCAATTAAAACACGCAATGTCAATCAACTGTTGTTCTAGAAAGTGGGGCAGAAATGTCAGTGATAAATAATTAGAATGGTGACAAAAAAATCTTCACAGATTCTCACTGTCAATAGTAGTTGGCATTACATGCATTTGTATCACTTTCCAAGAAAACAAGGGCAACGCCGTCCAATGGAACTCATTGCTTTGTAGAGCTTGTGAGGCCTGGGGATGTCTCCAAACAGCTCACTATCCCAGTTTAGCAGGACCCAGGCAAGATGGCAAACAGCACTTTTTTTTTAATGGTCAGATGAGCAAAATACTTATGTTAGGGTGGATGTTTACTGACCTTTAAAGTGCCTTTAACTCTTCTTAAAGCTGGTTTCAAAACTCAGGGCTTGTGCCACTCAAGCTATAACTTAATCCTGGATTTTGTCAAGAACGAAAGTACAAGACAGAGAAATCCGTTTTTCTCAAATGTCTCAGACTCTAGGCCCAGTTCACAAACTGCACTAACATAAGCAAAAAGTAGCCTAGCTATTATGGTATTTCTGTGTTTTTAGACATAGTACAATCATAATACCATGTAATGTGCCATGACATTATTTTAAGTATACAGTGTAGGTATGACAGATTCAGAATCAGTATCAAATACCACCACAATAAATGAATGTAATTGGGTAAGATGTTAATCTATATTTTTATTCACACTATTTTATACATATAGTTTTCTGTTTTTCTAATATACCTGGTAAATTAATTCCCTTACAAATACAAATGACCTTCTGAGCATTGGCTGCTGAATATTTAAAATATGCTCCAAATGTGGAATACATTCAGAATGGAGCAGACAGCAAATCTTTGCATGGATGAGTTTGCTATGTCATTTGTGATATGAGACAAACTGTACAACATTGCCATCTACTGGCAAGCTGAACATCTGAACATCCTATTCACTGAGAAGAGAATAATTTAATTTGTATTATTATTATTATTATTTAAATATATTTGTTTGTAGATGTTTTTAGATCTCTTTTTTTATTTTTTATTTAACTGTTTTAATTACTTCTAATAATTTTGTATCTATATTTGCCATCATTCAAACTTGATAGTGTTGTTGTAATGTTAGACCACTAGAGGGAACGCGACTCCTATTTCCTGTGAAACTGATTGTGGGTAATACAGCAGTTAATTAGTTTTGATAAAGCCATTTTCAGTTTCTGACTGTTATATGCCTTATTCCATTAGTTTTTATAAGCTGTTTCTTTATTTTAAAAAATACAAAAAGAATTACAATTAAGTTTATTTTTTTAACAATATCAGTGCACACACACGTTGGGTTTCTGATTTTAGTATAATGATTTTTATACTGTACACACTGTATATTTTGTGCCCTACTTTATGCAGTTTTTCAGTTTCAAAACCACTTCCAAAAATGTCCCCAGAAGGAAAATAATTTTGGATATCTCCGTGGGGACATTTTATCCCCATAACATAAGGTTTACCATGCAGGACCTCACACACACGATGAGTTTCCATGTTTTATGGGACATTCCATAGACACAACGGTTTTTATACTGTATATTATTATTATACTATATATACTATATTCTATTCCCCAACCCTAAACCTATACCAATCACTTAAAACTTTCTGCATTTTTACATTTTCAAAAAACATCATGGGTAGGTTTAGTGTAAGGGGATAGAATATGATGATAGGTGTACCAACGTGTTTGTGTGTGTGTGTGTGTGTGTGTGTGTGTGTGTGTGTGTGTGTGTGTGTGTGTGATGTGTGTCCTTGTTTATATTACATTGTTAGAGCCAGGGGCAGTGTAGGGGGATAGAATGTACAGTTTGTACGGTATAAAAACCATAACGTCTATGAAGATTCCCCACAAAGATAGTGAACCAGGTTATTATTTATCTGTGTTGCAAAGTCAAATTAAAAATTGAAACTTCATATTTAAATTCATTAAATTCATTAATTATATCAGATCTGTTCTACTGTCAAGATTCCCAGATGCTGGAACTTGAGATGAAGTTGTTAGGAGACAAAATCTGGAGAAGTTTATAAAGATTGCCAAAACTTAAGCACTTTGAAATCTATTGGAACATACTGTGGGAAAAAGATCAAACTGAGCAGGCAGACAAGAGGGGCAATTGTCAACGAAATGAGCAGCAGGCCGAAATAAGTGGGAGAATCTGTCCGGATATCAACGACCTCATCAGCACTTCACTTACTCACCCACTTAAAGAGAGAGAATTAAAGGAAGCCTCTTGTGAGGAATGTCAGTAGTGCCTAGAGTTTGTAAATGAGACATGTAATTCTTTGATTTTGGTCAGTGTTCAATTGGGAGAGGGATACTCTTGAATAAAATGCATTGAATGCTATTAAACAAGAAATGGGTGGAAAACCCCCTCAAAAGTTCCTTCCTTGGTCATTTTCAGTCAGTTTTGATCAACCATGTGCTCTGAATCAAACCCGCCACAGTGATCTCCGTGGTTTCCAAAGACCTCAGTGGAAGTCTATTAGCTGGCAGGCTGAAACTGAGGCAATTTTCTTTTCTTTGAATAAGTAATCAAAAGGAACCATCAAAGTCAGCAATTACTGTTCCTCAAACGTGACTTAATTACATCCTATAGCTGTTCAAAGACAAATGTTTGCACAGAATACATTTGCCATCTGAAAGGGAAAATGAATGCCATTTCTTTTCTCTACTAATTAATATATTATAATGGGGATCAAGCACATAATGGCTTCTACACGAACCGGATGCGCTTACACACCAATATAGCTTTTGAAACGAGCAATCAATTAGCTGTACAGATGACACGGATCAAATTACTCTCAATCGATTGCCCCGGAATATTGCTTACCCCCATTCTGTGTGTGTTTCTAAGTGTGATGAATGAGAGCCATTCTTAAGAATTATTCTTGGGGGTTGAGTTTTACAGCTACCCCCTTTCTTACAGACTCAAACCAACGAGGGTTAAGATTTGTGGGGTAGAAACAGAACAAACATCTCCCCCTCTAAATGACTGAAAAGGCCACAGAGAATATGCAGACTTCCTGCCACAAATCTCCCATTGATTTTCCTTTTAACACTAGCTAAATGGAGATGCGCTACAGCACTTTGTTTGATGAGACTGCTGTATATGAGAATACACATATGGACAAAAGCATACGCACAATGCGAACACACAGACAAACATGTACCCTGCTCTCCGTCGAAATTAGCCTGCTACAATCACTGCTCAATCTAGTGTTTAACCCATACTCTTCACATCTTCACACATACATTGAAATCTCAATAAGCAACATCCACCATAGAGCCCTTATGCTATGTTTACATTATAAAACATTTCTTCTATTACAGTAATCTATCTCCTATCTGACATGTTTTGCTCTTTTTGCTTACATTTTAGAGAATGCTGCATAACCTTCCAGCAATGTTCTGGGAATGTTATTGGTCATTACATGGAAGTTATTTACAAGCTCTCCATTATTTACAAAGCGTTATTACCAAATACATACTTAATTTTGATTATCCTTTGATTATTTGACAATGTTACACACATGGAGGTAATGGAATGTAAAAGAGTCATCGATTCGAGTCAGCAGAATCCATTCAGGAAATGTTTTAGCTACATATATTCCGTCTCTTGGATGGATTTATTGTTAGGATTCAAACAAAGTTAATTGTCTGCAAAAGCATGGCTGGATCAATGGCGCATCATTTGTGGGATGCTGTTGTTCGCATTATCCATTGGTATCCGGCAATGTCTTTGATTAACTGACAATAAATCCAACAGAGCTCATTTCCTAGATGGTTAGTCTTTCGTGCCCAACCTAAAGGTGAGTATTGATTATGTATCGGATTTCTAATCAAGTTCAGTGTGCCTATGCAATCTCATTAGTCCGACTGGTTTATAACATGTCAAGCAATCGCTAGCTAATGATTCTGGTTTGTGTAATTAATTCTATGTTTTTTGTTTTGTTTCTTTCTTTATATAGAGGAGATTGATTTTAGTTTGATTTCAGAGGAATGAACCTAGTTGACAAGTGAGGAGCAATCAGTATACGATATGCTCAAAGGAAACATGATTGAATCAATGTTTATGGATCAATCAGAGAAATAAAAAAGTCACTTGCAGGGGCACAAGACATTGCATTAAGACACAATGGCAACATGGCAGATGTCTGGAAATGTATTTGTATGCTTGGTTTTGATTGTTTATTGATTTATAGGTAACACTTTACAATGCGGGTGCACTAATATGCATCATGCTTAACTAATGCACAGATAATCATGAGTTAATGCATGACTCATGAAGAACAACCATTTATTAATGATTACTGAATCAGCAGCTAATGAAGATTCTACATGATTAGTAGATTAAGTATTATATGAATTGCTATTAATTAAATATGACATGATGTATTATTTATTTATATTAACTAATAATGTAAATTAGTATTAATTACCACAATGTCTGCTTTAATTAATCATTAGATAATGATTTACAAAGGTATCATGTTATGACTGAACTGAGGCTTTTTTATGGCTTTTGAATACATTTTGAAGTCATAACATAATTATGAATTGAACGAAAAACTCTTTTTGAGGAAATGAATAGCCTAAATAGGTATGTATTTAAACAAATAGGCCTGTGTGGTTTGTTTTTAGAGGGAAAAATAATAAAACATTAATATGGATTCTAAATGAAAATGATAACGAGCAAAATTATAGGCCCTACTCAGTAATACAGTATTCTTCTGCTTCATTGATTTGGAAGGGCAACTGCCATGCTAGTCTTCAGTAAACAGGTGGCGCTCATGCTCTTAATTCCTCCATACAATCAAGAAATAAAACTTCATAAAAGGTTTTATGATCATATGAGACGCTTAAATAAAGGAAGGGGAAGAGTTACAGGTGGCAGATTGTTTCATTACGAATAGTAAACAAACTAGTCCTAGTGTTGGATGGCGTAATGCTCTTATAGGCAAAAAGTTTGGGTGTCTTAAAAGGGTGTAGGGTATTTACAGAGCGTGTATTCTGATAAGAGTGTGCCAATTAGACGCTTTCACCTGAGGAACCACTGCTCAATTAGGATGCTATTAATAATTGTCACTATTTATCACATTATTCTAGATTTACACATAAAAAATAGCACACAATGCTCAGCATTTTGTTTACAACGTCTAGAAAATTCATAGTAATAACGTCATGAGTGGCCAAAAAATGGACAGAAATTCGCGAGCAGGGTGTCAGATATGGATCGCAAAGTGGATTCCATTTCTGCTTGGACAGTCTTTAGATAATTCTTATTAAGCAAAGTGCTTAATGGTGCCTAATCAGCGAATATTCACTGTCCAACTGAGCCAAATGGACCGACCTTTGCAGAGACCCGAACACATGCGCAGTGTCTTCTCACAGAGTGCGCGTACTTCGACCTTATGCACATTGTCGGTCAGCTGAGCGCGCAACAGCTAGCCTACTCATATTTGCCATTTAAATGTGGACTGACGTGAACTTTTAATAACATTGGAATCTTCATTTTATGCATATTTTTTAATAAGAAATCGCTGTTTTGAGTGATTGCTAAAGATATTATAAAGAGGATACCAAAAAGCTGAATATAGCGCAATGCCACGATATTAGTGTTTTATCGTAATTTTTTTAAACTCTCAGTACTGTTTTTACTCTCGTCTGGTGGGGTGTGTCCAGCAGAGCAGCACTGAGCGCTTGTTGGAGTCTGTCCGGATGATGTCTGATCACTTGTTCCTCACCACTTGCACCAGTGCGCATCTGGCGCGCAATGGATTTACTGTGGAAATTCTTCTATTTCGTATTTAACCAGTTTCCCTGCTCTCTGAATGGATCTGAATAAAGCGACGATGATATTCGTAACTTTTTGGATAATGTTGCTTGTCCTTGGTAAGTAGCGACGCATGTGTTCCAATATTTGTTTTGTTTGAATCTTTAACAACTGCAACAAATAAATAGCCTATATAGTATTGTAATTCAGATGCATACATACTTTGTTTTGTTTCATAATGATGATTATTATGATAATAACCTTTTATTATTATTTTTAATAATTATGTCAGATCGATCTGTTTTATAAAAAAAAAGTGTTTGTCTTTTACATATAAGTTGTCTCTAATTGTTTAAATGGGGTCCACACAAGTAACTAGGTAAGTGCTATTACCATCATTATGAACATTAGAAGATCTGTGACAGTTTTACCATTCTGTCTTATTCACATCTGTAACTTTGTCTTTTCCCTGCACAGATATAGTGCACTTCTCAAAGGCAGATGCGATCGCACAGTCTCGTTCGGTTCGACTGGACTGCGTTAGGGCTCATGAACAGTGTTTGGCGAAGTACGGCTGCAGCACTAAGTACCGCACCATGAGACAGTGCGTGGCCGGGAGAGCCAGTAACTTCAGCATGCTGGCTGAACCCGAGGCGCAGGACGAGTGCCGGAACGCCATAGAGTCTATGAAACAAAGTCCTCTGTACGACTGCAAGTGTAGGAGAGGAATGAAGAAAGAGAAGAACTGTCTGCGCATCTTCTGGAGTATATACCAGAGTTTACAGGGTG
Organism: Gobiocypris rarus; assembly: GCA_023029165.1. Lineage (NCBI taxonomy): Eukaryota > Metazoa > Chordata > Actinopteri > Cypriniformes > Gobionidae > Gobiocypris > Gobiocypris rarus. Next base: position 23,663,167 of record CM040920.1, read on the forward strand.
AGCAGATCCATGCGTAACATCAAAAATGAAAAAAAATGCAGACCACTCTTTAGTCTTGGAAATGCATTATGCTGTTATAACATATGGATAAAGTTAAAAGGTTCTGGTTCTAAGAATGATGCATGTAAACAGTTTGAATTATTACTTGATAAATTAGTATTTCTACTATATGGTTTATCTTCCAGCCAATGACTTGCTGGAGGACTCGCCATATGAGCCAGTAAACAGCCGTCTTTCTGATATTTTTCGTCTGGCTCCCATCATATCAGGTAAGTCTGGTGTTAATATATATATCTCCACCTCATATCTGTCAGTTCACACTGCATACAAATAATTTGCCAGCTTTTTGTTCTGTCTGCTGATTCTAAATATATGCATAATGTGCTAAATAAACACACGTCTAAGTATATATGGATAAAAGTGTCTTCCAAATGAATGAATTTAAATGAGTGACCTGCCAGCATGTTATGAAAGTGTACTTTGTAATGGATTTGAGTGAACAGGTTTCAGAGATGTCCTTGGAAAAGAGTCAATGCCTAATGCATTCCTATAGAGGACTAACAGAACAAGAGCTGCTTTATGGAGAAGGTGTAGTTATGCCCTGTAGATGGCGCTGTTCCTCCCCTGTTCAAGGTCTGCTGGTGTTGAAGATAACACTGACTGCATCTCTCAATCTGAGCTGTGCTTGACTGTAGAAGTTCTGCAGTAAATCTCCATGGTGACAGGCAGTAGCTCTGTTTCAAAACCTAGTGAGATGCCTTGCTGCCAATTGCCTACATGGGCAGCATTCGAACCATCATGGAAACTCATTAGTGAGACTCTCATAAGAAGGACTTCCGTGCGGTATACAAATCGTACTCCGCACCCATTTTGAGACTCGACTAGTGATTGATTTCAATAGCGTTTGACATTATGTCGCCATGAGAAGAGTGAAATACTATAGGTGTTATTTCAGTATTGAGTAAATTGTTAATTTGAGTTTTTATACATAGATGCTTAGAAGGCAGAATTATTAAGTTGCATACCTTTTTGAACAGGCTGTGATGCACTAGGTTTTGGCAGATAACAAGTGTGTGGTTTGTATTTGCTTTACAGTTTGGATTAAAAATAAATGCACTGTAGTTGTTTCATATGGAACATGTGGGCATTATATGAAAGTAAATTGGATGTAGAGAGACACTCTCCCCTTACATCCCCCTTCAAATCAATAAAGCTGGACGAGATTGCAGCCTTGTTCATTCCTGAAGGGCTAATCAATATGCTTATATATAAAAATAAGCTTAAATTTACTGGTTTAAACAGCTGTTAATTCTTTAATCATCAGTCTGGTACTAGAGCATTATTACAAAATGAACATGGTTTGCTGTGTATGTGTGTTGACTGCTTGTGTGTATTTGTAGTAGCAGACTACAGGTGTTATACATCACCCAGGAGAGACATTCATTTGAATTATTTATATTTCGATGCAAAATGCATATGAAAATTAATCTCATAATGAGCCTCTTTACTTATTCAACTCATATCTACAGCAATTTCATGAAGAAAAAAAAGTGAGTAAAAGTGAGAAAACTGTGAAAAAGGTGTACCGGTTCTGGCACGTCCAGCAACCCCTAGTAATAATTCACAGCTGGTCTATACAGGAGTGAGCAGGATGTTTATGGCTGCTGCCAGTGCAGCTTCAATAAAAACTGATTTGGTTGAGAGACTCAGAGCTGCTGTGCCAGATTTCTACATGGCACAGATGGAGAGACATTCACGTTCTTGAGGTGGTGCAATGTCAGGGTTATACAGGCCTGATGAATCTGTAGAGAACCATGCATCATCACACAAGAATGGTACCAAACCTGTTGTAACAGAATAATGTGGAGAGTGAAGGATAGTTCTGTCATGACAACTCTCTGAGAGATTGGCATGGTATGAATATGGTAATATGTGGTCTTGGCGGAATGGTACAGAGACTTGCTGTTGCCAATACATTCACAGACATTGCTGTGAGCATGTAAGACACGCTGCTGCTGCACGTGTAACATACATGAAATAACCCCGTAGCTTATCTATACAGCTGGAGCCGAGGAAGGGGGAGGGTTTCTGAGAGTGCACTGTAGGCTGCTAACAGCAAACTTCAAGTATTTGAATGTTGAGTTGCAGCTCATTGGCCGCTGATGCAACAGCAAACAATCAGCTGCGCTATGTAGATAATGATGTGATCGCTACCAAATGAGTTAAAGAACTCACCCTCAAGCCCTCCAAGCCAATAACAGTGACGGGGTCCATTGAGTTTGAAACTCAAAAAAGCACATCCATCCAGAATAAACATACTCCACACAGCTCCAGGACGTTAATAAAGGCCTTCTGAAGCGAATCAATGCGTTTTTTTGAGAAAAATATCCAAATTGAAAACTTTATAAAGTAAAATATCTAGCTTCCGAAAGACCATATGCAACTTATGAAAAAAAAATGGCGCGACGCATGACGCTTTGAACTGCGAGAGGCATTACACTTTCTGCTTAAGTTGAATACAGAAGGCGGTGTGCTGGAAGCTAGATTTTTTACTTTATACATTTTTAAATATGGATATTTTTCTTACAAAACCCAGCCAATTCGCTTCAGAAGGCCTATCATAACCCCCCGGAGCCGTGTGGAGTATGTTTATTATGGATGGATGTGCTTTCTTGAGTTTCAAACTCAATGGACTCGTCACTGCCATTATAAAATTTGGAAGCGTCAGGATATTTATTAATATAACTCTGATTGTGTTCATCAGAAAGAAGAAAGTCATATACAGTACACCTAGGAGGGCTTAAGGGTGTGTACATCATGGGGTAAAGACCTATCAGCCTGCACCATCTAGAGTTTCATGCTACAACTAGGTTACTTGTACAGTGCCTAAATGCCCCCAAAAAATCTCCAACACTGGTGTCCAACGTGTTTCTTGTGAGTAAAGTATTTTTATATTTACTGTCATGAACCACTAAATTAGCCCACACGCAGGATCCCAATAATAACTGACCCTAATCTCTTACTCTCAGTGGGACATCTCTTTACAACTCCTCGTGTGGGTGTTTTCAGGCTTTTCACAGCAGAAATGGATACTTCAGTCTGAGGCTCGTTCACACAGTGCCAACAATCACCAACTTCCAATGGTTGCTGGGTTTTGTTCGATCATTGTATTAACCTTTTGGTGTTGTCAGTCAGTGTGAGCATGAGAGTTATGTTTACATACTGTAAATACAGCAGCAAACTTCATAGTTCACTTTGGGTCACCACAATTTTGGCAAGTAAGACATGCTCCTGGATCAACATATGATGATCCTGCAACAACATTCCTATCAGAAATTTTAATCCTAACCATGGATATGACCTACACTATCCTAAACTATCCTATAAGCCTAAACTTGAAATAAACTGCTAACTTGTGTCTCAAATCTGATTGGGTGGTTGGAATAAACAAAGACGTTGATCCAGGAACACGTTGTACTCGTGAAATCACTTTCATTGTTTGAAATGTTAGTGTTTGTTGGGGCAGTGTGAACCAGCCTTTAGTTACAAATAAACTGACTGGATTTAGACTTGACTGAAAGTGATTGTATTTACATATAATCATGTTTTTATTCAAAGTGACTTTCAAATGAGGAACCTCACAAGCAATGTCACTTAAACTTTCTACAAACAACTTGATTGTTAAAGGTTAGACTTGAGTTTTGCCTTTGACTGTGAAAGACTTCACTAGACTCACAGAGACTTGTGAACGTGTCTGCCGCACAGCATTGAACCTGTCATGTCAGTACAGAATATCCTTAAGGGAAACATGATGCCAAGCAAAGAGACAGGAACATTGTCAACAGAGTATCAGCTTTCTCAAATTCTTTTCATAGTCCTGACTAACAAAAATGCCTGGTCATCTAATAGCTGACAAGGGCTCTAATGCAAAACGGCCAGTGTTTCAGTAAATGTGTTAAGGTTACACTTCCTGTCAGAAACATAACTGAGATCAATAGGAATGGACACATTAAGCGTCTAATAATTGCTGAGCAAGACATTTCCCTCTCCAACTTAGCATTTTAAACTTTAACAAACGAATTATTCTCCAGTCAAAACAGATCGGACAATTACGCAGGTTTTATGTCATGTTAGAAGCTGTGTTATAGACCTCATGCCTCTTAGATGACTCAGTTACTGTAAGTAGGTATTGTCAGAATTGAGTCTTTGTTCAGAATGCATCTGTATGCAATATGCTGTGCAGGCACTTTCCGTCCTGTTTATTTGATGCCACACCCTGCAGCTTTACATAGCTTTTGTAACAGATCCACTTGAGCTGTGGGATCACAGGAAAAAGGAAGTGGGAAAAATCAAGCATGTGAAGGAGGAAAGACATGACCTGTTTAGTGAAAAAGTACACTCAGAATTGTACTGAATTGTGGTTGGCAGTAGGCAGACTATAATTTACTCACTTTCCTGTCGTTCCAGACCTGTATGACATTCTTTCTTCTGTAGAACACTGTTTTTGTATACCCAATGAAAGTCAACAGGGTCCAAAACAACACAGAAAAAAAACAGAAAAAAGAAAGACATACAGGTTTGGAACAACAATGACAATTTACATTTTTGGGTGAACTATCCCTTTACAGGGTTTACCTATAGCCATACAAAAATGGCCATATACAAAATACAGAAGACTTAGTAGACATCTATCTGGCTCTTTCTTTGTCCATCAGTGCTATGGCAAAAGAAATATGTTTATTTGTGCCATTAATCATAAGACATACATACCAAATAACCACTGGAATACATTCGCCTGGAAATTCTTGAATTAAAACAGGTCCTTTTCATAAATCAATAAAGAAAGCGGTCATGAGAGAAGAAGAATGATCATACTGTCACTGTAGAGCGAGAGTTGTGCCACCTGATCACTGAGGAGCTGGAGCAATGAAGACAGAGAACGGCATCCATTGTTGGATTAATACATAAATGAACCGTACAGAAAATGAAAGGGATAGTTACCCCCAAAATGAAAATGCTGTCATTATTTACAGCAGATTACTAGATTACCAGATATTTCTATATAGATTACTAGATATTTCTGCCGGCCCTTGTACATTTTCATCATAAAACAGATGTCAGATATTAAATGTTTACTTACGTCTTTCATCGCTGTGAACTTTTAAGGCCCGCCTTCTTTAATTTGATTGGTCATTTCGATAATTTTGACATTGGCGAGCACAGATAGAGTGTTGAGGCAAACCAGCCTAAAAATGTAACTTTTAAAACTTGTTTTCATCCTAATAACAAACAGAGTGGTGCGTAACGAAAAAATATCAAATAATGGAGGGACGATTGGGCCATTTCTAATTATTGGGAGGAACTTGTCCCCCTCATTGTCTATGTTGGTTATGGCCCAGCTTCAAAGTGTTTTATTTTGTGTTCCACTGAAGAAAGAAATCCATATAAGATTAGAATGACGTCAGTTTTTATTTTTAGAACTATCTCTTTAAGAGTAAACATGGGTGTCGAATGTGTGTGGAACCAAAGATCATAGTTAAGACTAAACCACTGTTTCACAATAAGACACTCCTACTAGTTCAGACAGATGAATCTTATTCTGTGCCTTGTTAATTGATTTTTTTGTTCTTTGGTCCACAGGCTTGTTGTCAATAATGGAGTGATCACAAATAGCCATTCATTTGTCTCACTTTAAATCTCACAATCAAAAGTAAAAAATGGTGTGAGACACAATAAAAAAGTGTGAATTTTTTTCATTCACCAATACATTTTTAGGATTCAGGATTTTTTTTAAAACCAAACTCTGAGAAACACGGAGTTTGAGCTCCCTCCAAAGATTCTCTATTAGGTTTAGGTCTGGAGACTGGCTAGGCCATGCCAGAACCTTGGTATGCTTCTTACAGAGCCACTCCTTGGTTATCCTGGCTGTGTGCTTCGGGTCATTGTCATGTTGGAAGACCCAGCCTCAACCCATCTTCAATGCTCTAACTGAGGGAAGGAGGTTGTTCCCCAAAAGCTTGCAATACATGGCCCCGATCATCCTCTCCTTAATAACTGCAGTGCAGTCGCCTTGTCCCATGTGCAGAAAAACACAGTCATGTTGACAGTCATGTTGACAGTCATGTTTAGCTTCTTCCATTTTCTAATGATTGTTCCAACAGTGGAACCTTTTTCACCAAGCTGCTTGGCAATTTCCCTGTAGCCCTTTCCAGCCTTGTGGAGGTGTACAATTTTGTCTCTAGTGTCTTTGGACAGCTCTTTGGTCTTGGCCATGTTAGTAGTTTGATTCTTATTGATTGTATGGGGTGGACAGGTGTCTTTATGCAGCTAACGACCTCAAACATGTGCATCTAATTTAGGATAATAAATGGAGTGGAGGTGGACATTATAAAGGCAGACTAACAGGTCTTTGAGGGTCAGAATTCTAGCTGATAGACAGGTGTTTTAAATACTTATTTGCAGTTGTATCATACAAATAAATAGTTCAAAAATCATAAATTGTGATTTCTGGATTTTTTTTTTAGATTATGTCTCTCACAGTGGACATGCACCTACGATGACAATTTCAGACCCCTCCATGATTTCCAAGTGGGAGAACTTGCAAAATAGCAGGGTGTTCAAATACTTATTTTCCTCACTGTATATCTATACATTCAATAATTTGCATATTAATTTGTTCTTGGGGCAACATGTAATGAAACAGAAGATTAATAATAAGGAATAATAATTGGCAACATTTGAATACTACACTGTAAGAAATGATAAAATCAATAATTGTGACAACATGTTTTTAAGTTAATTTAACTCATCAAAATAAGTTAAGCAATTTCAACATTTTAATTTATTTTATACAAGATTCAACTCAAAACTTTAAGTCAGTTTAATGTAAATCCCAAATAGTGAGTTGAAATGACATGTAATTTTAAGTTGCTTTACCTTAAAAATGAAAGGCAGCAACTGAACTTAGGTTTTAAGTTGAAAAATGTTGACATTTTTTTACAGTGTAAAATCTAATATTTCATAGGAATATTGATGTATAATTTCTTACCTTATTCACTTGTTGTGTCTCCCAAAACGCCTGATAAACATGCTTTAAGTCCTGATGTTCCCTACAGTGGACATGTATGAAATCAATGCCCTGTTTTGTAACAGAAAGTCATATTTTGATTAGAAACCCAATAAACATTTTCCTGAGATGTTGATTTATGATAAACAGTTTGAAAAGTGTTCAGATTTAAGTGATAATTACAAAATATTATTATATTTCCAATAGAGTGCTACATTTGATCACTAAATTACTGTCATTTTTCAAGACCAAGGAGAAGTTGCTATGGTGAACCTCCAAACATTTGGTATCTCTGAAAAGACCTAAAGGTGCTCTTTACAGGACATCCACACAGTGACATGCATGTTGTCAGAGAAATTCACTATAGTATAATGTCCACTACAGTGGACAAATGTCTATTCCTGGGTCCTATCAAATGCTATATGCACATTTTTGACACACCTTGACATTTCCTTGACATCAATCTTATACTCACTAAGGTTGCATTCATTTAATCAAAAATACTGTAAAAATGTTAATATTGTGCGACATTACTACATTTACAATAGTATCACTCTGATGTCAAAGCTGAATTTAGCATGATTTTGGTCTCATGTTGAAACCGTCATATTTCATCATTCAAGTCAAAGAGACATACTGTATGGAAATGAAGTGTACATCCCTGTTTCTGATGTCCTTACAACTGCAGTGCACCGTCTCACGGGAAGGAGAGATGGAGATATAGTGGCGTCTATTTCTATTTCCCAGCCATCTGAATTATTCACACCCTTGGGCTGGTCCAGAATGTAGTAACATGTCCCATGTGGAGACTAAAAGAACTTAGATGCATTGAGGTCAGAGGGACCATGTCCTTTTCTCATGCAAGATGTTCTGCTTCCTTTCATGAGATGCATAAATTTGGTTGTATTCAGTCACACCGCTCATCCAGAAAAATAGTTTGATTGAATATGAAAAAGACAGAGAGTCTATTGAAAGAAGAAATGGGGTAATTATAAAGGAATCTGATGAATACTAAATTAAAAATCCTTTTCAGTGTTACTAGATATATTATATATTTTAAGCCTTTAATGTCTGGCTCTGGCTAATTTATTTCTGGATGCTTTTTACTTAGTTTTGGTTTTGATCCATAAGTCTCTAATGACAATAAATCCTGTCATTGTTTTAAACATTCAGTAGGATGAAATTCATATGCGTAATGTTCATTTGAATCGCCAGTCTGTTTCAAGAAAATAATTTCAGACCTTCACTGGTATTGGCACGAATCACAAAAAGCCTATAAGAGAGGAAGAGGTTATTAAATATGAAAAAATGGCCCTGTCAGCAGTTATTGTTTGGAAGTGCAATTTGATTTCCAATCTCATTTCACATCATTGACATGGATGCCAGGGCCGTACGGTTCATGAATCCCAACCAGCTGCCACACAGCCTAAGGAAGGAAAAAACAGTGAGAGACAAACGGAGAAAAGGGGGAGAGCTTTTTATGTTTGTATAGAAATAGACTGTTTTCCACATTAGATAATAAAACTCTGCTATGGGATGAGTATGTAAACACTGAGAAACACACAAAACAAATGTCTCAAATCCTCATCATCTCACGCTATGAGAAAGATGTCGGCCTCGTCGGAAAACACGTAAACAGCTTGATGATTGCTGGAGGCAAAAATGACATTTAAAGCTTGTGCGTGCTGTGTTGTGTGCAGCTCATAAACGTTGGGTAATTACAAATGTCTGGATGGTTGATTACAAATCATTCAGCATCAATAACTCTGTCAAGTGTGACAAAAAGGGGAAATATGTAGAAAAGGCCTGAAATTTAAAACAGTCTGCAGCAACAGAAAATAAACACTTTAATAAAAAATTTGAATTGCTTGATTCAAGATTTTTTGAAAGAGATTCTGATCTTAAAGGAAATGAGGCAAACTGAGATCTTAACAGTGCAATATAAAGTACAATTTACATGATTATGATTGATAATATGCATGACAAGAGATTTTAAAGGGGTCATGAACTCAGAAATCTAATTTTCCTTGAGGTTTTGACGAAGTCATCATACTATAAGAAATCAAGTGTAGCATTAGTTCTGGCAGGTCACGTCAGTCAAGCTTGCATCAGCTGATATACGTCTACCTATAGGAATATGATGCGTATCACAGCATAAGCTCCTTCAGTACTATCAGCAGCCTTCGCTTTTCTCCGGAGCAAATTACCCTCCTCCATCCCCAGCTCCTCCTCTCGTCCAGTCAGGATTTGGCATTCTGATTCCCCTTGAATCAGACTTATTTTCGATAATTTGTACATTAAAATATTGACATTATTGATATCTGCAATACATTATGTTGGTTCTGTTCTGTTTTCCCTAAAGGGGGTTATTGCTGCTCTCCCTGTTCTTATCCATGATAGGCTGCATGGATGCGCAGGGAGTTCTTGCCCAGAACAATACCGCCAATCCAAACTGTATGCTAAATGTCAGCCATTTTACTATAGTAGTCATGACAGAATATTCTGTAAATTTCAGAACTGAAACTTCCTTGTTAGTCCAAAAACAGCTTTTTTTAAACCAATCCCAGAGAAAGACTCGTTGTGAAATATGCAGCTGTGGCCCCGCCCACGGATGTGTTAGTGAGATTATGAGGAGAGAGAACCAATACAGGATTCCTGGACTAAAATTAATATTACCTTAAAGTATCCTAATGCTAGGAATGTGGTTATTTATTTTCAACAATGTGATGTCTCAGTTGAGCATTATTTATTTGTATGCGTTACATTTCACTGTCGATTCTTTAGCAAATCCGTCACAATTTTGGTGCAGGCTTTGCAAACAGTCTTTTACAATATTGACTTGACAGTAACAACAACATGTAAGTAACCATATTAATTCTAATGCCTGATCTGTGACCAGTGATTTCTGATATGTAATGATTCATGTACAGTCAACTCAAATCAGTGACTAAATGGTCAACTTCACATTGTTTCTCTTTAGTAGGATTGAAATAATATGTTATTTAAACTGTGATTCAATTATATAGAAAGCAATCAAAGACCGCTCCCTTTAGAATCGCTGGAGCTGTCAATCAAACAGCACGAGTTTATCTGTGACTGAGTTCTGGACTCTCGCCAAAACTCCAGTTATAATCAACGAATCTCTTATATACATTGTTTTGCACTGTTAGTTGTGATGAAAGCATTCGTTAGTGTGCAGAAATCAAGTTGCAATTACAAGACCGCTGCATTCATGCATTCAACATGTCTGTGATCGGCTACAATCCTCATCACTGCAACCTTTCATGCCACGAATGCTATAATCAACACTTGTCACGATTAGTTAACCTTGAGAGTTCTAATAGCAAAATCATGCAAAAAGTTTACGAGAGAGTTACACATGTAATACTTAGCTATATCATGTACAACGACGTTAGCCAATCACAGCAGTGGGTATTTACACAAAAGTCTCACAGCAGACACGCCCCTTTAAAGGTGTCATTAACTGGCTTTTTAAAAAAATGTATACTGTTATCTGAGGTCAACTAATGACCTTTGTGTGGTTTTTACATTGAAAAACATCATAATGAATAAGTAATAGGCTTTTGAGGCTTTCTCCTGAACGCTGGGTTTTGATGGGCGTGCCGCACTGGAGACTTGGAAGTTAACGCCCACGGCTGGGATTGGATAAGATTTGCATATTTAATGAGCTTCAGCTCCCCTGTCAGTTCAGTTCACATTTGGGAGGGATCGTTTTGAAAGCGGCAACCGGAATGATTCTCTCGATCACAGGGCTCGTAAACGTCTTTATCAGACAAACACAATTATTTATTTCTCATCCACCCGAGATTGATTGGAATATTATTTCTGTATTACATGTATTACAAGGCACAACACTGTGTCTGCAAATCCAGCACCTGAGACTTGTTTACAAACGATTCCGCAGTGAAATGAAGAACACACGTACATGTCTTCCCCACGTGAGCTGGAACTTCATTAAAAATAAAGTTCAACCACTCATTCCTAATAGTAGCATCCGAAGGAAGCTTATGCAGCGACTGTGTTCTTCCACAACCTGGCACAGAGCAATATATTACTTTGCTCGCCATGATTTCTGCTCTGTTAACCTGTAGCTCCTCGACTCTGTGGGTGGGGCTTCAGAAGCACGCATACATATTCATCAGTTGAGTTGTGTTTCTTCTTCCCATGACGTCATTGAAATCCAGCTCTTGTTTTCTGGGCCTGGTGTCTTTAAAAGCTTTTCTTTGACTAACAAGCAGGTTTTCAGCTCTGAAACTTACAGAATATTCCTATATCATGATGAACTTTGATATATCAAAGGCTCAAGGGAAAGTTGGTTTCTCAATTCATCACCCCTTTAAACAGGGCGTTCAGAGCAGAAAACTAAAATCAGGGTAGGAAAAATGCCTTTTATTTCTAAATTATGACAATTTTTGATGTAAAAATCAGAGTAGCATTATATGTGCACCCCAGGAAACATTATAAAACAATGCAGTGACCCCTCTAATAAATTGCCATAAGATAAATAGACGTATTCTTAGTAGGCATTCAGGTGTTGCAGTCATTAACGTTTCTTGAACGAATCTGTTCATCGAATGACACAAAATACTCAAAATTACACTCACTGGTCGACACCTATAGTGTAATGATATAATCCATGTGTGACTCTGAATGTCTCTTGTTGGTGAATAGAATCAAAAGATTCAAGTGGGATGACTCAAAATCACTGTTATAGCACTTCTGTGATCTATAGCCGTTCGATCGAGGTAATTAATGCAGACTTTGAATGGAGTCAACTCTCGATTCTCAGAATGCCTCAGAATCAACAAATCAATTCATTTTCAAATCTACTCCCATGTATCGGTGTATTTACTCAAAGCAACTATAATCCATTTCTCCCTACAAAAAGAATGTGGATTTCGATTGAAAGCAGTTGAATAAATATCACTCCCTTATTGCATTCATGTATGAAAGGTTGCATTCATGTAATACTTGAAACGTGATGGGCTGAGAAGGTCATAATTCATAAAGCTGTAACATTTCATTGACGTTCATATTTTCTCAAACGCTGTTTCTATCTGATGCTGCATCAGGAAGTGACACCGCTGTCTGTGTTTTTTAAAAACCGATCATATAGTGCTTGCACTGCAATACTGCGTGATCTTACGTGACCACCAGGTCACACAAAGTCACATCATCTGTCAGTGCTGAGATTAAGGACATACAATGACCCCCACACACACACGCACACACACACAGAGAGAAAGACTCGAACACCCACACGCAGCAGAAGAGTACTGACTGAATAGGCCGTAAGAGTGTAAAGGCTGTCAAACATATATAATACAAATCCTTTGGAGTGGATTTTGGAGAGAAGCCTAGCGAGAAAAAGAGGAAATCCTTTATTCTAATGGACTGGGTTGACAGCTCTATGCTGTCAGTCCCTAAAGACTGATCCCCCTCTGTGGATGTGTGCTTCAGTGTTTGTGATGTATGAAGCCTATAGTTATCATTTCCTGTCTCCAATATTGTGGGAATGTGAATGGGAGTAGAAAGCATCCACCCCCCTCCCTCTCTTTTAAAAGTGTACCTGCATTCATCAGTGGATTTATCACATCTCTCTAGCTCACGTTAGCTCCTTTTCTCTGTTTCCTTAGCCCTTTCAGACATCCGCATGCATGCCCAAACAAGTCTGATTTGGAGCACAGTGTTACTGTGCTGCTATTAAATACTATAATTTAACAATGATCAGCGGACAAAGGGAGTTAAGAAGGAGGTGTGGCACAAAAGGATGAATGCAGAGTTTAAATTGAATTTTGTACCTCCCAATGTTGGATGAATTAAGTTTTTTTAAAACCTTCCATTTATACGATGACATGTTCTATTACAAATAAGGGAAACATAGCTCACAATACCACTGTCAAAAAGAACCAATAATATTTAATAGTAATTATGAAATAATAAAAAAGTATTTCGCATCATAAAGCTTATTATTATTATTAGATTATTATTAAGGGTGTAACGATACCCTCATGTAACGATTCGATACATATCACGATACTGAATTCACGATACGATATTATTGAAATACTCCAGATATATGATAAAACGTCAAAAACTGTACTGTTGATTAAAATTCTAAATTACATTGGGGGTGGAAATGAATAGTCTTGGACTTGGTGCTGGAAACCCAATGCACAGGACAATAGTGAAACCAGGACAAAAATATTCATGATTCTGAAACTGAATACAGAATTATTTTATACGAATATGAATATGCTTGCACTCTGTCACTGACTAGATGTATTTAAAATAATCTCACTTTTTACTGGTAACATAAGACATTTGGCATTATCAGGAGCCACAAATATTCCCCCATTGCATTATTACACATTATATAGTAGTTTAATGTACTGAAACTAAAACTCTGTAAAATTTTGTTTCTTTTTGTATTGCGATATATTGTGACACGATATATTGTTACACCCCTAATTATTATTATTATTAAATATGTTGTTCCATATGTCTCTGTTTTTTGTTTACCTGGTAACAACCATGGCCATTGTATAATGCACAGCATTCAATTCTAGATCATATAAAGGGAAAAAATAGCACAAAAAAAATATATATATATATAAATTATCTACTACTACTACTACTTATACATTTTTTGGTCCCCATGACAGTGGTATTATTTAGCATTTCCCCCTTGCATATTTGTAACATAATAAAAAGCATAATTCACAGGACATAAAAATGTGTATGCTAGCTCACTTTTTCTAGATAATCTTATGAAGGTGAAAAATTGTTACAGAACACGAGAGCCGCAACAGCTGTATGTCTTTTATTTGAATATTTCACATCAGTAAAGGTCAGTTAATCATTCTTTTTTTTATTCAGGTTAAATCATGTCTTATGTTGCAGTTCCACATAAAGTTACCGCAAACCGACAAGCATCTCTGTATTATTTAGCTGCCAAAGGCATTTTTGACTTGCATTTGGCACTCAGCTAGTGTTCATTTTACACCCTGCGTGCATTGCTTTTTCATTCTCAATTTATTAATGCCTCAGTCTTGGCTCCATTTCTCACATATTAATAAATAGTGGCTTGTATGTTTTACTGCTAATGTATGTAAATTGAAGGCAGAGCCCCAGAGGGAAATTACTTGGCAGTTGCTGATCATCAAATACCAGTTTTATGTCTTATTAGACATTGATTTTTCTTCTGGATTGAAACCCATCAACACTATACTCTTTATTAATTACACTCATGAGATTGTATGCCGTTTAATTGCTTGGTGGTTGGACATGCACAGCCATACACACACACACACACACACATACAGCCCATAGTCATCATTTACTCTCTTTAGCACACAGTCTCAAGCTTCCAAAACACACATAGTCAAACATCTAACAGAAATGTGACTTCCTCCATTGTCACTGCTACAATAATAGGATAACTCTCCAAGCCCTCGCTGGAATTTCACTGCTCCACTGGAGTATCAATGACTCCCAAATCCCTCCGGCTCTGGTAATTATTTGAGATCGTACTAATCTACCAGCACTGATGGGAACCGACTAAAGTGTCCATTACCTCAGCCTGCAAGGGGTCAGCAGTTTACAATCTCTATCAGATTAGTGTGGTCATGATACAAAGATTTTAGAAGTTACCAAAACCATTTTAACATGCTCAGAACAAATTTTGCTACCACAGCGAAAACAAAAATGCTACTGAATATTATTGAACTTTAATTGAAGTTAAATATTAAAATGATATTGATAATATATTAAATAGTGACTTTAAATCAAATAAGATTCATTTAGATAAATTCAATGAAAACAATTCATTTGGAACATTGAGTGGTTTTCTCTTTTTCTTGCCACTATTAAAATTTGATCAATATCAACAACATAAAAAGAAGCAAGTGTGATATTTGATTTTCTTTCTTTACTATAAAAAAAAATTGCCAAGATGTTTGAACATAAAACCCATAACATACTGTACTTGTTTGGCTAACGACTACGCATTCATAGTTAGAGAGTTAATTGAAAGAGTGTTTGAGAAGCCATCATTTCAACCTCATCTTGAAGATATTTCAGGGCATGATCTCTGGAGAGAAGTCAGCTAATGTAAATTTCATTATAAAGTTTTCCTGCTTTTCACCTCGTCAGTCGTTTGATCGACGCATTAAACTGCCGGTTTTTACGAGCAGAGCTGCATCAGCTCTGTCAACATACGTACATGGATCAGCTAGTGCGTTCATTAATTCCTTTTGGGTAAAAGACACTCATCAATAAATCAATAGACTCTATCCACATCCACTGGATATTTTCAAATATCAATTGGACTGGCTAATTCCCTTAAAGAGCGCTCCAGAGTTCAGCCATTGGCAGGCATCACTTCAGAGGGCCATTAAACGTCCCTGGACAGCAGTTTAAGTGGATAGTCTTTTACACAGAGCTCACAGTGTTGTTTAACTAGCAGTTCTCTCTTTATTAAAGAGCTCAGAGATGGTCAGCGAGGGTTCATCTCGTAACAAACCCTCATTGTGCTGCAACAGCAATTTCATTAATTGATAGAAAGTTCCAGTCCGATGGTCTCATTAGCTTAATTTCTAAGAAGAATCACCATATATTTTGAACTACGCAAAGAGAAATTGTATTGCTCTTTCACAGCTCAGGGGACTTAATGGAGTTCTCAGTTCATGTTTCACTGAAGTTTAAACTTCTATCTAAAATATTGCAGACGTTCATTCTAAAATAAGGAACATAAAAAAATCTGATAGTTGTTGACATTCATTAAGAATAATGTCATGTAAAATTAATAAATATGATAATTTGAGTCATAAAGTCTTTATGAGAATTGTTAAGAAATTGGTATTTTGGCAAAATGACGGAAGGATGAAGGAAAGAGAAAGAAAGAAAAAAGTAAGAAAGAAAGCAAGAAGAAGAAAGGATCGAAGGAAGGATTGAAAGAAAGAAAGGAATAAGGAAAGGAATGAAGGAAGGAAAGAGAAAAAGAAAGAAAAAGGCAGGAAGAAAAAAGAAAGAAAGAAAGAAGGCAGGAAGAAGAAAGATAAAAGGAAGGAAGGAAGAAGAAAGATAAAAGGAAGGAAGGCAGGAAGAAGAAAGATAAAAGGAAGGAAGGAAGGAAGGAAGGAAGGAAGGAAGGAAGGAAGGAAGGAAGGAAGGAAGGAAGGAAGGAAGGAAGGAAGGAAGGAAGGAAGGAAATATACAAAATATAAAGTTTGGGGAATAAAAAGAAAAGATCAAAAGGCAAGATGAAAGCCTGAAAGTGAAGATGGGAGAGATGGGCAAAAAGATACAGCGGAAGACACGGAGGAAGAGAAAGTGGGAGATCAATTATGGAAGCCGAGTCCTGGTATGATTTGATTTGCTGCAGTGGCATGTGTTTTTATTGGATTGGAACAGTTGGAGGAAAGCTGTGAGATTATTAAGCATCCGCCAGAAAAGCTCCAGGTCTCTGCCGTCAGCACTTTCTGTGTCTGCAGCACTCCCAATCTCTCAGGCCACTTAAGGAAGCGACTGAAGAGCTCACTTATTATTCCTGATCCCAAAGAGCAATAAACAACAGAGCGCTCTGCTGCCTGAGCACGAGGCCATCAATACACACACACACACACACACACACACACACCCATGGCAATAGCATGGGTTTTATTGGCTGAATCAATGGGCATGATTTTGTCCATCGAGTATTGATTGGATTGCTGTGCTCACATGTGAGTGACAGGTTGTCCCTGCGCCGGCCTTTTTTGTTGTTGTTGTTTTGCTGTAAAGTAGCCATTATTTTAATGATGTACCATAATAAATTACTATTGCATTATGTCTATAAATGATGCTCAGGATCAGTGTATCACAAGAGGACATGGTTTAGTTTTATAGACTATGACATGTTGCAGAACCTGTCCACATGACTGCAACTTCTTAATCAACAATTAAACCTCCCTCCAGTAACCTTGAACCTCATGTCAACGTGCTTGTCAAACGTAAGTAATGGTTTTTGTAATAGGTGATTAACCTCAGGGAACTAGGTTGCATTCAAATGTAATCACATCTAACCAGCTCACAAAAGTCCACAATAAGCACAAATTCCTCATCAAAACACATAATTGCAAAATGCAGCGTTCCATGCACATGCAAGAGTTGCAGCGCATCGGAAAAAAAAGTTTGAGTTACTGAAGCGGGAAGCAGAAGAGAAGAGAACACAGAGACATCATTGGGTAAAGAAGAGTAACCTCACTTATTACACGGCTCGCTGGATACTTGATTCTGATTAGTCAATCTGCAGTCCAGTAATTTTTGCACAATTATTCCATATTATTATGTCAATATACAGTATATTAAATATACATTTTGCTAACTGACCGTTTTCTCTAGGGGGGAAAAAAACCCTACAAATATTTCTCTTGTAGCACTATGCAGTCTCTATTTCTTATCACTTTTAAATATGTCCATTTATTTATTCAGTAATATATTAAGCAGTATAATGCACATTAAGTTGAGCTAGAGCGATGAATGCTTGAATCTGATTGGTTGACGAATGTTCTAACGGTGTGCAATTATTTTCATGGAAACGCACAGTAGTTCAAGGCAGGTCTCGACCGCATTACAGTTCCATATCACTACGGCAAATGATTTCAGTTATTTTGAATGTCTTTACAGCCGACAACAGCAAAAGAACCAAAACTCACAAAGACATTGAGCAAGCAAATAAATATAGTAAACAAAAGGATAAAAACAACACATTTTTAATTCCCACTCATACACAAACACACACATAGTGCCTACAGAACACACACTCGCACAGAAACGATTTTATCAGTAAAATAGTTTAGCAGCTTGAAATCATGACATGACTCGGGTGTGCATTATTTTTCTACGGCCACTCGTCAATAATTCCTTACATAACCCCTGTCAGTGTGGTCATATATCATCCTGTATCATCAAAGCTATATTTAATATTGATCAACACAATATATACCGATCAGGCATAACATTATGACAGGTGAAGTGAATAACACTGATTATCTCTTCATCACGACACCTGTTAGTGGGTGGGATATATTAGGCAGCAAGTGAACATTTTGTCCTCAAAGTTGATGTGTTAGAAGTGGGAAAAATGAGCAAGCTCTTTTGGGGTGTTCTCAGTCTGCAGTGATCAGTATCTATTAAAAGTGGTGCAAGGAAGGAACAGTGGTGAACCGGCGTCAGGGTCATGGGCGGCCGAGGCTCATTGATGCACGTGGGCAGCGAAGGCTGGCCCGTGTGGTCCGATCAAATAGACAAGCTACTGTAGCTCAAATTGCTCAAGAAGTTAAAGCTGGTTCTGATAGAAAGGTGTCAGAATACACAGTGCATGGCAGTTTGTTACGTATGGGGCTGTATAGTCAGGGTGCCCATGCTGACCCCTGTCCATCGCCAAAAGTCCCAACAGTGGGCATGTGAGCATCAGAACTGGACCACAGAGCAGTGGAAAAAGGTGGCTGGGTCTGATGAATCACATTTTCTTTTACATCACGTGGATGGCCAGGTGTGTGTGCGTCGCTTACCTGGGGAACACATGGCACCAGGATGCACTATGGGAAGAAGGCAAGTTGGCGGAGGCAGTGTGATGCTTTGGGCAATGTTCTGCTGAGAAACATTGGGTCCTGCCATCCATGTGGATGTTACTTTGACACGCACCACCTACCTAAGCATTGTTGCAGACCATTCTCTGCAAATCCTTTAATGGAAACAGTATTCCCTGGTGGCTGTGGCCTCTTTCAGCAGGATAATGCGCCCTGACACAAAGCAAAAACGGTTCAGGATTGGTTTGAGGAGCACAACAACGAGTTTGAGGTGTTGACTTGGCCTCCGAATTCCCCAGATCTCAATCCAATCGAGCATTTGTATGATGTGCTGAACAAACAAGTCCGATCCACAGAGGCTCCACCTCACAACTTACAGGACTTAAAGGATCTGCTGCTAACATCTTGGTGTCAGATACCACAGCACACTTTCAGCGGTCTAGTGGAGTCCATGCCTCCATGGGTCAGGGCTGTTTTGGCAGCAAAAGCGGGACCAAAACTAAATTGTCAACTCAATAGGTCATTATGTTATGCCTGATCGGTGTATTCTATCTTTTACGGGCTAAAGAGTCTGACAGCACATGTGTTCTTATAGGAATGAAAGTATGTTAAAGCAAAGAGACAGCTTAGAAAAGAGAGGAAAGGCAAACAGAGTTTTCGTAGTTGTGAATTCATCCATGCGAGTTAGAGCGATGGATTTACCTGAGGTTGTTTGTTCGAGAGACTCAAATGCTGTGTAGCTCGAGAAGAGGGAAACAAAAGGAAAAGTGTGACAGCGCAAGCAGCAGAGAAAAGTTCTTCAGGTTCCTAACTCAAGTTCTTAAAAGTTCCTAACACAAATAACACCTATTTTAAACCGTGTTTAGATGCTTGTCTAATTAAAGTGCTCGGCAGGATGTCAGTTCTTGGAGCTATAAATTGTTATGCTTGAGGCACTTTGTGTGGGATCTGATGAAGAAATTGAGAAAGAAACAAATGACAAAATATAGCATTCATGTGATTTTATTTTGAGACACCAAATTAGTGAAGTTTTGATGAACTCTTGAGACAATAAAGCCCCAACCTACCCTGAACCCTAACCGATAAACACTTTATTATTAATCACGCTAGACACTTTTTTCCACTTTTCAAACATTTTCTTCATTTTATTTTTTCTTTTATAAATTATGTTTTTATTAAACAAGGTTCGGGAGGAGCATGTTCAGATAATTGACACAGGTGGAGAGCACTCAGCTAATCAACAAAATAAGTGTATATATAAGCAGCCGTCTTACCTCCATTTTGTTGACAGTTTATCAGCATCCCTCCACCACCCCTTCTCCACATTTTGCTCTTTTTTTTTGTCCTAAACCACTTACATACGGGGGGTACTCTGGGTTCGGGCCAAAGTCCGAGCTCGAAGCCCTCCCCCTGACAGACCGGCAAATACGCATTTAAATTTACTCTCTATATATTATATTTACCTAAAGATGGATTCGAACTTGGGTCGATTGCCGTCAAAACTATCTGTCACACACCTTACCCCTACACTTCTGCTGCTGTACACACCCTTGTGTCTACCGTAATTTTGTCTGGTCCAACCAGATGTCAGTGGGTAGAGTTAGTCTAAATAGCATTTGACAACAAGGCAAACTATTTGTACTTAGTGTAAATAGACACTCCAATATATATATATATATACAACTCCGTTGCTCTGATTGGTTGTAGGTCTATCCAATTGAGGTCTTTCCTGGTTAGGTTGAAACACACCCCATAATCAAAGCCCAATGGAGCAGTTTCAGACTCATATTCGACTAGAATTGAGTATGACCACGTCAGGCTAGTAATATACTACAATATATTACAATTTACTGTAGTATCTTTACTATAGTATGGTTCAAAAACACTATAGTATTTACTAGAGTAATTTTACTGTAATTTTACTATAATATACTATAGTATTTTTTCATGTGGGTAGCATGAGCAGTTTCAAGAAAAATTACTGTTTTCAAAAAGGTCTCCTAAACATTCCATTGCCATTGGCTACACAACAGATAGCCTCGCCCCAAACTTGAGCCATTGGTTGAGCCATTGTTGCTGTGTGTGGAAACACAAACTAACAGAAGTAATGCTTTGAAAATGCCACAGAGACATAGGCTGAATCAGAAATCACCCCTAAACCGTCAATCACTATTTCCTACATAAGTCCTCTAATACAGTTCAGACTGCCGTTGAGTGTACATCGTCTGTATATTCGTTATTGCGGTGCAATGTGGGACAGATTGAGCGCACTCGATAATGTTCACTATGGTTTCGGACACTATTACAAATGGCCGTCCACTCAAATAATGCCCTATTTGAGGATATAGGTGGCGATTTTGAATTTAGCCATAGTGTTTACACTTTTCTGTGTAATCAACCAACAAATGACTTGTATACAGTTGTCTCAACATATCAAGCTGGGACTGAAGAACTTATTTTACACAATTCATCTTTAAATATACTTTTGAATAAACTATAATTTTCCTGGATATGAATTAGTAGTATAGTTACTCTCAGGCAGACCACATACTGTCTGACATATGGCCTCTAGTCCTGTGAATGCTGTGGGACGGCCTCAGCCGGAGGACGTTCACAGAGTCCTGAAAGGTCAACAGTTGCCCCACTCTCAGCAAGTGTTCTTTGACATTTACAGTGCTTGCATCAGTAAAATCAGCCAGTAGTGTTCGTAACTCTCCCTCTAAACTCTCCCTCGCATAGGTGAGGCGGCCTTTACCAAGGACAACAACTGCCTGAACGCCGCCAAGGCCTGCAACCTGAATGACACATGTAAGAAGTATCGCTCTTTCTACATCAGCCCCTGCACCAGTAGAGTCTCAACTACTGAGGTGTGTAACAAGCGCAAGTGCCACAAGGCCCTGCGGCAGTTTTTCGACAAGGTGCCACCGAAGCACAGTTACGGCATGCTTTTCTGCTCCTGCCCCTCCGGGGATCACTCGGCTTGCTCCGAGCGCAGACGCCAGACCATCGTGCCAGCCTGCTCCTACGAGGACAAGGAAAAACCCAACTGTCTCTCCTTGCAAGCCTCCTGCAAGACCAACTACATCTGCAGGTAGGATGAAAGACAGCTTGTTTTACACATCATTGAGTAAGGAGGAAAGTGCTTGAATGTTCACTTTACTTTTCAGTGAGTTAATTATTTATCCATAGAAGAATTGTCTGTGGGGCAGATGGTGTCTGAGAAGAGATGACGATTGTAATAAGACTGCCGGACTGTCACTTGTGTGCTGAGTTTGTTTAATGAGGAGACATACTCTGTGGACTCTTGTTCATTCCTGCATATTTTTTTTCTTCAGATCTCGTTTAGCTGACTTCCTCACCAACTGTCAACCTGAGGCGCGCTCGATTTCAGGGTGTCTGAAGGAAAACTATGCAGACTGTCTGCTGGCATATTCAGGTCTCATAGGTGAGTCAAGAACATTTACTCTGTCATACCACAAACAAAAAAACGTATTGTGGCATTATTATGGTGTAGTGATGATATCTTATGGTAAAAGTCCTTTACACACATCTTTGGATTACCATAGTATTTTTATTTTATTTCAGTACCTTAGACTGAAATGAATCAATGCTAATTTTAATAATTTTACATCATTCACACAACTGTTCTATTACTGTTACAGTTTAAAATAACTTTAATTTGGAAAAAAATCTCTGCATTATTTTAAATTTAACATATCATTAGTTAATGTAGAGATGTCATGCAACAATCTGCATATAAGTGAAAAATATTTGTTTATTGGGTCACACTTAAAAATGTCATTGCATTAGATGCAAATTTCAAGCCAAGTTTTATTAATTTTAATGAAACTTGTAAGTGTCCAAATGTGTGGGGCCACTGTACATTTGTCTTTTGAAAGTACATACTGATCTGTGACCTCTTTTAAGGTCTTTGTTTTTTAACACAAATGACCTTTGCATTTTGACCCTTGGTTTATGTGACAGGTACGGTGATGACCCCTAACTACCTCCGCGCTCCTGGCATCAGCGTGTCACCTTGGTGTGACTGTAGCAACAGCGGAAACGGAAAAGCAGAGTGTGACAAGTTTACTGAGCTTTTCACCAACAACCGTTGTCTCCGTGAGTAGACTTCATTTACAGCTGCAGCTGCTGCTTCTACTCTATATCATTGGTTACATGGCGTTATACGCTGACTGACAGAATTTGCCCATCAAGAATGACTCTAAAGTTGAATTCTGCTCTGTTGCGTCTTCATGATCATTCACAGTCTGCACCAGTAAATCTGATCTCTGAGATTTGTGTTGCTCTGCAGTTCAGGGCAGCCTGACGGCCGAGAGACAGAGAAATCCCTCTTAAATGGGGTGGATTGACATAAAAAGGCAATAAAGCATTACTCAGGTGTCCATGGGCCTGGAATAGTACGGAAAGCATGCATTATTTTGTCAGGGAGTTATTCAGAAAACATCCATTTAGATGAACTGGACGCAGGGAGATAGACAGAGAGCATATGAGAAGGAGGATTTGTCTACATGAGACAATGGCCTTTAGGATGACAGCCTGAATGATATAGCAGTACCGTTACATCCACACCTCATATCTGACATGTCCTCATCTTATGTGTGCTTTTATGTTTATGTATAGAGAGAGAGATGGAGGGAAAGAGAAAAGACTGTCTGTCCATCAAGATGTCAATGAGATCAAACAGCATGAGACAGTATATATCAGCAAAATGCTTTCTTAGCTCTTTATAGTTTGTAATGAACATATGCCATTATTCGTATATGCCGGTAGGCGCATTACTGACATTATAAATAGCGGCAGGTTTAATAGGATGCATTTACACCACCAAACTTAATGCACACATCACTTATTTCAGTGGTTCTCAAACCTGTCCTGGGGACCTCTCACCACTGCACATTTTGTATGTCTCCCTCATCAGACACACCCAATTCAAGTCTTGCAGGGTCTAATGAGCTGATGAGTTGATTCAGGTGTATTAGACGAGGCAGACATGCAAAATGCGCACTGGTGGTGGGGGTCCCCAAGACAGGTTTGAGAACCACTGACTTATTTGAATATAAATCAGTTTAGTTGTTGTTAAAAGTAGTAGAAGTAGTTAGTGCAGGTAACTACACACTGTCAGCATGTATGGGAACTTTCCAATTCTTAAAGGGATAGTTCACCCCAAAATTAAAATGGTGTTGTCATTTATTCACACTCATGCCATTGCCAGTGGGGTCCAATGTTGGGCTCCAATCTTTGAAGGGGTGGCTATTTCATGCATTCAAACTTATTTACTGTTAAAGAGCTGGATTCTCATGCTAAACATGGCCAAAATGTAAAAAAATGAGTTGGACGTATGACAGAATATTTCTGTGCCAAATACATTCCTTCAGAATTCGAACATGTTTCGGAAAGTTTTTTTCCAAGTATGGCCCGGTATGGCGTCATAAAGGGTGTAATTCCTTGCATATGCGCTTCTCCCGGATGAGCGTGCGCACACCAACCAGAGCGAGAGCAAGAGCACGACCATCAACGAGTTTCGTTCGAGTCACGGGAGCCGTCGACAGCACTGTCATTTTGTTTTTAGACCACGAAATCAACAATGTCACTAAAGAAGTGTGTTTTTGGTTGTGAGGGAAAGATAACCTTGTTCAGTTGCCCAAATAACCCAGCGTTGAGGAAAAAGTGGATGCAGTTTGTTTTTCCGGAGCAGCAACAGATTTCTGCAAGTGTGTTTGTTTGTTCCCGGTCATGAGTCTGATCCACAGGCAGTGAGTTAAACTGCATCAAAAGTCTGTGTTTTGTTGGCAATCGTCACGTAATGTCAACAACACAAATTTGTAATTAATCGGAAGTTGCTTGAGATTCTTTAGCTCCGCCTACTGCACGCCTTCACGAGTTTGGCAATTGTCGGAAAGAATCGGTACGGCGTATCTTCTTTTATAAATATGATAAAAACTAAAGACTCTTCGGACATATGAAGGATACAATGCTACTAGGTACTCAAGATTAACATGAGACTGGCAGAAACTGTGTGGGTTATGCCCTCTTCAAAAGTTCCACAGAAGAATAAAGTCATACAGATTTGGATGAACATGCGAGTAAACGATGACAGAAATGAATTTTTGTGGTGAAGTATTCCTTTAAAAATGTATCAATGCAAAAAGTAAGCATCTATTATCATAATCTTGTAAATCAGTTTATAATTAAACCAATGGTCATTTACATGCTTCCTAAGCCTCTGAATCTGGCCACTCATATAACGGCCATCTAATGAACCAGTAAGAGCAACTCATAGTAACTAAAGACGCATGAAAGAGAGTGAGAGAAAGAATATTAGCTTGTATTGCGCAACAGGCCTATGATATGAAATATAAAGACAACATACAATCAAACTTCCCTCAAATTTGCTCCTAAGGAATTAACACTCAATATACTCCCTCCTTCGCTCAGACAGATGAATGTCTGCTAAAAATACATAAGGTACAATTGATGTCACACAGTCTTCCTCGGCTCCCCAGGGTCATATTGTGCAACCTGACAACCCCTAAAAAATCTGTGCTTTAAGCCTTTAAATCTATATAATCTATCAACAAGTATGCTTGAAATACACATCCATTCTTATGAGAGCAATGGAATTTTAAATGGACAGTTCGGTAACGCTTTAGATTACAGCTCAGAAAGTATTGCATAAGTAAGCAAATTTACAGTGTAATTTTCAGTAATTATAGTGTAACTATAAAGTACTGTGTAAGGGAACAACATGTTATATTTGGGGAATAAAGGGGTAACAGCTATCAGGAAAATAAAAAACGAATTTATACTGTAGGTATTTTTTAATTAATGAGTCATTTTCTGTGTAGTTACAGATGAAGTATGAATCTGTGGGCAGTAAATATGTATTTTGTAGAATCTTGGAAACCAAACAGTTGATGGGTCATATTCTTCAAAATACAATTTTTGTGTTTTGAAGACAGAAATTCATACAGGTTTGGATCAACTTGAGGGTGAGTAAATGACAGAATTTTCCTTTTTGGGTCAACTATCCCTTTAACACAGTAATAATGAATGCAGAATGAGGCTTTATTGAGTATTTAACCCTTTAGAAACAGAGTCAGCTTGCTAGCCTGGCCTTAAGAGAATCTCAACAACACTCACTGAATAATAAGGTCAGCCTACCCTCTTCTCTGTTAATAGACGGTATTTAATACATGCGCAGCTTATTCTTTACCTGAGTACTCATCAATAATCGCACTCTTGCCCTTTAGCCTGCTGTGGTGTGAGGTAAATAACAGACTCTAAAATTCAAAAGTGCTCTTGAGACTGAAGTCATTTTAAAAAGACAATTGAGTCATAATGGCCTACATCATTTTATCACCGGAAAGGTCCCAGAAACGATGTGTATGTGGAGGTCTTACTGCACTTACACACTGTGGCTAAGTGCCTCTTTATCCGAACTCATCTGCTACAGTGTTAAGAAATGAAGAAAGCTCTTATTTCAAAATATTGCAGATAGCGGCATGTCAGTGTTGTCAATGACTGTTGAAAATTCAGTAAGAGAACAGTGTTGTTATCAACTAAAACTATTAAAAATAATAAAGCTGATATAAAATAAATAATTTAGAATAATAATTAGATGGAAAACCTTAAAAAGAAATGTGAAATAAAATAAGTATTAAAATGAATAACAATTACATTAAAATAGATTAAGTCAAGCTATTAAAAAATATTTAAACATTATATTATATATAGCATATTAGAATGATTTCTGAAGGATCATGTGACACTGAAGACTGGAGTATTGACTGATGAAATTTGCAAATACAATTTTATATATATAACTTTTTAAAATTATAATTATTACCCCAAGTGGAGGAGTTGAGTGAGGGAAGGATGGAACGAGAGATCGACAGGCGGATCGGTGCAGCTTCTGCAGTGATGCAGTCGATGTACCGGTCTGTTGTGGTAAAGAAGGAGCTGAGCTGTAAGGCAAAGCTCTCGATTTACCGGTCGATCTACGTTCCTACTCTCACCTATGGTCATGAGCTGTGGGTCATGACCGAAAGGACAAGATCCCGGATACAGGCGGCCGAAATGAGCTTTCTCCGTAGGGTGGCTGGGCGCTCCCTTAGAGATAGGGTGAGAAGCTCGGTCACTCGGGAGGAGCTCAGAGTAGAGCCGTTGCTCCTCCACATCGAGAGGAGCCAGCTGAGGTGGCTAGGGCATCTATTTCGGATGCCTCCTGGACGCCTTCCCAGGGAGGTGTTTCAGGCACGTCCCACCGGGAGGAGGCCCCGGGGAAGACCTAGGACACGCTGGAGGGTTTATGTCTCCCGGCTGGTCTGGGAACGCCTCGGGGTTCCCCCGGAAGAGCTGGAGGAAGTGGCTAGGGAGAGGGAAGTCTGGGCGTCTCTGCTTAGACTGTTGCCCCCGCGACCCGGCCCCGGATACGCGGAAGATAATGGATGGATAATTATTACATATACTATATATAAATAATTTATAATTTAAAAAAAGCATGAAATCTTAAATCTTCAAAACTAATTTTAACTTGAAAACAATGTGGTGGAAAATTGAAGGTAATCCTCAAAATTGAGGATAATTATTTATGGTCATTGCAGAACAGTTAAATTTCCTCTTCCTATCATTCCGAAAAAGAAAATCCAATTTCACTTCCTGTGTGGTGTGGTCAATTAAATTCAAATTCTGACTCATTATTTGAAAAGAAGCCAGCTGTAATATACTGAATTTTGTCCTACCATGATTTTAAACATGTTATCTCTTCGTTTCTGCATTATACAGGCAATGCCATTCAGGCGTTTGGTAATGGCACAGATGTTGGTGTGTGGCAACCCCAGCCACCCATCATGTCCACTCCACCTGACCCTTACACTCCACAGAGAGGACGGGACAGGACATCCAACGCACTTGATGATCCAGCGCTCACCAATGACCTGGACAGCAATGCAGACCATCTATACAGCTTCTGTGGAAGTCTGCAGGTACTGAAAGAAATCAACATACTATATTTACAGTACAAGACAGAAAGAAATTCATTGAAACGTACATCCCAGATTTTTTAAGGTTATCAGAAATAAAGTTGATTAGGAAAGTGCAGTGAAAAAGGCAGTGTAAAATGTCTCTTAGACGCCCAATCTTTTTTTTTTTCTGATCGCCCTTTTAAACCACCATATTGGCTATCTCTGACGGTGAATGACAGCTGTCAGTCAGACACACATGTTGCCGCCGGCCCACTCAGACGGTTAAAGATGCACAGCCTACATCAACTTCATAAACAGCTGGCAGCTTGTTTGGATGCTTTCAGGCTTTGCTTGGCATGCGATGACTTTCATTTTTCGAGTCTCCGAGTGAGATGAAGGTTTACTTTTGATTGATGGGTGTGGGCTGTTGCAGTGATAACACACATATAGGGCCTCTGGGTAGAAATGAGATACATCAAACTGCCAGAGCTGTCATGTCAGAGCTAATTGGCTGGCACATTAACATGAGGAACACCCTTAAGCAGGATATACCCACCCATTACAATCTCTCTGAGGGAAACATATCTTCACCAATCATCTATGCATCTAACTTCAAGACCGGCACACGACTGGCATAAAAACAGATACAGATCTTCTGAGGAATATTTCAGGTTAACTCTATGGTAATCTGTTGATGAAATAACTGAAGGAAAACGATTCCAATGGAAGTCTATGGGGCAAGTGTACAGTACAGCAACACAATTAAATCAAAGTGTAACCTTCACTCTTTAACGCACCATTATTCTTAAGCGTTTTTACTGTTCTCTTTCACTGAGTACAGTTTATTTCATTAATTATTTGTATTTTAAAATATAGAATAGTGTCACCTTGGTTTAAAAAAAGCTAAATCTAAAAAAAGAAGAAGATAATAATCAACACTAAAATGATGAGGGAAAAAATCCTGAGAGAAAAAGGAAAACACAAAATGCACTCTGTTAAAAATAATTATTTTATGATGATAATATTATTAGACCAAAAATATTAAAAATTGTTTTATATTTTTTCAAGTTGTTTATATTAAATAGTTAAGCATGGTTGTGTATTTTTTTAAATTAACTTATAAAGGTCCACCCAAAATGTTTTACATTTTTCATCTTATCAAACTGAATTGTTTATGCAAATGCTTTGTCAAAAATACAAGCTTCATATTTTATCCATTCGAAACACTTTTTTTCAGTTATTTTCTTTCATACTACAGATGTAGTTGATAAAGTTTAACTTATGTTTAATTTTTGCAGCTGATAATGGAGTCCAAATACAGAATACCGGATACACTCCTGCAGATATAGCACAACAATTCATCATATTGGAGTAATAACAATATCATGATTTATTATTAGACAGAATTTCTTTTGTCAGATAGACTTCCAGGAAGGCTATTAATCATTCTATCCCACAATGCTTTTCGCAGGAATTAGCTCCATTCTCCCTCCATTGTGCGGCACCTTTATTATATTCCAGATTCTCTGGAGAATCACTTTATCGTTCCGACAAACCAACCTGTGTGTGTGTGTGTGTGTGCATGGGTATGAAAACGTATTGGTGTGTCACATATTAATGCAGATACACTGCCCTCCTATACACAATGACACACACACACACACACATGTTGGGTTTTCATGTTTTATGAGGACATTCCATAGGCGTAATGCATTTTATACTGTACAAAGCGTATTTTCTATCCCCCTACACTGCCCCTGCCCCTAAACCTACCCATCACAGGAGACATGCTGCATTTTTACTTTTTCAAAAAACATCACTTAGTGTGATTTATGACCTCTTTTCCTCATGGGGACCAAAAAATGTCCCCACAAGGATTTCGGATATTGCCATCTTTGTGGGGATTTGGGGACATTTTGTCCCCATACCGTAGGGATTACCAGGACACACACACACACGCACACGCACACGCGCACACGCGCACACGCGCACGCGCACACGCGCACACACGCACACACGCACACACACAGAACATTGATTTGAAAGAAGATGGACCTTAGAGAGTGTAGGCTCATTATCATAACATTACATCTCACTCAGAAAGACCTCTGTTTGAGGCCAATACTGTATGACCTCTATTTGCAGTGAAGAATTACTGTGCTTTATTGAAACTGTGCTTGACTTAGATCACACTGGACTCAGTTTAAAGGGTTACTGGATGGAAATCCTTCAGTTTGAGAAATGGTTTATAACACAAAACATTGAAGCGCTTCTTGCAAGTAATTGACTTTCAGCCTGTATTTCAGCTGGCTTCTTTCTCTCTTTCTTTATAGGCTCAGAAACTGAAAAGTAATGTTACTCGGGATGTTCTATGTGTGGTAAGAACCGTACATACATGTTTTTTGAATGCAAGACATGCCTTCCAAATTCCATTCCATAGAGCAGTGGTTCTCAACCGAGATGATATTCAAAGGTCCTCCTAGCTAAGATGATATACACTGTAAACCTTAATAAGACTGAAAAAAATGAGGTAGGCCTAATCAGTTTAATCAAAAGTTAAATCTAAAGTGTTGAATTATGCACTAGCACCTGCTAAATCACTATGGTACTCATACATTTAAATTACTCTTAACTTGAAATATTTGAGTAAGCTAATTCATACATTCAACTTAAAATGATCATGATCTCAACTTAAATATTCTTAGCAGAGGAAACCAGGGGGCTGTACCATGATGGTAGTTTAGCAAACTCAGGGTTACAAGTTTAGTTTCGAGTTGACAAAACCAAACCAGTCTTTTCAGGCTTTGTTAGTACCATGATGCTGATCATCAGCTTTCTCTGTCAACTCAGGCTTAGGAGTTTAGCTGTGACATCAGTAGTGAACAGCCAATCACACGAGAGATGCAGTGAGATTCGTTTCTCTCTTCTGCAGAATATTACATGATTGAAAAATATTAAGAATTGAAACAAATTCACACAGCAAGAAGAAAAGAGCTGTCTATAAAAGAGGACAACTTAAAGAAAAATCTTACAACGTCAATGCAAGTAAAAGTTATGAAGTTAGTTTGGTTGATATATAGAGAGAATTGAACATTTAAGCTCACATGTAATACTTTTTATAGCTTTATTAATTTATTTTAAAACTTATTTGTATGACCTTTATATAGGCTATTTATATTCATTTTATATAAGTGCCTATTAATGATTGATTAACTAAAATGATACATGTGTAATTGATTAAGGGTATAATAAATTACATAAATTATATCTAAATCTTTCAAAATTATTATTATTATAAATAAGCATAGTTAAAAGCCAGATGCTTTAGTCTTTAAAACCCATTTGCTATGCAGTGACCTTTAATTTGGAGTAGAAACGAGTGGGAGTGACTTTATTGCATCAGAGGTGTGTCACTTTGCTCACAGCTGATTGGTCCAATTTCGGGTTTGAGATCTCTTATCCAGAACATAATCTGCCCTGGAGTGTAAGATATAGGAAATGAACACTGCTAAAAGCCAAACCACTTTAATGGTACCTAAAACCCAGGATTGGCACAAACTAAGATTAATATAAAAACATATCTGGATGGCTTCCAAATTCCTGGTTAGCTTTAACTTGCTAATTTAATAAATGCTACCTTGCTAATTGGTAACACAATGCTTTGATAGCATTAGCATAGCTTAGCAATTGCTGAATGAGTACAGCAATATAGAACATTTAACATTTATCTATTCATAAACCAAGCTCATGCTCCACTCGTCACCATGAAGGTAACCTCCAAAAAAAAACCCATCATAACAGAAACTCTTCATTAAATACTACTAAATCTCCCACTTAACATTAATATTGCACAAAAAGCATTATGTTTTAGCATTTAATCTCCCTTTCTAGCAATTCCAGCCCAGTTTCAGTTAAATTTAAGTTTGTCTAAATGAAAAGAAACAAGTTTTTAAAACTCAACAATGAAACGATTCAGATTACTTAAAATGTGTTAGTTTTGTGAACTCAAAATATTCAAAATACTCATAAGTATTTAATTTCAAGTTAATTTGTTTAATTTAAGTTTACCCTATCAAACCAATGAATTATTTTGAGCATTAGGGTTTACAGTTTACCTCTGGTATTTCTGTTGTAAAAAAATAAATTAACTAAAGCATATGATTTCAATTTCACGTTGTATATCTTTATTTGTCAGTGTGCTTTAGCATTTTTTATTAAGATTGTTAATATAACTAAATTTAGAGAATTGTAAGACTTACTTACTGAAGTAGGAAGCTGGGACATGGTGATGGAAAAAATATCAGTATTTCAATGCTTTTGCCTTCTCTCTACATGTTCCCTTGCAAAACATTTGCATTCCCCCAAGAAACTGCATTCGCTCGCAGACAATTCAAAAGTTTCTCAGGGAACGCAAACATTTGTGAGAACACGAAAGCATTTCTTTCAAAAAGCAATTTTTTTCCTTCCATCTCATATTTTCGTTCCACGACCATGTCCTTTTAGTGGCTCCATACATGGGGCCCCTCGGATGTTTGCTGATGCTGCCTAGTGTGCCCCGGTCCCCTGGTTGAGAGCCACTGACATGACATTTTATGTTGATTTTATATCTTGTAATTGTGACTGTATTTTTTCTTAACCTGAACAAGAACAGAATTGCTAACAATATGAAAATATGACTTTTTCTGCAGGATCCGCAGCTGAATGACCCCGGTAGCTTTAATGCAATCGCTCGGAGCCCCCCTAGTGCTGTCTGCCTGATGGACTGGACTGTGCTCTTACTGGTCACAATTCTTGGGCATCTCACAGCCCCACAGACATTATAGCCGCTCACCGATCGGACCTGCTGGACTGCTGCTGCTGCCGCCTCTGTACCGTACAAAAATGTTGTCTTTTGAATTTTTGTTTTACCGCAAGTGGTTCTGTACGCGGTGTGGTGTTTTGCTGTGATGAAACTATTCTTGGTCCACCTGTTTTTCTTTCTCACTTATCGGAGATACTGGACAAACATGGACATAATGTATTTGCGCATCAGTGGAAGGTCATCTAGGATTACTTGTTGCGAAAACTGTCCTGCAAACAGGTGTCGCCCAAACTCTTATATGTGGTGCATTATGCCGCACTTTTTTCTACCATCACAGCAAGATCTAGTTGAAAATACAAAGATGCTTGGAGATGCCAGAACCACTTCTGACCATTAAAGATTGATGCAGCTTCTGCATACTAGTGTGCTGCAGATGATCATTTATTTTCTCTGAGCTGATGCCACCGGAAAGCCTGCAAACTCCAACTAATACTCGAACGACGTCAAGCAGTGCACGGTATTTTTGAAGGCTTATCTGCAAAACCTGCTGCTCCTGTCCCTTATTAGGACCCAAACTCCATTCTCCCTCAAAGTGGCAGTGACTTTTTGCAGTGCTCCAGCTTAGATGATACGGTATGGGGAACGAACATCAGGATAGACATGACACTTTATCACGTCAAAACAGGCAGATTTTTTATTTATTTTTTGGATTTTAAATTTTAAAATATCACATCTATTTTAGCTCCCATCCTCTCCAGTAAAACAGTGTGAGGATGAGAGCTTAGCACCGATTTGCTTATTTTGGGATTTGCCATTATCCTGGATATTTACTTGTAAATACCATCTTTGTTTACAATGACCATATTATGCTTCTCAAAGTTTGTTTTTAATCTAGCAAACATTTTCAACTATTGTATCACCTCTGTTGTGTGAAATATGACTTAAGTTTTAGTGATGAAATTCAGAAGTAACTATGAGGGTTGATACCACAGTCCAGTATACGTCAAATGTGCTGTATGTACATTCAGTGAGAACGGATTCTTTTGCTCATCTAAAACAAGTGCTCTCCAAGTATCATTTCTGCATTGTTGTTGTGCTGGTTAGCTGTAAAAAGAATATATATATATATATATAAACGTATATAGATCAGGGCTGTAACACATGCAAGAGCAAAGAGAAACTTACATTAAACAAACTAAAGAAGGCCTTTTAACTTTTGTCTTATTTTACCGTTATTAGATGCATGAGAAACTATGACTGGGGTAGGTTTTCAATAGTCTAAAAATGGTTTAAAATTCTATTCTACACACACACACACACACACACACACACACACACACACACACACACACACACACACACACACACACGTTGTGTTTCCATGTTTTATGGGGACATTCCATAGGCGTAATGCATTTTATACTGCACAAAGCGTATTTTCTATCCCCCTACACTGCCCCTGCCCCTAAACCTACCCATCACAGGAGACATGCTGCATTTTTACCTTTTCAAAAAATATCACAGTGTGATTTATGACCTGTTTTCCTCATGGGGACCAAAAAATGTCCCCACAAGGACAAGGATTTTGGATATTGCCATCTTTGTGGGGACATTTTGTCCCCATACCGTAGGGATTACCAGTCCACACACACACACACACACACACACACACACACACACACACACACACACACACACCTACTTTTTTTACAGCAAGGTGTATTAAATTGATCAAAAGTGACAGTAAAATCATATGTGATGTTACAAAACATTTCAATTTCATATTAATGGTAATAATGTTCCTTAGAACTTTCTACGTATTAAATAATCTTCAATCCACAAAAAAAGCAGCACAACTGTTTTCAATTGATAATAATAAGTATGCTACTTTATTAATGTTGAGCACCAAATCAGCATATTAGAATGATTTCTGATGGATCATATGACATTGAAGACTGGAGTAATGATGCTGAAAACTTTAATCATATTTCACAATATTACTTTTTATCAAATGCAGCCTTGGTGAGCATAAGAGACATAGAGTGTTAACTTAAAAGATAGTACATACTTCTGTCTAATATTTTAAAAGTATTTTTAAGAAGAGATTCCTCTTGATCAAGTACACCTGAGCTAGAGAGTATTCAACCCTGAAGTGCACGTCAGACAGTTCTCTGGCAGACTGTGCCATTTAGTACCAAACAAGTCATGAGATGCCGCCAGTGTCAGCAAATGTGTAAAGACTATAATCGAAGCGCTCTGGGATTCTCATTACCAAAATAGAACATAAACTGAAAGTCTACTTCTCCTATGGATTAGCCACATTCGATTCGCTGTGCCGGTATGTCTTTCACAGACCAAAATAGTCATATGTTTTACACTTAGCAACATTAAACCCGACACATAAACAGAAAGCCATAAAAAGCTCTCGTGGTTTAGTGAAATGCTGTCAGTTTGACTGATGACTCAAAAGTCACTAACCAGCTTAGCAGTCTTTTATGTTAACATTACTTAATGCATTAGCTATCATGAAGTAACCCTTTTACATTTATCTGATTTCAATATATACAAACACATTTTGTATAATTCAAGTTGTATGACAAATGAAAGAGCCCCTATTGTGTTTTTCAGTTATGACCTTTTATGCAGTGTGTAATATAGTTTGTGAATGTATAAGGTCTGAAAATGTCAAAGATCAACAAATGGAGTTGTTGTCTCCTAAAAGAAAGAAATGAAGCTCAAGTTCTGCCAGGAAGACTTAATCGTTACATCACTAATTACCTTCTCATCTATCCAATCATATCCTTTACCGTAGTATAAAAAGGTGGTACTTACTCATGTCTGAGTTTGCAGATACTGACACTGCAGCACCACCATCCTCCCCACCACCACCAAGATGGGATGTTTCCTCCATCCCCCCCTACACCACCAGTCGGGCCCTCCTGTCATCCTCAACACCACCACCTTCCTTACTTCGCGGGGGGTGGGCTGCGCCCCTGCCTTCGTGTTCAGGCAGGATACGCAGATTCCGTACCCTCGGAATGCGAATTACGAACGGGACGGCCTACGCCAAAGAACTTGATTGCTGAGCTCTTAAATAAATGTCATTGTTACAGCATTAATTCTCCCGAGTCTTTCTGGTAGAACTGATTCTGAACGGCCTGAAACAAGTTGTCAGCCATTCTAGTCTTACTTCCTCCTCAAACCTACGTAGGTCTGTAACACCTTTATAACAAAAAAATTGTATTGACTGCCCACGAACAATGTCTACTTTGACCCACCCTCAAACTCTGTAGCTGAGGCCTGGAAGTGTTTGGTTCGTGTTGTCGACATGTTGAGAAGATAAATCAATAAATAAATCTACTTTGCATGCACTTCCAAAGGATGAGGACTCAGGCTCGAATTGATACGGTAAAACCCACACCATTGTTACTCTTTATATCACTGTGTATACAAGTATTGAGGAAGCCTCTGGAGCTGATATTCAGATATGGTGACGGCATTAAGTTTTTGACCCACACTGTAAGCAGTCGACCAATCACAACAGACTGGACCATCTGACCAATCAGAGAAGAGAAAACCTCTTGAAAAGAGAAAAGAGGTGATGCTGCAGAGTGCTGTGAGGAAATTAAAGTGTTTTTGACCTTGCGTTGCAAACCTGTTGTAGGAGACCTCCAAAAACAAAATTAAAATAGCATGATAGGGACACTTTAATGTATTAGGAACAAATACAATTTGACAATAGCCTACACTTTATTTTTGATAGTCCAGACATTATACTCAGGGGTGCTCATACGTTTTTCAGTCTAGAGATTCATTGCACATAGTGTGACCCATTAAATATACTGTAACTATAAAAGCATTATATATTATTGTTACATTTTATATAATATAATATTATAATATATTATTATAGCATTATTGCACTTTATTTAGTTTAAACAATAAATAAAATAATAAAGTGTGGTAATACTATACATTTTTTTATTTATCTTTTAAATTTTTATATGAATTTTCAA
Source organism: Gobiocypris rarus (assembly GCA_023029165.1). Taxonomy (NCBI): domain Eukaryota; kingdom Metazoa; phylum Chordata; class Actinopteri; order Cypriniformes; family Gobionidae; genus Gobiocypris; species Gobiocypris rarus. The sequence goes on from CM040920.1 coordinate 23,699,628, forward strand.
AATTTTCAAGCCTAAAATCAGCAAATTAAAAAAAAGCCTTTATTTTGGCGGGTTGCCAGGAAGTAAGTATGCACTGCCGCTGTTATGACACATCGGGTCTCCCCAAACTGCCAGTTAATGATTATCCTAAGTATATACGTATATTATATTCATTTAAAATATGCATAAAGCAAGGGTTCAAAAACCTACATTAAAGATGATTGAGAATATGTAGGGTGAGTGCAAATGTTTGTATAAACTAAGCTATCAGGCTAATTGCTTATCTGTATGCTATGCTAGTACAGAAGCTAACTAATACAGACATAAACGGTCACATAACATAATTAAAACAGCATTTATCATAACATGATTTTGTAGGAATTGTAATGAGGCACTTAAAAGAGTACCTATTAAAAGCAGTCTGAACCAATGGGATGGCTCTGGGTCCTAAAGGATTTCGGACACCCGTTTAAGCACTGCCGGGTGAAGCGCGTCAGTGAATGTAACAGCTTTGCGTTTTGCTCTGAAACCGGCAGATTTATTACATATTCAGTTTGTATGGAAATCTTATACAGTATTACAGTTAGTTGATCTAAAATGGTGACATTAACAGCAGTCAACCATGTCGGTAGACAAATGAGTGTCTGGACTCAGGGCATTTTTTATTTTATTTTATTTATACTACTATAACTATGCATAACTCTCGTTAAAGGGGGTCTAATGCTATTTCATGCATTCAGACTTATTTACACTGTTAAAGAGTTGGATGCGAGAGCTTTGTTCGGGTCACAGGAGCCGTCGACAGTGCTGTCATTTTGTTTTTAGACCACGAAATCAACAATGTCACTAAAGGTTGTGAGGGAAAGATAACCTTCAGCTGCCCAAATAACCCAGCGTTAAGGAAACAGTGGATGCAGTTTTTTTTTCCCGTAGCAGCAACAGAGTTCTGCAAGTGTTTTTGTTTGTTCCTGGTCATGAGTCTGATCCACAGGCGGTGAGTGAAACTGCAACAAATATCTGTGTTTTGTTGGCAATCGGTGTGTAAGTGTATATAATGTAAACGACAAGACGCGACGTGAATCAAAGGTTATCCAGGGATAATGCCATGATGTATATATACAGGTCCTTCTCAAAAAATTAACATATTGTGATAAAAGTTCATTATTTTCCATAATGTAATGATAAAAATTTAACTTTCATATATTTTAGATTCATTGCACACCAACTGAAATATTTCAAGTCTTTTATTGTTTTAATACTGATGATTTTGGCATACAGCTCATGAAAACCCAAAATTCTCTCAAAAAATTAGCATATTTCATCCGACCAATAAAAGAAAAGTGTTTTTAATACAAAAAAAGTCAACCTTCAAATAATTATGTTCAGTTATGCACTCAATACTTGGTCGGGAATCCTTTTGCAGAAATGACTGCTTCAATGCGGCGTGGCATGGAGGCAATCAGCCTGTGGCACTGCTGAGGTGTTATGGAGGCCCAGGATGCTTCGATAAGCGCCTTAAGCTCATCCAGAGTGTTGGGTCTTGCGTCTCAACTTTCTCTTCACAATATCCCACAGATTCTCTATGGGGTTCAGGTCAGGAGAGTTGGCAGGCCAATTGAGCACAGTAATACCATGGTCAGTAAACCATTTACCAGTGGTTTTGGCACTGTGAGCAGGTGCCAGGTCGTGCTGAAAACGAAATCTTCATCTCCATAAAGCTTTTCAACAGATGGAAGCATGAAGTGCTCCAAAATCTCCTGATAGCTAGCTGCATTGACCCTGCCCTTGATAAAACACAGTGAACCAACACCAGCAGCTGACATGGCACCCCAGACCATCACTGACTGTGGGTACTTGACACTGGACTTCAGGCATTTTGGCATTTCCTTCTCCCCAGTCTTCCTCCAGACTCTGGCACCTTGATTTCTGAATGACATGCAAAATTTGGCGACAGTCCAGTGCTGCTTCTCTGTGGCCCAGGTCAGGCGCTTCTGCCGCTATTTCCGGTTCAAAAGTGGCTTGACCTGGGAATGCGGCACCTGTAGCCCATTTCCTGCACACGCCTGTGCACGGTGGCTCTGGATGTTTCTACTCCAGACTCAGTCCACTGCTCCCGCAGGTCCCCCAAGGTCTGGAATCGGTCCTTCTCCACAATCTTTCTCAGGGTCCGGTCACCTCTTCTCGTTGTGCAGCGTTTTTTGCCACACTTTTTCCTTCCCACAGACTTCCCACTGAGGTGCCTTGATACAGAACTCTGGGAACAGCCTATTCGTTCAGAAATGTCTTTCTGTGTCTTACCCTCTCGCTTGAGGGTGTCAATGATGGCCTTCTGGACAGCAGTCAGGTCGGCAGTCTTACCCATGATTGCGGTTTTGAGTAATGAACCAGGCTGGGAGTTTTAAAAGCCTCAGGAATCTTTTGCAGGTGTTAAGAGTTAATTAGTTGATTCAGATGATTAGGTTAATAGCTTGTTTAGAGAACCTTTTCATGGGGTTATTTGGGGTTATAATATTTGGGGTTTTCATGAGCTGTATGCCAAAATCATCAGTATTAAAACAATAAAAGACCTGAAATATTTCAGTTGGTGTGCAATGAATCTATGAAAGTTTAATTTTTATCATTACATTATGGAAAATAATGAACTTTTATCACAATATGCTATTTTTTTAGAAGGACCTGTATATATATATATATATATATATATATATATATATATATATATATATATATATATATATATATATATATATATATATATATATAGATAGTGTGTGTGTGTGTGTTTAGGGAGGGGCAGTGTAGGGGATAGAAAATATGGTTTGTACAGTATAAAATGCATTACACCTATGGAATGTCCCATGTGTGTGTGTGTGTGTGTGTGTGTGTGTGTGTGTGTGTGTGTTCGTGACTCTTTAGCTCCACCAACTGCAATCACCCATGAGCTTGGTTGGTCTCAGAAAGAATCTGTACAGCATATCTGTCTTTTATAAATATGCTAAAACTAAAGATTCTTTGGAGATATGAAGGATGCAATACTACTCTATAGGTTCTCAAGACTAACATGAGACTGGCAGAAACTGTGTGTGTTATGTACCCTTTAAATTGCATAACTCTCATTAGAGTAGTAGACTGTTAGGCTGGGGTTAGTAGTATAAATTCACATATACTTGCAAAGTTACTTCTAGTCAGTAGAAATAAATGAAAATAAAGTTTTAGCAGATATATTAGGCAGAGATTCTCCTAATACTCTAACTTTGCAGTTTTATGTCAACAGTTATTGCTTAGCCTATAGTTAATAGAAATTCTAATGTGGACTATCGAAATAAAGTGTTACTGACATCGAACAGTAGAAATTGGAATTAAGATAGATTACTGTGCAAATGTTCATTGTTAGATCATGATACCTAATATATTAATTAACAGAAGAGGTGTAGAAGCCAGTGCAGTTACCTGGCTGTCATCTTATATGCTTTAGGTTCGACTGTTACCTCATTATGACTGTTCTTGGCCACCTTATCAGGGTGGATTAACTTTCACTCCTAGCAGGCAGGATTAAGTGATAATGGGGACATGATTGTCAGTCAGATCACATCAGTCCACTCTCCCCAGGACAATAACACACAAGGACGCAACCCAGTTCACCTAGCACTCACTCAACATGCTGTACCAGGACGTAGTGTTTCTTAACACCAGACACCGCTTCAGACATGATGATTGAACATGTGTCCAAAAGACTGGTAGAGGATTTATTAGCGGTGTCACATTGGGAAAAAAGTGAATTTATAAGAAATCTGCATGGTAGGAAACAAGGAGCGCTGAGAGGCGAGATTTAATAATCACTCAAGCGGAGCGTCAGTGGCTGTGGAGTCTGTTTGAAAGAAAGGGATCACAGCGTGCCATTGTAATTGCAGAGTATCAGAGATTTGCATCAAGCACAATATGAGCTGTGAAGCAGGAATGAAAAGCAAATAACACGGAATCAAATAAATGGATTTTATGAGCTGGGTGTCTGGTCTGTTTCAGATAATTTTGGAATAAGAAAGCCAGGCTGATTAAAAAATACCTTAGAATACGTCCTTTGTACACAACAAGCACAGCCACACGCTAACATCAGTGAAAGAGTAAAATAATTGTGTTCCTCGAATAAAAGAGAGGCACAGAATACACCGAACAATGTAATCAGTGTGCACTGTCTGCTGTCAGAGAGGAACTCGTATCTAATTACCTCACCCTTGACCTTGAGGCCTGGCAACGTTGCTCTTTTTTTCCCTCTGAGAACATCATTTAAAAACTCTTTTGCCATTGCAAAAAAGGGACACTTCTCAACTTATTACTGGACTTTTATTTGTGGTAAATGTCAGGGTTTCAGGGGCTGTTTGTTATTGATTTCCTTCAAAGCTACAGAAGGGCACAGATAATACAGTGGGTTAGTGATTTGACTCATGGATAACATCAAGAAGATGTGAGACCTCCTAAAGTCCTGGAATTCACTAAACCGTTTCAACACACAATCCTGCATCTTATTCAGTAACCATCCACAATCCAACTTAACCAGGGGCTAAATGTGCTGACCCACTTAAATAAATGACAATGACAATTTGATATTGGATATTTAATTGTGCATGATCATTTACCGAATCGCGAGTCCAAGTCGATGATGAAACAATGGAAGCACTCATTTTTCAACCCAAACCTTCAGCAGGACGTTCGCAGTGATGCAGTTTGAGGTACATTATCAGCATTAGTAAGTGTGCTTTCATCAACAAACCTCTCTCTCTCTCTGTGTGTGTTTGTGTGTGTGTCTAATGTATTGAGGTGCACATGTGGGAACTGTATCAATAACAGTGCATACGCTAGCCCAGCTGATGTAAACATTAACGTCTGCAAAACAAATCTTGCTCCAATCTTTATCTTTACTCAAAGTAGTAATAATGACAGACTATCTGCATTTATAGACACAGTTTTAGGTAATACTGCAGCTCACAGCTGATTTACAGTAGTATTTCAGTAAGACAGTAATAACGTGAGTTAGCCAGTTGGACAGACTGGATGGGTGGTTAGATAAATAGCTCTAGATAGATACTTGCGAAATCTAACTTGTTTTTAATGGATTTCATGTTGTTTCCTAATACGTATGTGCTTGCCACTTTTGATCTCTGAACTTTGACCTCTAGAATGAGGATTATAGTCTACTGTCTGCGGTTCCTGCGGTCCACTCATCAAAAGTTTCATTTGTCAGGGTGGAAAGGTGAAAGGGCAGACCTATGCTGTACATGACGATTATTCATGGGCCATTTCATAGCTTGAAAGCAAAGTGAAGACGGAAGTGTGCAGAGAGACACTGAGATGGGACAGGGACATGACTCACAGGACAGCTGAGGGGAAGCCGAAGATAGGAGGCTCTTTGTTATTACCAAAGGCAATTAGGCATAATGTCTGGTTTCTGCACACTCTTCAGTGCCATGTGCCCGCTTTCTTTTAAGGGGTCTTGAATACAGAAAGACAAGCATCAGCTTTGTGACCAGATGAGCTCTGTCTATGTAATTTGCAATCAAGCAGAAAAAAATTACCCGACATCAGAAGGGAAATAATGCCACAGGGTGACAATTCAGAGGGAGTATTCACATCTTCTGCAGGGTCAGCAGGATTTGAGACATACAATTTCATAAAGGGGTTGTCTGCGGATTACTTCAAAAGTTCAAATAAAAAGGCCTTGAAACTAGCCACAGGAAAACAAAGTTGAACAAAAGAGCCACGCACACGTGTCATCCTCTTCAGAAGAAAGACCTCATGAGAGAGGAAATCACTGATTATCTACATGTCTTGATATTTAACCACGAGAATATTTCACCTTGACATATTTCAATCAGCTCCCTAGTTCAGTAGTCAAGGCACTGATTAGGAAGTTGGGAATTTTATGGGTCCTTCCAGTGCACTGAAACGTTAGCTCCCTAAAATGTCCCACAGTGCACCGTGAAAACCAGGGAGCATCACTGCTCACCATGTTCCCTTAATGGAAATTCTGAAACGCGAAATATAAATCACGCGAGCCAACTCACCACACATAATGACATGCGATAGATGTTTAAAAAAAATATGTGTAAAAAAACTGTTATTATATTTCAGCATAAACATACATCACTAGACTGAGCATAATCTAGCAAACATTTATAATTAATTGTTGCAGTTATATGTATCAAAGCATTTATCATAATGTTCTTTAAATAACATAAAAAGGTTAGAAAAATATCAGTAGTGCTGTTCATAAATACCAGTAGTGATGTTGTACAATGAGAACACTGTCATGTCACCATCAGTGTCCCACTGTGTAGTGAGCCAGGGTTCTTTCTGTCCTTACCAGTACCCGAATTTGTCTGATTTACTACCTAGGGAGCTGATTGAGATGTACACTATGAGACTAAACCACACAAACTGTCAAGTTTGGCCATTTCATGTGAAAACTACACAGTTGTAAACCTAGAACAGATATTAGGCAAGGCAAGGCAAGTTTATTTATATAGCACATTTCATACACAATGGCAATTCAAAGTGCTTTACATGAAAATGAAATTAAAATAGTGATAAGAATTAAGAATACCACGTGTAAGACTTAAAAATAAAACAGGATAATTAAAAACAGTTGTAAAGAGAATTTTTAAAATAAGAAGACAATAGAAATATATAGTTGTAAAGATATTTAAAAAGAATAAAATTATTACAGTGTATATATAGATAAAAATAAAATAAAAATAAAAATTAAGATGATGCATAGATTAGAATAGGTGCAATCAGTCGGACGTACAGTGGCACAGTGCTCATTCAGTAAAGGCACAGCTGAACAGATGTGTTTTGAGTCTAGATTTGAATGTGGCTACTGTTGGAGCACATCTGATCTCTTCTGGAAGCTGGTTCCAGCTACGGCTGGCACAATAGCTGAACGCAGACTCTCCTTTCTTTGAGTGAACTCTTGGTATTTCTAGCTGACTTGATCCTGATGATCTGAGTGATCTGTTGGGTTTGTATTTAATCAGCATATCTGCAATGTATTGAGGTCCTAGGTCATTGAGTGATTTATAAACAAGTAATAATACTTTAAAATTGATCCTAAATGTAACTGGAAGCCAGTGTAACGACCTGAGGACTGGCGTGATATGGTCATATTTTCTTGTTCTGCTCAGAATCCTGGCCGCAGCGTTCTGTATGAGCTGCAGCTGTCTAATGGTCTTTTGGGAAGGCCGGTTAGAAGACCATTACAATAGTCCACCCTGCTGGTGATGAAAGCGTGAACGAGTTTCTCTAAGTCTTGCCTGGAAACAAAGCATCTAATTCTTGCAATATTTTTCAGATGATAGTAAGCTGATTTAGTTATTGCTTTGACATGACTATTGAAACTCAGGTCTGACTCCAAAATCACACCAAGATTCGTGACTTGATTTTTGTTATTAGACCTTTTGTCTCAAGATATGCGTTCACCTTGAGAATTTCATCTTCGTTTCCAAATGTAATGATTTCAGTTTTGTTTTTGTTTAACTGGAGATAGTTTTGGCTCATCCAACTGTTAATTTCATCAATGCATTTGCACAGGGAGTCAATGGGGCTATAGTCATTAGGTGATAGTGCTAAGTAGATCTGGGTGTCGTCAGCATAGCTGTGGTAAGCCATTTGGTTCTCTCTCATTATTTGGCTCAGTGGCAGCATGTACAGGTTGAATAGGAGTGGTGCTAGAATTGACCCTTGTGGGACTCGCAAGTCATGGATGTCCAGTCAGACTTATGGTCACCTATACTCACATAATAACCTCTTCCTTCTAAGTACGACCTGAACCATTTAAGGACCATCCCAGAAAGTCCGACCCAGTTTTCCAGCCTGTCAAGAAGTATGTTATGGTCAACAGTGTCAAATGCGGCACTGAGGTCGAGTAGCACCAGAATTGATGTTTTGCCTGTATCTGTATTGAGGCGAATATCATTTATGATCTTTATGAGCGCTGTTTCTGTGCTGTGATGTGGTCGGAAACCAGATTGAAAATTGTCAAAGTATCCGTTTGAGCTTAAGAATTTGTTCAGCTGACTGAAGACAACTTTTTCAATGATCTTGCCTATGAAGGAGAGATTTGAGATTGGTAGTTGTTCAATATGGAGTTATCCAGATTTCTCTTTTTCAGAAGAGGCTTAACTACTGCGGTTTTAAGGAGTTTGGAAAATTCCCATTGAGAAGTGATGAGTTTACCACTTCTAGCAGATCTGCTTCTAAACAGTTAAACACACTTTTGAAAAAAGAAGTGGGGAGTGTGTCAAGGAGGCAGGTTGATGTTTTAAGGTGCTGCACCGTTTCTTCTAAAATTTTATAATCAATTGCTTCAAAATCAGACATAGTAACTTTCCGAGGTTGTGGTCTGATCTGACTGACCCAAAGCAACTCATGGATGTGCTGATCGCCTTCCTGATATTATTTATTTTCTCTGAGAAGAAGGAAGCAAACTCACGGCATTTGCTGTCAGAGAGCATTTCACTGGGAATGTGACTCGGGGTTTGTCAGTCTCTACAGTAGCAAAAGAGTGCGCGTGTTGTTTATGTTTCTGTTTATAATATTTGAGAAGAAGGTCTGTCTAGCCTTGCCTAGTTCCACATTGAAATCATGAAGGCTGTCTTTATAGATGTTATAGTGGATTATAAGTTTTGTCTTCCGCCACATGCGTTCAGATTTCCTGCATTGTCTTTTCATTATTTGCACTGCCGTTGAGTTTCTCCAAGGTGCTTTCTGTCTTCCACTCTTTTCTTGACTTTCTCAGGAGCAATATTATCAATTACACTCTTAACTTTTGAGTTAAAGGAGTCAAGGAGAGAATCAACAGAGTCTGCAGATATGCTTGGTGTTAGAGATATAGCCTTCATAAATAGCTCACTAGTGTTCTCATTTAAGCTTCTCTTTGACAGCGACAGATCTAGCTTCAATGGCAGGAGAGATTGAAATATCAAAGAAAATACAGAAATGATCAGACAATGCTACATCTTTAACAACAATTGATGAAATGTTTAGACCCTTGCTGATAAGTAAGTCTAGAGTGTGTCCACGATTGTGTGGGACCATGTACATGCTGTGTCAAATCAAAAGTGTTAATAACAGTCATGAGCTCTTTTGTTGTACTGGATTCAGCATTGTCTATGTGAACGTTAAAATCCCCAGCAATGGCAAAACAATCAAACTCTGAGGAGATTATTGATAACAGCTCTGTAAAGTCCTCAGTAAAGGATGGAGAGTATTTTGGAGGCCTGTAAACAATGATAAGCAGGATGCGTGGAGCACCTTTAACACAATACCCAGATATTCAAAAGACAGATAGTCACCAAATGACACTTGCTTACATTGATAGACATCTTTAAAAGAGCAGCAATACCCCCACCTCTTCTAAACGCTCTGGACATACTCATAAAAGTAAAGTTAGGAGGAGCTGTTTCATTGAGGACTGTTGCACTGCAGTTTTCTTCAAGCCAAGTTTCATTTAGAAGCAAAAATCTAGGTTGTTTGTGGTTATTAAGTCATTGACTAGAAATGATTTGTTCTTAAGTGAACGGATATTTAAAAGTGCTAACTTAACAGTATTAATTTTTTCCCCCACAGTAATCTTAGTTTGACATGTAATAGGCAGCAGATTAGATGGGTTTGCTATACGGTCTGAGAAGGTCTTACACTTTCTATCACGTAACAGAACTGAAATAGAGAAAGAGACAGGCACACTGGGTTCCCGCTCGTTCTGTAAACATTTGATAAAGTTACTGTTATCATGGCGGGACCCAACACACATCACTGAGAGCTGGTATCAGTTGTTTTGGGTTCACCTACAACAGATGGAGGAGGGTGTTGGCCCTGGCGTTGTGACCGAAGAAATCTCACAGGAGGAGGCTGAGAGCGAGCTGGGCCCACAGGCTTTGATGGTTGTGGGGCTCGACGCTCTTTGGTTGATATCTGGGGCTCGCAGAAATCGAGTGTGATAGTCTGGTTCCAGCATAGACCATTTGTTCCATTCTCTCTGAGAAGCTCAGAAGCGGGGATGCTGGTGAGAGGGATAACATGTCTGGTGAGGGTGGCTGTTGTTCTGGTGTTATCGGAGGCTGAATTATGTTATCATCCATTTCATGGAGTGACTTAGACATTTCATGCAGTTTCCTGTTCAGACTAGTCATAAAGCGTAACAGTTCACTAGTCTGACCCCCTTAGAGCCCACCCTTTCGTGCACCTCCACAGTATGGGCAGAGATGTTACTGTTCAGTCCCTCAATCTGTGTTAGTTCTAATATGTCACAGTCTGTCTGTGGTGAGCACTGTGGGCGGGACTCAGATGGGAGTGTGTCCGTGAGCAGTGGCTGTTGTGGCTGCGTGATGTTATCAGTGTCCTTGTGGAGTGTGACAGCTGCATGTCCATTCAGATGCTGAAATGAAGTCCTGTAGTCGTCCATAGTCTGTTCAGGTGTGTGTGTGCCATTCAGGTCGAGTGAGTTAGCACACACAGCTGAGGGATGGTGTAGGGAAAAGTGAATATTGTCCTTTAGCACTCTTGCACCAAGTTTGTTTGGGTGAAGGCCATTTGATGTAAACAATTGTCTCTGGCTCCAGAATAGATTAAAGTTGTCGATGAAGTTCACTCCTTTATGCTGCAGGTTTTTGCAGCCATGTATTAAGCCCAAGTAACCGTGAAAACCTATTTGTTCCTCTTGCTGGAAGTGGTCCACTGATGAACGGTTGAACTTTTAGTTTTCTAAGTGTTTCAAAAGTACATTGAAATCCCTCTTAATGAGTTCTGACTGCTCTCTCTGAATATCGATTTTCCCACATGAATGACAAGTCGATTTGCAGTCTTATGTTTCATCAGAATGTTCTGAATTTCCCTGTTTACGTCAGAAACTGTAGCTTGTGGAAGGCAGCTTGTATTAAGGCTTTAACGCTATGCGATGGGTTCAAAACAATACTCCAAAATTAATATTAGACTTGTTACTTAGTTTATAAAAACAAGTCACATGTAGAGTAATGCACTCACTATGGAAGCCTATGGGGCAAGTCATTCCAGTTATTCCATGTTATCTAAATCTTCCTTTTAGCAATGATACTATATTCAAGGTGATGACCACATGACTATACATCTCTTCTTTTGCAAGTCATCTCTTCTTTTTACATCTTTTACAAGTCAGAATCTCATAATTATGTTAATTCAGACATCTTGTTGCCACTCAGAGGATCCACCAATTAGTGCAGTGATTAGAGTGATGCAGAGAGACATTTTTTGTAGGTCAAAACCCGGAAAAGAGTTAGAATTTTAGTTCCATCGTCTTCCATCGAGCTGTCATTATGACCGTTGCGTCAGCACCAAGCTTCAGACACGTGGTCTCCGTCAAGAACTGACACAGGAACCTGAATTGTGGGTTCTGTTGTGTTGCTCGCAGCATAAGTTGAAGCTTTTTCAACTCTTTTTTCAAGCGCCAATGCAATAACTCTAGCACAGACGCTAGCCAATTGCGATTGCATGCCTCTCGAGGCCAGAGGAGGTTTACATGCACAGCTCACTGGCGTTGCTTGCGTCAGAAGTTGAAAAGTTTTCAACTTTTCAAGCGCCAAAGCAGAAGTCAGCCAATCAGATCCCCTATGCAAATACCCTAGCAGACGCTAGTCAATTGCGTTCATGTAGACTGCAGCCTCTAGTGTCAGCCGCAAACACACCTCTTGGTAGGTTTACATGCACAGCTCTTAGGCTGCATTCACAAGGGGTGTCGCCGTTAACACTTCTTTACTTTGAATAGGTGATGTTATGTGTTGGCAAACTGAATTGTGGTTTCCGTTGCGTCATGTCACGTCACTGGCGTTGCTCGCAGCAGAAGTTGAAAAAATGTCTACTTTTCAAGTGCCAACGCAGGCATCAGCCAATCAGATCACCTATGCAAATACCCTAGCACAGACGCTTGCAAATTGCTCATGCAACACCTGTAATGTAATATGATTGGAGTATGATTCGTAATATGATTGCTTCAAAAACAACCTCCGTCAAGTGCCGACGCCGTGTGAATGAAGTGTTCCTGGCCTACGTCTTTTACACTCACCCCCTAAACCGCATTCCCATCCAGATCAACGGCACCAAATGTAACCGGTCCTGCTTAACCCGCTTCGAGTGGGATTCAAACCAGGGTCTCTGGCATGCTAACAAGGACGCTAAAGACTGCAGCCGTTAGCGTCAGCTGCTAACGAACCACTCGAGGCCAGGGGAGTGAGGTTTCATGCACAGGTCTTACGCTACATTCACACGGGGCGTGACCGTTAACGCTTCTATTATGTTTAATTGGTGACGTCATGCATTGCCGAACTGGATTGTGGGTTTCGCTGCGTTGCGTCACTGCCGTTGCTCGCGGCAGAAGGTTTTCAACTTTTCAAGCGAAAACACAGGCGTCAGCCAATCAGATCGCCTAGGCAAATACCCTTGTGCAGACGCTAGCCAAATGTGATCAGGCACCTGTGATGTAATGTGATTGGCTGTTGTCACTATGAAGGTCGCGGCAGAACCAAGCTTCAGTTCAGACACAACCTCTATCAAGTGTCGACACCCTGTGTGAATGCAGTGTTACTGGCCTATGTCCGTTACACATGCGCCATTGTGAGTAAAACTCATCTTCCTCGCAGATCTCGGTGTTACAGACGTCATAAGGATGACTGATTTATTCATTACCATCGCTCATTCTCTCTCTCACCTCCTGTATTACCAACAGGCCACACTCTCATTAATATCTCTTAATGTTAGTGCCAGACACCTTGATTTACACTGGGCATTTCCTGCCAACTAAAAGCAATAAAGGCAGGAGGCATCTCTCACAGCACTCATCCTCTGACACGACCAGAGATATACGACCGCACCGGATACACACACCGCGACTCCCCCACACATTGACTTATACGACTGATATTGACAGATTCATCCATACGGAAATGGCACGTCTCAAACGCTCATTAGAGGAGGGGACCAGGTGAAAAACAGGCAGAGTGAGGAGGAAAATGGATCGTTAGGTGATTTTACATTTCTTTTAACATTCCCCACGCTTTCATCACTTTGACATTGATCGCAGCCAATCACAAATTCAAACATTATCATGAGTTCAAACAGCGCTGACCAGAGACTAATGCGTAGGCTCGGCATTGGATCGGTTTCCAGAAGACAGTGAGGAACTCTTTGACATGGAAAATGCAAAAACAAGCCGGGCTTATCCATCACTGCCTTCGATACATGGCATGATGTTGCGGCTGTCTCCCGTCAGCAGGCTGGAAAAACACATACACACACAGATCTGCAGTGAGTTATCCATACGTCTCCCCTGAGTGTCTTTATGGGCATTAGTCAGCTGTGACAGCTCATTCTGTCTATGTCAGGCTGTGCTGTGCACCTACCTGAGCAGACTGAGTGACTAGCCCGGTCTGGTGACTGTCACAGTGAGTTGAACGGAAAGAGGGGTACATGTATGTGAAACAGTACAACATTCAGGGATCTATAATACGCACTCACATCATGCATCAACCCTAATTTGGGTTAGAAAATGTAGTATTATAAAACATTACAGTGCTAAAATCTAATTGGACGAACCACATTTTAGGCTGTTGGGGTTATAAGTCACAAGGGGTTGTGCTGTATTTTTACAGTCATTGATTGTTGCACAGAAAAGAGAGGAAGAATTTGGGGGGCTAATACTTTGCTGGTGGCATAAGTACAATGATAATAGTTGAATTTATTAACTTTATTTATTTTTGCCAAGAACTCTTAGCCTAACTGTACATTGTTTATGGCTGCACATTAATATAACCCCTCTAATAGTTTCAAAACTTATTCTTTTAATATTTAAGGTATAATGGCTGTGCTATACAACTTTTGTATTAGTCATTCTATTTTCTTTAGTTATTGTATGTGCTTTTTTAATTTGAATTAGTTAATATTCATATATAGCATTCATCTATTTTTATTTCCGTTTTATATTAGTTGGAATTAATTTCTAATTTTAATAAGATTCATACATAATTGATGTAATATCTATACTCTGATTTCAGCTTTATTTGAATTCCCGAAAAAAGAAATTACATTTTATTTTATTTTATTTTTAAAATCTCTTTTTAATATATAAATATTAAAATAATTCTTTTAATCAAATTGTAAAATTAATAAGCACAAAGGTGGCATCTTTCCTCTAAAAAATAGTCCCTAATATAACACAATGTTGTTATGCAAAATAAATAAATAAATAAATAAATACAAATGATTCGGTTCATACATGTAGCTGCTACCCTGACAAGCCAGACCCACATCAAGATGTTGGGTCTGGGAACTCACCATTGACAATCCGAGGGGCGGGATAAACGGCTGTCTTTCAAATTCCTTCTGCACGCAACCAACCAGAGCGTGAAGCGGAGCTAGTTGATAAATTAAACTTTCGCCGTATTCGGTCGGCAAAACTCCGAACACATCTTAACTCCAAGTCTTCCAGAGTCGCGGCCGAAGCCGATTCAAAAGACCGCTGGTTGTCAGCTTACTTGTTTACAGGTAGCACGCGGAACCTCTGCAACTGCCGTCATTATTTTAAGCCCGCCCACTGACTCTATTCACGATGTGATTGGCCTGACTAAAGTTTTTTTTTTCCAGCTCGTAAGTCTATAAAGAGTTGCTAAACTACTATGGCTGCAAATTATTTTTTTGTCGCTAGGGTGCGTCTAGATTTCTAGGCTAGGTAGCTGCTACTATTTTGTGTCTAAGCAACGCTGTAATTTTATTTTGACCGATCAGAAGCCAAGATTGGAACTATTCAATATACACACATTGTGTGACAGAACATTAATTCTGTATTAATGCGGCAAGCTGATCTCTTGATGATCGTATGTTTGCTCAGCAATGACAAATAACATACAGTTAGTCTAATAAAATATATATATATATTTGACATATTACTGCTACTGCCACTGTATAAAAGCAAAAGCACTCAAAACACTAGGTTTTAGGCAATCCACTTCACATAGTTGCCTAACACCCCTTGACTGTGGTTAAATACTGGGCCACTATAACCACATTACAGAACAGAGATATTCGCTTTCATGTCAGGGATAACAGGCTCAAATCAGATCAGCCTCTGAAAAAACAGTTGGCTATGTTTCAGCATAGACAGGTAAACCATTCATAGGCATGTTTTCTTGCCTCAGCAGTTCCGAGAGTAATAGGGGCTTCTCTGAAATGAAATGCAAATAAAATGGTTCTTTAGATTACATTGTTTTGGTGATCAGAAAGGAAAATAGTTCATTCAAGTGTTTTGGAGGACATATATCTACACATAGTATCTTTTTTTTCTTTCTGATTAAGCCAATAGATAGACAAACTACTTATACACCTGAAAGACATTCAGTAATAAATGTATTTTTTGCACATATTTGGCACACTTTAACATTGGAGTATTTGCTAACAGCATGCGACGTTGCAAGAGCCACCAGATGATTGATTTTGTGAAAGCTGTGAAAAGAGCTCTTCATATTCATAGGTGCTGGAATGATCCATGGACTTCTGAATATTCAAGTGTTTTATTTTCCATTCATCTTTAAAATACAATGAAGATTAATGATATGCACTGAGGGATGAATGAATCTGTTTTTTTCTCAGTTACAGTGAGATGATTCCTGTGTAATCAGTCTGTAGAATTCCTGCGTGACAATCTCTTACTCACTTCAAGATAAAAAATAGCTCCCAAACTAAATTCCTAACACATCATGACCTGAAAAGTAGGTTCAAAAATGCCCAGAATAATCTGTACGAGCAGCTTCAGTTTACATCTAGCCCTAAAAACAGACACTAATATGAACTGATTTAGTTAACATGTGTGACCTAAAAATCAAATTACAGAGGTATTACACAGGAATCAGTTAGTTACAAAAACAATTCAACATTTCTTTTTTCCCACAAACATTGTAAAAGACATGATTATTTATCATCACCGTCATGTACAGAGGGTGGCCCTAAAATACCTATTGACCTTTTAATATCCTTTATTAAAACCAGCAAAAAATACAAACGAAAAACGTTGAAGTAGCTACATGAAGAGAAAAGAGCGATTCACATTAGATTCACATATATAAGTCCATCTAAAGCAAACGAGTGATGAGTTGGATGCTGTACACTTTTTGCTGTTGCCACGAAGAGGAAAAGATGTCCTGGTTTACCCACGGAGGGTTCAGACTCAGTCCTAGTGGTGAGTTAATCAGTTTCAGAAGATCCTGTTGTATGGTGAATCCTGCGTTGAGAGCCCAATGTTTGAGGACACAGTCCTTGAGTGTATGAACAGTCTAAATACACTCTCACGCACTGGTCTCCTCAAAATGTTCTTTCTCTGTTGACATTCACAATATGTGAAACTTAAGTATACAAAAGTTCATTATAAAGAGATGAAGCGTTACTGCAAAGTTATGAGTCATTGCTCATTGAAACCTGTACCGTTGCAAAACGACAATAAAAATAAAGAAGATCAGCGGCTTTTCTAGGGTTCCCTAGCATTTCCTTAACAATACTATACACCCGTTCTAATGCAGCCTTCTGATGCAAGTTCTCCCAGTTTGTCAGGTCAGTGAGGAACAATTTGATCCTTCACCTAAAGACAGACCTCTCCCTGTGATTTACAACTGACACTTGGTTTAACCCGAACCAGCCGGCTCCTCTAAATTACGGAGTATTACACTGCAGCAAACGGTCAGCGATATTTCAAAACATGAAGACGCTCTTCGTGTGACACACAACCCACAAACTGTTTAAAGTTTTCAAGCATAGTGTGAGTGGTCCATGCAAAGTCTTCACAAGAAGAGCATAAGTATGAAATGTGTGAAACCTATCTATCTATCTAAAGACGGATTTGATCCATTCCTAACATGAGTTTACCAAGCATGAGGCTACCAGCAGCAGAACGTCATTAGCTTACACAACAGATAGCTTCCACGCCATGGCAAACATTTCTATAGTCCATCTCTTAAAAAAAATGTCAAAATAGCTAAAAATTGAGCAAAAACGTAAGTCTAGTTGGCGAGCATACAAATAGGTGAGCTGTTCAACCCGTACACGAAACCGGCGACCGTCCCTAGACTACTAGAACACTGCTTCTGGCTTAGCAAGACACTCTGGTCCAAAATGTACAAACCATGCTAGAGGCACATCTGTGCTTGGTGTGAAGCTGATGGGAGACTATTAAAGAGGCCCTCAACATTCAGAAGGTGTTGAGAAGACCGAATTGACTGTAGGGACAGGGCTCAACGGTGCCCAGATTTGGTTGTATCAAGAAGCCGCCTGTTGATTGGTTCGATGGAGTCGAACCGGTAAAGTGATGCTTGAGTTGGAGCACGTGGTGATGGCAAGGTCATTAGAGACGGACGAGATCTATTTAAGTGACGTGGAGAGAAAAAGTGTATGTGGAGTGGAAATTGAGGGCACTCTGTCACCTAAATAATCCCCTCACATGGGGCCGCTCTAGGCCGCCATCTGCCTGAAGCAGCACAAGAGAGGAGGTCGCTCTGGTAAAGGACAGCCCACCGAGGCCTCAGACGATTCAAACACAGGTGCCCTGGTGAGCGGGAGGCAGAGCTTTGCGGTTCTTCAAGCCTTGGCTTTTCTCTTTGAAGTCCATGGGCTTCTGCTGGGACGTGTCGATAAGAGCGCTGGCGATGGCTATACCTGCAGACAACACACAACAAAGCAAGCCGAGGGTCAGAGTGGAAAAGCACAGACTCACCGAGAGGATTCAACAGCAAAAACGGTTCATTTACATGTCAAAGCAAAGTTATTTAAAAAAGAGACAATGGTAACTTAAAGCCATCTCTTTCAAAAGAACAAATATCGGCTCGTTCATTTTTAAAGAGGGATTTCTAACTGTTCATGCATAAAGAAAAAATTCCACTCATGCCTCGGAAGACTTAGAAGCCACTCCTTGTTCAATGTCAAGGTCATCGGTTTCAAGAAGCATCCCTTTCTTCTATTCTGTGGCCACTTTTCTCTCATTCTAGGATGGGGGTTTGAAGTGAACTCGACTCCCAGCACCCTACGCTTTGCGCCAAGATTCTGTCACGGACTGCCGTGGTCAAAACCATGGCTGCAACCCCAAAGCCATTTTTCAAAGCAGCATCTCACAAATCATCCTACAAACACAACGGCCACTTCTGTGCTAGTCTGGCACTGCTCCCTCCCTGCTATTGAAGCAATACAATTATCGGAGGGGAACAATTCATTACTTCAGACAGGCCAGGGCAAAAGGAATTGAATTCAGCACATTGGTGAGAAGCCGGAGCTTCAAGCGTTCAGGCGAAGACGATTTACATCCAACAACAACCTGAGCCTTAGACAGTTACACACTGCCCTACATCGATTTATTACCCATCACACCTGGCCTGCAGGGAGGAATGTGAAAACTACATGTCTGTCAACAGAACAATCCTTGGGATTGAAGAGCGCAATGTACGCCTACTACCGGAACGCTTTTAGAGCTGGTTATGCATGAACTTGCTACTTACCATTCAGGTCAAAAAGAACTGGACATGAGCCAGTAATGGTGGGTTTAACAATGCTGCTAGATTTTATTTTATTTTAAACTGGGTCAGATCATAAGGATTTTGGGATAAAAGTTTGCTAACTTTTAGAACTCAAAAATATCCTCTATAATTAAAAATAAAGAAATTAACTGTCCTGAAGCTGAAGTGCAAAAATTGCTTGTTTAGAAATTTTAGTATTTAAGATGTTAAAAACCCAAACATTAAAGAAATGATCACACACACTCATCAAAAATGCTTACCGAGCAATCTGAAACTTGACAAACAAAACATGTATACAGATTACTCAGTAAGCATTGATGACACAAACATACACACACACACACACACACACACACACACACACACACACACACACACACACACACACACACATATATATATACATATACATATACACATATATATATGTATATATATATATATATATATATATATATATATATATATATATATATATATATATATATATATATATATATATATATATATATATATATATATACATATACATATACACACATATATATATATATATATATATATATATATATATATATATATATATATATATATATATATATATATATATATATATATATACATATATATATTTTTTTTAAATGCACAATATGTAAGATTAAAATAACCAAAAACCACTAGAACAAAGTTATATATTTTGTTGACCTGTGTATTTACATTATCCCAAATGTTTCCAAGAATGTACATCATACCTGCGTTACCCACAATTACTGTTTTTATTTAGTACAAACCATGGAAACATTTAGACACTTTAATATATTATGTTTTATTAGACAGGTGAGCAACTGTTTAGATACTTTCTTCAACAGAAAACCAATCATTGTTACATAGCTCAACACAGTTAGTCTTATTGTTTAAATCTCGTTTTGAATTACTGTGAGTACCATGTTTTACCATGCCTTACATCGATCTAGCTCACTGCAGTGTGCAACAAGTGTGTCATATTAAACGCAGAGCGAATGCATTAGCATTATAAAAACTTTTTTAATTTTCAACTTTCAAGACTCAGATTGTATCTATGATAAAACAGTGCTGCATTACCCCACACGGAAAAAGAGGAAGCGGTCGTGACTGCAACATAATAAAAGCTTGGTGAAATCAAGACGCCATAAAGCTACACCTTTGTTTTGAATAAGTGCCACCTAGCGGAGAAAAATTGTGCAAAAAAAAGTGATGGGCCAATTTCAAAACACAACTTCCTGAAGATTCGAAGCGCTATGAATCAGTGTATCGAATTATGTTTCGGATCGCGTGTCATACCGGCAAACTGCTGAAATCACGTGACTTTGGCGATCTGAACCGTTGATTCGATACGCTGATTCATAATGCTTCGAAGCTTCATGAAGCAGTGTTTTGAAATCGGCCATCTCTTTAGAAGTCGTTATTTAGTTGTTTTTTTGCGCATAAAAACTATTCTCGTCGCTTCATAAAATTATTGTAGAACCACTGTAGTGAGATGGACTTTTTAACGACGTCTTTAGTACCTTTTATGTGTCTTGAGAGAGGAAATGTCATTGCTGCCAATGGAGGCCTTTCTGAGCCATAGGATTTCAACAAAAATATCTTCATGTCTTACGGTGTGTCGAATGACACGTGAGTAAGTAATTAATGACAGAATTTTTATTTTTGGGTGAATTAACCCTTTTAGTAATGACCACCCACATTAAACCCACATCAACAATGCTTACTGGGTAATCTGTATCTTGGCCTGGCCAGGAAATGGAATGAATGGAAGTGATTCTACAGGCACTTAGCTCCACATTTTGTCGTTACATGACATTCCAAAATTATACATGACAAAATGATTCCATGTTATACAAAATCGGACATGCATGTTCTCCCACTAAAAGAAAATAAGGTCGTATTTGATCACACATGCATATAATGAACAAACATTCAGTTGACTTTGTTAGCCAGGCGTGAAACGAGAAAGACATTCATCACCAAGGAAAAATCATAGTATCTGTGAATATAATCAATATGGTTAAAACCGAACGGCATCTGTCTGCTTGCTGAGTTCATTATCATGTCCAAGCTCTAGGCTGAGTGGGTTGTTTGAGAGGGAAAAATAGCACCATGTTTTCAGGATCATACTCACATCACACCAGGTAGACATGCAGACAGAGCAGGATGACAGCTCACAAAAGCAGCCTTCTCTGCTCCAAGCTCCTACATCAGTCAAAAACCGATTGGTCTGTTCTGTGAAGGTGATGCACCGCTTTATCCTAGCAGACAAACACCTACACTTCCATCCTGCTGTGGAACTTCCAAAAAGACGAACTAAAACAAAGCTCTTTGACGACAAAGAGACATCTGTGCGCAAAGCTCCTGTGCTTCTCTGCGAAAATATTCTTTGTTGATTCAGTCTCACCATTTTTCACTTCAGTCTCTCTCTACTTTTATTTCTCTCTCTGATGTACCTCTCTCCAAAAGTGTTCATGACAAACTTCAACAGCCCAGCAAGCAGCCACTCTAAAGTTTCCAGTGCCATGAAATTACAACAAATCTCTGTCTCGACAGATCCAACTTTCTTCAGATATCACCAAAAATACTCTTTTTATGCATATCAGTTGTTGTTTTTATGTGCTGTTATTAGTTGCCTCTATTTTGTGCTTGTCAAACAAAAGAGGAGCTATTATAGAAGCTTCACTGAAACAAAGGATTTTTTTTCTTTTTTCTCAGTCAAGTTCCTGGGGAGGGAGTCAAGCTTAAAGGGACAAGGTCCAATAAAACAGCATGTTGACTGGCAGGCCTGTTGAGAAGGGGAGGGGGTAAAAGGTTTTTTCTCAACCCAAACTTATCACTCAGTAGCTCTAAAAGCCAGACATAGGTCTATGAAACAGACCTCAAGCTGACATGGCTTTTAAAGCACTGCCGTCTAAATATATGCGCGTGATACGTCAGTACGAGCTCACAGAAAAGGTGCTGTCAGTTGAAGGTGAATGACAAAGATGGGGGAAAAAAGAGAAACTGGAAACCATCATTATTGTATTGATTATTTTTGTTTTACATTTGTAGAGGCCGCGTTTGCTGTTCACAGGAACACGGCAATCCTTTGTCTCAAAGTCAAGGACACTGAGAGGTAAAATGTCTACTCAGATATGGTCCAATAAGCTGTAACAGACTGGTAGATGTGTTTTATTCAGGCTATAGACAGGAGACATTCAGACTGGGGTTAGCCATAGGGGTGTAAGAGGATATGACCAGCAGGCGCAGACAGACTTACATCAGACCACCAGGGGAACACTGGAGAACTTCTCTGACTTCCTGCATGAAATTAATTCTCACATGGGGAATGAACCCGACTGGAACAAAAATGCACAGCGGGCATTCTAATTCATTGTAAAACATTAACTGAGAAGCTGCCTGTACCATGCCATATCAGAGTTCTACATTTCAGTCAATTGTTATGCTTTGGTAATAAAGTTACCAAACATACTAGGAGGATAAAACACAAGTGCCAAAGAACATGCAGAAACATTATGGATGCACAATGTATTCAAATGATACTGGTTTTCTGCAGATATTACAGAATTTTTTTAATATATCGATATGGACATTGGATATTTATACTGCCTGGCTAAAAAAAAGTCTCTGTTTGGCAAATGCTTAAAAGTCTATGATTGGATCATTACTGCAGTTAATTATTATGTTTCTTGCATGTTAGCATTGTAAATACAAAACCTTGACCACAAATTGATGCACATCTTGATGGAAATAAATGTTGTAATGTTATGTACATCAAGAAGGTAATCAATTTTTGTTCAAGATATTGTATTGGCAATGTAAGAGTCCAGCACTCTGTAAAGTTTACTCCAGCACATCCCAAAGACTTTCAATGAATTTAAGGCCTGGACTCAAAGGTGCCAATTCATGTCATTCTTCATGCTCGCTCCCAACCATCCTTTCACAATCTGAGCCTGATGCATCTTGACATTGTCATCCTGGAATATGGCCATGATGTGCCTTTCTACACGGTTGTTTAAGAAATGAAAAGCCAGACACTCCATCAATTTGGGTTAGAAGAACTGTTGCCAAACATATTACATGCTAGAAACATAATCACAGCAATAATGATCCAATCATAGACTCTTAAGCATTTCCCTATTTAAATCCAAACAATTGTTTTTTTTCAAGGCAGTGTAATTGTGCAAGGCCCAGAAAGGTAGTAAAGACATTAAAATAGTCCATGTGATCCAGTGGTTCACATGGACTATTGTGACTATTGTGAACCACTGAACCCCCCCCAAAAATAACAACTTTATTAAACAATTTTTCTAATCTGTGTTAGTCTCCTACACTGCTGAAGTAGTAAACACAGTACTGCGCTTCCAGGTTCTAGGTCAGAATGCCGACTCACCATTGGCTGGCGCTGTTCAAGTGAGCATCACGACGCCTGTGTGTGATACTGATGCAGGAGCTGGCCAATAATGAGGCGGTATTCTGACGTAGAACCTGGAAGCGCTGCACTGTTTTTACTATGTGAGTAGCGTAGGAGAATGACGTTGAAAGAGATGAGACTTGCACAAAAAAATGTTGAACCACCATGTTGCTGTCTATGGCTGATTCAGAAATCTCTCAGATTACATCAAAAATAACTTAATTAGAGGTTCGAAGATGAGCATCGAAGATGAAAAGTTTTTATGGATATGGAACGTCATGAGGTTGAGTAATTAATGACAGAATTTTCATTTTTGGGTGAACTAACTCTTTAATGTCTTATTCTCCATGACCTTGTTCTACATCCCTTAATCCAGCCCAATACCTAAACCTAAACATTACAAAAACTATATTACTAATTATTAATAAGCAGTAAATCAGGTTTATTGATGTACAATGTAAAACATGGTACATGTAAAGTGGGGAGACGTTTGAAAATACTGACCTGACTGACCGGGCGGAGGAACACCAGATGCCCCTCGTGGGAGACACAAGAGCACCGTGAGCACTGCCGCTTTACCCCCTGAACAGGGTTCCACGGCCACTGGCTTGGGCGGTCCCTGTGGAGAGATCAGAGGAGAGAAAATGTGTCATCTATAACAAGCCTACTCCTGAACACATCACCATCAGTCACAAATGTCACAATCCTCTGTGTGATAGCACATTGTAGGATGTCTCTTGCACGTCGACAGAAAAGGAAAATTCACATCGTGATAATCTCAGTAACAAATAGCCTCCCTGAAACTCAGACTCAAAGCAAACCACTTTCAAAGTTCAGATCATGTACGCACATGCAGAAAAAATGTGACATTTGAGGTTGTCGACTACCAACTCGGGTCGTGTTGTAGCACCCGCTCTCTGTCCCTATAAACGCTGCCCTGGAAATAAGTATGCATCAGTGGGTCTCTGATGCAGCATAGTGGAATGAGGAGGAAGGAAGCCACAGGCAATTGCAGTTTCTTAAAATGTCATCTTTTATCTCACATTACACATTATTCAGCTAAAATGCAGAGGATTGGTCACATACAGTACATATGAATCCTTTTCTAGAAGGACTTGTCGATTGTTTTATGCGTATTAATGACAAAGGGAGTCAAACGTCCCCGTCATTGAATAAAGCATGCATGTGGCGTTTTGTGTACAGGGTATTGTCTTTTAAGATTCCCTTAGCTCATTAATACACCCTCATCTCTGGCCCTCCACACACACTGACTCAGCTATAGAGTGGCTTTATTCACCATTTAAAGAGAGTGCCTCTTCAAGAGCTCTTCCAAGAGCGTGCTGCAAGATCACAGACTTTGGCAGCCAATGGCTCTCCACAAAATGAAGCTTTAATATCTTACCCCAGTTGCCAAAATACGTAAAATAAAAAAATAAAAATGAAAGGCACAAAAAGGGAACAGACGCCAACTAATATTTTCTGCCAAGAACGGTCCTCATCGAGCCTATAATATGAATTAAATGCCAGACATCAAACCAACAAAGTTACCCCAAGGAACCTTTCTCTAAAACAGGAATGTTTAACACAAACCTGGCCCTTTCCCACCTCAGTATAATTATGACAATTACTGGAGCACACAGCAGACATTTAAATGAGCTCTCTGTGGCTTTGGACTGATCTGCAGACCATTAAAAGGTTTTTTTTTGTGTTCTATTGCGTCATATCACACAATCAAACTCTGCCTATATCCATTTTCCAGTTTGAATAAATATTATTTTTTAATGTTTTTATTCACTATACATTCTTAATTTTCTTAAATGTATTATTATTAAATAAAAACAAATAAGAATTAAGTGTACAGTTTATTTCTTGGCTAATACAATCAGAAAATGTGTTTAGTTCTAAAGTGAAAGAATGCCCAAGCCCATCACTCTCTCAATTCGTGAGAGAACTCATGATGGCATAGGCGTGGAGGGGCTTGTGAAAGGTCAAATTAAGCCTGCACTGACAGTGATGTCCATCAAGCCCGGCGGACAGAGGCTGTTATCAGAGCAATATCTGTCTCTTTGAGAGGAAAAGAGGCCACTTGTGCTGCACTTAAAAAGTTCAAAGCCATTGTTTCTGAGTGACAGGGGGTGGCAAGGGGTGTCTAGCTTCCCTTCTAGCTCCCTCATTCCTCTGTGTGCAGAATATCACTGTTTTTCCTCATGATTTCCTCTCTCTCCCGTACACTTCATGCTATTTCTTTATCAAAATCAGTCTGTAAACACGTTTCCTTCCCTTGCTAAAGGCCTACTTGTATCTTAAGGACAAGGCTGAAAAGATAGGCTGTAAAGAGAAACCATAAAGAATGGATGTCAATACAAGTATTTGCTCTGCTAGCCAGACAATCAGGGTCTAGTCTCTAATCCACCACAGAGCACACTATTTATCATGTGATAGACAGCACAAACAGTAACTGCTAATGGTCTAACAGCGGACTCAAGACTGTAATCTGCCCATCATACACAAATCCTCTAGCTTTTGAATGACACAGCAAACCTCATTATTTCTGGCAAAACACACCAATCAAGTGATTCATGCTAAATATCACACTTAATTACACATCTCCATTTTCAACCCTACACTTAAGTATCCATTTCTGGCCACTGCTTTTGTCTGAACTTGGTAGTTAGGCATAATATAAAGATCCATTTCAATGTCTCACCCAAACATACATTACAATAGACTCTTACACATGAAAGTACTTTCTAACTTAAATGAATGATAAAAGCATAATTTTCAAAGCTTTTTGTTTCTTTGTGTGTGTACATGTGGAGGTCTTTTAATCCTTTTCCTGCCATTGACAGAATTTTCCGGCAACCCATGTATGTCTCAATCTGCTCCCTAGTTCAGTAGTTAGGGCACTGATCAGAGAATCGAGCATTTTTACGGCTGTCTCAATCGCAAAATACTTCCAGTGCACTGAAACGTTTGCCCCTAAAGTCTACCAATGCAGCATGAAAACCAGGGAGCATCGCTGTTCACTATGTTCCCCTAACGGATGCTCTGAAACGTGAAACACAAATCATTATTTAATTATATGTCAGCATAAACATACATCGCTAGACAGGTAATGAACATAATCTAGCTAACATTTATCATACATTTACAGTAGTGCTGTCAAAGCGATTAATCGTGATAAATCGCATCCAAAATAAAAGTTCATGTTTAAATAATATATGTGTGTACTGTGTATAATTATTATGTATATATAAATACACACTCATTCAAATATGTGCATGTATATACTGTATATATATAAAAATCTAAATATTTTTTATATAAATATATACATACATATATCGTTTTTATACATAGGACAAATACATATATTATGTAAACATTAACTTTATTTTGGATGCGATTAATCACGGTTAATCGTTTTGACAGCACTAATTTACAGCTGAAATATTGCATGCATATATAACAAGCAAAGTATGTATCATAATGTACTTTAAATAACATTAAAAAGTAATATTATAAAGATATCGGTTCTGCTGTTCATAAATACTAGTAGTGATGTTATACAATGAGGACGTTGTGATATCACTGGAAATAGAGTTATCAGCATCCCAATGTGTACTGAGCCAGGGTCCTTACAGTGTCCTTAGCAGTGCACAAATTCATGTACACTATATACTGCTTCACAACCTAGAAATCTAGGGTGTTGATTGAGATGCACACCATGTTTTTACAGTTATACGGTGGGGGGGGTGGAGCTATTATGCATCTTCTGAGTACAGGTTCTCTGGATCTCCGGAACACAGGCGAAGAAGCAGCAGAAACAAGCGACAGAAGCATTTCTCATGTCTTATAAACTTTTAGTTTATAATAAAATATACATTTATTATACAGTCCTTTGTGTATAAAATATTGTTTAAAAATAAAAACAGTAAACTATTCCTTTATACATCATAGAGATTACGATCAATAGAACTCCTATAAAACATCCATCCTATAAAAACGATCACAAAAATGGATCCTCATTAATCTTTTATGAATTTGTGGGGACCATGTTTTCCGTATAAACCACCTAAAAAGACCTTCAGTCCTCCTAACAACTCCAAACGATCAGACAAATTCATTTTCATGCGCTTACTCTCATTCTTTATGTTTTCAGATTCAGTGATATTCATTTCATTCACATTATCCTTGCACCATATAGATTAGAGTAATCTAATGTCAGGCCATTTAGAAGGGAATTCCCATAACACAGTTATTGAATATTAATACAGTTTAGAGGCCTACTAGCAAGCTAAGCGAAGGTTGTTGTTTTTTTGTTTGTTGGAAAAATGAGATGAAAACGGATTACATTATAGCACACATGCTGCAAGGATGCACTGGAGAAGGTGATTTAAGAGGTTTTCATAAATTCATAACAGTTTGCACTACAGACATGAATGCTATGGGGCTGTCGGAATGAATGCAGCTTTTATCAGTGAATTGATTTTCCTTTCTAGTCACTATACTCTAGTACATCTAAGACTGTGACATTATAAATATTTTAGTGCTGTCAAACAATTAATCGTGATTAATTGCATCCAAAATAAAAGTTTGTGTTTAATATATAATATATGTGTGTGTACTGTGTATAATTTTATATATATATATATATATATATATATATATATATATATATATATATATATATATATATATATATATATATATATATATATATATATATATATAAACTCGCTTGAGGGTGTCAATGATGGCCTTCTGGACAGCAGTCAGGTCGGCAGTCTTACCCATGATTGCGGTTTTGAGTAATGAACCAGGCTGGGAGTTTTTAAAAGTTAGAGTTAATTAGTTGATTCAGATGATTAGGTTAATAGCTCGTTTAGAGAACCTTTTCATGATATGCTAATTTGTTTAGATGTATGCCAAAATCATCAGTATTAAAACAATAAAAGACATGAAATATTTCAGTTGGCATGCAATGAATCTAAAATATATGAAAGTTTAATTTTTATCATTACATTATGGAAAATAATAAACTTTTATCACAATATGCTAATTTTTTTAGAAGGACCTATATATATATATATATATATATATATATATATATATATATATATATATATATATATATATATATATATAATTATTTTATATATAAATATAAATATACATACTCTTCTTAAAATCTTAAATATATAAAAAATCTTAATTATATATACAAGTGTGTGTTTATTTTTATTTATATACATAATTATACACAGTATACACACATATTATGTAAACACAAACTTTTATTTTGGGTGCACGACAGCCCTAAAATATATATAAAGTTAAAAATTTAGGTCAATAAGAAATTAATACTTTTATTATATACTTTTAGGACATAACATATTAATTTGATCATAAGTGACAGTAAAGACATTTATAATGTTGAGTTCCAATGTTGATACATTTCCATTTGAAATACATTAAATTCTGCACTTTCTATTCATCAAAGAATCCTGTTTCAACATTGATAATAAAAAATTCTTGAGCACCAAATCAGCATATTAGAATGATTTCTGGAGAATCATATGACACTGAAGATTAAAAAAACATTTAAATAGAATACTGTTTCTAGTGTTTTTTTAATCAAATAAATGCATCCTCTGTGATAAGAGGCTTCTTTCAAATACATTTTTAAAAATCCTATCTCCTCTGAACTTTTAAACAGTATATATACACTGGGAAAGCCATCAGACCAACTCATAAATAGTGATGGTGTGTTTTGCACAGGAAAGCATCACATTTCCTTTAGAAAAATCTAAAATCATTCAGTTTTTTAATGCCCAAGGTTGTCCACTTTGCACTCAAGAATAAACCACAAACCTTAAAAGTAAACTCAAAAACTTTGCAAAGATGCTTACCTTTGTTCATGAAAGTTTTGTCACAAGAAAGGCTATAAAAAGACATGAACTAACCACCAAACAGATGTCGCTCATACAGCCCTGCTGATTTACAACTAATTGAGGAACAAATCCATCCCACTCGCTTGCATTGACTAACCTGATGAAGACAGCTCAGCGCCACTGAGCCACATTCTAATTAGACACTGAGACAAACCGGCTGATGAGAGACACTTTATGTCTTCAGGTCTCGCCAACATGTCCGACACTTTCTGTTTACTTGATTTATCCTGCACAGGTTTAATTCACCTTGTATCTCATAATGTGACCAACTGGTGAATATCTGGTATTATTTATGACCACATTCTACCCCTCATTTCATTATTTTGGTGTCTTTATTCCACCCATCTCTAATTTCCTCTGTTGTGTTCTTCGCTTTACACATTTAAAAATATGTATCATAATATCGCTGCTGCTGAAGATGAAGCTGATAAGCAGCAAAGAATGGAAATGGAAATGCAAACCCAGTCATAAAGCAACTAGACAATCCTCTTCATCTACGTATATGTTTCCCCAGCTTTTAACAGAAGGCGAGGCATCTCATTTGCATGGCTAATCGGAGCATTCACAGTGACAGGGAGCATGAGCGCTGGTCTGTAGATAAGAGCTCACTATTGAGCACTCTCAAAACACAAGAATGGCTATGTACACAGTATAATTTAAATGGCCCACTCTTTGTTGCCTGGTGACAGCCTCCATCCATCATACTCTGCAACTGTTAACGGGCCCATATGTTGTGCGCTGGCCATGGTGGCGAGCAGCATCTGTGTGATCTGCACCATTTTAAATGGGCTGGCCTCACACTGGCTTCATAAAGCACTTCTACTGACCTCGAAGCACAACCATTTTTTTCCAGTCCAGTTGAGTCCAACACAGCCCAGCCCAGCCTAACGCACAGACAGAATAGTCTCAACGTGACCTGTGGCAGACGCAAACTGACCCTTTAGAGATTACAGAAAGCAGCAAATCCTGTCATAATATAGCTCCCAGCTTGCACTGTAAAAACTGATCAATTTAACTGTAAAAATACTATAGTGAAAACCTGTTAATCGGTTAATGTTAATAAGGGGAAACTGTAATAAATCCAACAGGACATTTCATGTAATTTTACTGTGAAATACTGTTACTGCTAAGTTTTTTGGAAGTGAAAAAGAACAAGTTGTCTAATAATTTACAGTAACACATTTACATTCCCAGAATTCCCTTTGTGATCTTTCACAATTGACGGTTTTTCATTGGAATAACTTTTTCTTTTTAGTTTTATGTTATGTTATGTTATGTTATCTTATATTGCTAAATAAATGTTTACAAGAGACTGTTGACCGGCTGGTCAGTCTCATGTCTTTCCAATTCCGAGCTGGTCCGTTTTGTTGCCAGCGGCACAGGCAATAACGTCAGCTGCAAGTTCTCGCTCTCTTTTCACCACATACTGGCCCTCCTCTTACTCACTCGTCTCATTTGCTCTGCATAATTTTAGTAATTCCAGCAGGTTACGCGTTCACACCAAAAGTGCGCGCACCACTGATCTATATAATTAGAGCTCACAAGCTGCCTCTAAAACAGCTTGTGTGTCGCAAGTACCAAAATGAGTGGCTTACTGCACTTAAGTGGTCAAATACACACAAAATGATGTCAAAATGCCCATCTTTGTGGGTATTCAGTTAAACACAGTCTGATAGTTGCAAAAGATAATGCATGTTGTGTAACAGTTTATTGGATCAGTGCATAAACTTGTAAAGTGACAGCATCCTAGTATTCCTGTTGCTGTCTGTCACGTTAATCAAAGAACAAGAGACAAAGAAATCTCTGCTCTTGACTGAACTAAAGTTTTATAACTTTAATTGTAAACATTTTGTATTTGCTTACAATTAAAACACCAAAGAGACGATGTTCTGATGAAGAACTTGCAATGCGCAAAGTCCCGAATTTACATTGGAAAAGCCTATGAAAGGTGGCGAGAACTCCGGTGGCAGAAGGGCTTCCAATCCGACATTCATGACTGTTTCAGGAAGCATGGAGAGGAGGAGGAGGGAGAGTCTAGCTAGCCTCTGTTTTGACAACACTTCGAACGTCAACAAGAAGTTACTCCACACAGGAATGTGTAGAGCACCTTTAAGTAATAAAAAAAGGAAGATGTGTTTGGAGTTTTGCTGACCGGATACTGCAAAAGTTTAATCTATCAACTAGCTCCACTGGTGGGAAAATGCATGGGACCGCGTGAGATTGTTGTCTCACCACTGATAGCACTCTGGTTGGTTGTAGCACTATCCTATTGCGTACAGAGGGAATTTGAAAGACAACCGTTTATCCCACCCCTCGGATTGAGCCCTGCCAACGGTGTGTTCCCAGACCCAACATCTTGATGTGGGTCTGGCTTGTCAGGCTACTAACCTACTGTTAGACCCATCTGAAAAACTTTTCACGCGTGGCTTTTGTCATGAAAATAAAATGTATCATTAAAGGAAAGTAGATTTTTGTTTGTATATGCTGTCAATTTTAATTATTAGAAAGAAAATCAGAATCGGCCAAGAAAATTGCAATCAGTACATCTCTAATGTTTATTGCATTATTTTAGTGTCATGTGTGTTACCATGGTGTTTGTGTGCGTGACACTGTGTACACCTTCTATATGTTAGCATTAGCATTATTATATATGTTAGCATTTATGTTAGTGTCTACCCATTATTTCTTCAATTTTGCTAAAAAATCATCTAAAAATTAAACCTTAAAATGGTTCCTCATATAGATGAAAGTCAACATACTTTAAACATAAACTATGTTTATACAGGTGTGAAACGAAAAGGTTGAGTGAGTGATGAGAGGATGAGAGAATTCCTGTGTGAACTCTCTGTACAAGGCTTTTAGATGTCTGAACTGTGGCTTAGTGGTATGCCCATGTGCTTCAGGCACTCAAACTGGAGATGTGGGTGCAAACCCATGTTCTAATCCCATTCCTTATTTTTCCACTCATAATTTCCTATCATGCCTCTCATTTACTATAAATAATATTTCAACAACAAAAAAAAAACCTTCACAGCTACTGCACTTTGAGCATAATGACTCAAACAGGCCTTGGTTAAACCTACTATTAACATTAGTCTTGGGTGAGCTAATCTGTGATAACTACAGACGTTTAGATACAGGCACATATTACTGTGCTGAACCATCTGGATTGTCCTCTTTTTTTATTAGGAGGTTATGCTAAACAATTCAACAGCAACAGATGCTGTCTCATTAACCTTTATAGAACAGAATTGCTCTCATTTCCCTCCTTTCACCTTCAGCTGCTGCCAGATTCTAGCAAAGTGGGGCCAACATCTGGATCTGCCTCAATAGACTCCAAGAAGTGTCAATGCTGATCACTGAGCACATGATTAAAAGCTGAGGAAGGGGACACATATGCTAAAAGACTAAACCAAAATATACATTTAAGAATTGTATACCAAGATGTGTCCATAAGCTAGAAATAATAAACAGAAACATTTGTTGAGTAGAGAGGCGTGTAGAAGAAAAGCTCAGAAAGTCACTGTGGACAAAAATTGCAGAGAGGGTTTGGTTGTGTTTCATTAAAATATTCCATGGCTAATTTTGAATACCAATTTGAACTACTATTGCAATCAAAGCTTTGAGGGAAGAAGATTAAGCAGGTAGCTCTGAAAAGTGGCATACCATCTCTTAACGGGTCTCCTGAGATGAGCCTGTGTGTTAGTGGCAACTGGTACTAACTGGGAGATTTGCGCTGGTCAAAATTAAGCCTTACAGAGGCTGAGAAGAGAACAATCCAGTATCAAAAGGTATCTCTCCTTCTACTACAAAGGAGACAGAACTTAAAAAGTGATTAAAAAGGAATGAGGGTACATTCAGTAAAATGAAGAGATTTGAGCTAACAGACTCTACAATATGCTATAAGAAAAACAAAATACTGCATATGTGGGTACTGTACCATCAGAAACCAAAATGTTGAGTATCAAAACAACTTCAGGTCACAAAAACTTCTGCTCTCAACAGCTGGCTTGTGGAAGCAATTTCACTGAACTTAAGTGGCTCTTTTCACAAGGCTGATGTCCCCGTAAAAGAGGGCCATACGCTGGTAAGAGTGAAGCTTAAGTTTGTTTAAAAAGATTCATGTTGAACAGCGTTCAGCTGGAGGATTGACGAGTATGTTGTTTTGTGCTCTCTTCATTTGTGCCGTGTCCTCCCACAGCCCATAATGCTCATTGAACACCACTCCACTCTACACTAATGGATTCTGGAGAGGCACATCAAGTGCTGCTGGACGTGCGTTTTCAACATCTCTGTTGTGCGGCAGGTACATCTGCTCTCACAGGTCTGTGTGCGTGTCTGTTGTGTAACAACCATGAATCCCGATGCACTTAAATTAGAGCTGTCAAACTGCAAACAGTTTCTGCCTCGCTCCGCTCATTATTTAGACTGTAAACCTCGTTAAGTTGATTTTAAAGGTTAGGTACATTATATATACACACACAAACACTCAGTGGTGAAAACATGTCTGGCTTATTTACAAATTGATTTTTATATTATTTTGCATTATATATATATATATATATATATATATATATATATATATATATATATATATATATATATATATATATATACACACACTTCATTAAGCCCTTTTCTAGTGAGCCTTCCATATTCAACTGACGAAAAAAGCATAACTGGCGCGAGGTTTCACTAGAACGTAGTGTAAGCGTTTTGAACTGCAAGAGGCGTTACACTTTCTGTCTAAGTTGAATACAGAAGGCAGTCTGCCGGAAGCTATATATTTTTTTAAAATAAATTTTAAATATGGATATTTTTCTTACAAAACCCCACCGATTCGCTTCAGAAGGCCTATCATAACCCCCCAGAGCCGTGTGGAGTATGTTTATTATAGAGACTCATTTTGCAGCACAGGTCACATATACTATAAGTGTGTGTGTTTACATTATTCTCTAACATTGCAACTGTGTATGTAGAATCGAACCTAATTGGGTGTTTTATAAAGACAAAGTTCAAAGGTCAAACTAACCTCAATTCCACCCTGAAGCAGTTCTACTTGAGTGCCGCCCACATCCAGTGTCACCGCGACCGATGCAAAAGGGCGACTGGCCATCTGCTGCCTTTCCCTCATCAGTTGCTGTAGCAGGAAGAGCAAAAGGTGAAAGAGAGAAGAAAAGTATAATACATTAGTAAATATCTGTACATAAATCAAATCTAAGTCTTTGTCAAACTCTGTGATTTGGCACTAAGTACTGACTGACAGCATAAGTGACATGAGAAGGTTCAGTGACTGAGAACAGGAAAACGAATAGCTCCTCTAGACAGACAGACAGACAGACAGACACACACACACACACACACACACACACACACACACACACACACAGACACACACAGACAAACAGACAAACAGACGCGCATATACACACACACACACACACACACACACACACACAGACAAACACACACGCATATACACACACACACACACACACACACACACACACACACACACACACGTGAAGCAGTATGCAGGGACTCTGATGTGTCTGAGATAAGAGGAAGGAAAAAGATTACGAAAAGAGAAGAGGAAAAGGTGCAAAACAGAATAAAGCAGAGAAAGATAGAAAGAGAGAGAGAGGCCATTGACGGCACTCTGGCTGTTTTCCAGCACAGGCAGAAACAGGTGGTTGAATAATTCATTTGTTCCATATAAAAAAGTTTGGAGGACCTGGCTAATCAAATGTCTGCAAAGATTGGAAGGAAATTTCTCTTGCCACAACATGCATGACAAGCAATTATTTCGCCATTGATTGCGTGAGCATCAGTATTCCAGTGGTGGAGTTTAATTAATGATGCATTCCCTGTAATTTCTCCATTCGACTGACTGGCTGGCTGCCCTAAAAGCAGGATTCGCAACCTTCATACAAAATCCCATCCATAACCGATGGCACACTGCTTATTTTGCCTCTTTGATGGATATAGTTTATCTATCATGTGCACATGGTGCACAATTTTCCTTGCTTGTGCATACAGGAGGAGATGACACGGCCCAGGTCAGAAGTTCTTCTGAAGGTGACGTCAATATATTTATCAATACCAACTTCTCATCTGTAATCAGAATGTGTAGATGTCACTGAGTGAAAGAGAGTGAGCATTCATGAGCATTTGCGAGTGACATGGGTGCAAAAAATCAATATACTGCAATATAGAGTGTTCAATCACAGTACCAGTTCCCTCCATATTAGGGAATTCCACAGAGAACAATTAACATACTTTATCAGTGAAATATTCAATAGGCATCCTAATAAGATGCCTCAAATCCCTGCTTAAATATCTCACAGCATTTCAAATATCTAATTTCAACACTTCAGCAGGTATGTAGAAAACAATTAGAGAGAAAGCTTTTGCCCTGGAGACAAACTTTGAAAGCATTGTACTTAAGTTAACACTCCAAATCAGCTTTTTTCAGAGAGACAGAGTTGTTGCAGGTGATGCCTCTATCATCTCTGGATAATCAATAGTGAAAACACACACGCACAAACAAATGAGTGGTCCTCACCAGCGGTCGATCAATATCTAAATGTGGGCTGATTTGGGTACCAAGGACGAGGATGATTGCTATTGGATTTGTGACAAAAGAAAGCATGCTGCTTTAAACTCTAATTGTTCCACATAAGAGACGGAAGACAACTGCTGAGGTACTGTCACTCGCCTGGTTTCACAGCAATTCTTCAATTGTCCACGTCTGAACATGCCACATATATCAACACACACACACACACACACATTATGCATGTACGTGGATTTCATAAGCAAATCAAACAGAAGAAACTTTACTTCGGTCGTGCTCTGCACAAAAGGCAATCAAGTCATTTCAGATGGTACTGGGTTCTGCAGATGAAAAACTACAAATAAAAATAACTATATAGTAAGGTTACTTAAATAAAATAATATTTTTTGACAATTTAAAACAATTCACAGAAATGTATTTGCAGTTTCTTCACATTTATCAAAGGGTACATAACAGACTGTTTCTACCAGTCTCATGTTAATCTTGAATGCCAATAGAGTAGTATTGCATCTTTCATTAGATCAGATTTTTTAGTTTTATCATATTTATAAAAGACAGATACAGCTGTACCGCTAGTTTCCGAAAACAGCTGAGCTCCTGGAGGCGTGCCGTGGGCGGAGCTAAAGAGTCACAGGCACACATAATACATGGCATTATCCCTGGATTACTTTTGATTCACTATACGTTTGTGTTGTTTCCATTATATGCACTTACACACCAATTGCCAACAAAACAGACATATGATGCGGTTTTACTTCAAACAATCTGCGTCGAAATGGACCTTGTTCATAAAACGTTGATTTTTGTGGTCTAAAAACAAAATGACAAATCTTTCCCGAGCAGGTCCTGCCGACGACTTCCATAACCCGAACGAAACACGTTGATGCGAGGTGCAAGCTCTCGCTCTTGCTCTCGCCCTGGTTGATGTGCGCGCGCTCTTCCGGAGAAGTGCCCATACAAGGAATTCCGCCCTTTATTACATCATACATCTGATCTAATCGTGGGCGGCAGTGGCTCAGTGGTTCATGTGGATTGTCTACAAACCGGAAGGTTGGTGGTTCGATCCCGGTTCCACCTGACCAAGTGTCGAGGTGTCCATGAGCAAGACACCTAACCCCAGCTGCTCCCGGCAGGCTGGATGGCGCCTTGCATGGCTGACACCGCCCGTCGGTGTATGAGTGAGTGTGTGAATGGGTGAATGTGAGGCAAGATGTAAAGCGCTTTGGATGGCCATTGGTCTGTTAAAAGCGCTATATAAATGCAGTCCATTTCCATTTCCATACAGGGCCATACAGAAATAAAAACATTCCAAAACTTATAAGAACCCTGAAGGAGTTTATTTTGGAAAATCCATGAAAATCTAAATCTTTAACAGTGTAATTAAGTCAGAATGCATGAAATAGCAATTTCAAATTTCGATCAGGTGTGACAGTAAAGCCAATTATAATGTCTTTAGGAGGTCTATATAAGATTTCTATTTAAAATAAATGCTTTTGAGCATTCTATTCAATGAATCCTGAAAAAAGTTTTCCACAAAAATGCAACCGTTTCAACATTATAATGAGCACCAAATCAGCATATTAGAAATTTTAGTGAAGGATATCTGACACTGAAGACTGGAGTAATAATGGCTGCTGAAAATTGATAGAATAAATTACAATATTACTGTTTTTACTGTATTTTACATTAAATAAATGCTGCCTTGGTGAGCAAAATAAATGTAAAGCATAAAAAAATTTACAGATCCCAAACTTTTGAATGCTAGTGTAACTACCTGTATAGAGTGTCAGTGTTTTCCAATGATTTGTCTGAAATAAATGACTCTCAAAGGTGCAGTGTGTAGTATTTATGAGGATATATTGACAGAAATACAATATAATACACATGTATATTAGACCTGACATAATGAACCGTTATGTAGAATTATCCATTTCTATCTACATACACCGTGGGTCCCCTTACAGTGAAGTCACCATTTTACCCTACCATGTTTCTACAGTATCCCTAAACTGACAAACTTCTCTACAGAGCGCTAGCAACTCTCTGCTGTCTCAGACGACGACATCCTTGTCCTGTGTCGGCTACCGTAGCTTCTCTATGTGCTTCGAAAGGGAGGGGTGAGTGCTGGGCAGTTGCAATTGACAACCTCACCACTAGATGCCGCTAACATTTAAACAGTGCACCTTTAAAGGTGCTCTAAGCGATGTCACACGGTTTTTAGGCCAAAAAATTATTTGTCACATACAGCAAACATCTCCTTACTATCCGCTAGCTGCCTGTCCCCTGAACACACTGTAAAAAAACACAGTCTCTGTAGTCCGCATAAACTCCACAAACGGCAACAAAAACACACTAGTGTAGCCTGGACCACGAAGCATAACAAACAGTGCTCCAGCCAATAGCCGACAAGATTTCCACCCCCAAATCATTCCAAATCATTCCTGTCGGCTATTGGCTGGAGCACTGTTTGTTATGCTTCGTGGTCCAGCTTGCACCAGTGTGTTTTGGTGACATCGCTTAGAGCACCTTTAAGAGCTGGTTCAAATTCAAATAAAGAGTAATACAAAATATCAGATGAAATATGTTAGAGCATAACTAGAAAAATGCTCAATAGATATTAGAGTTATTCAAAATTAAAACATTTCCTAATCGCTGGAACCACAAACAATCTTAAATAAAAAGGTAAAAAACATAGTGGAGATAAAAATGTAGTGGTAAACAGCAGTACTTTACTTTATATATAATTCTCAGCAAAAAGAACATGTAAAATGAAAAAAAAATGGTACTTGCCTTTAAGTGCCTTGATTATAGTACTCAAAAGTGACTGATGGTTAAAATGAGGGAAACTAAGAAGCTTTGCACTCAAACTGAAGTGCACATTAAATACCTATGCAGACATTATGTACTACTCAGTCTTCCGCAAGCTTTCCATGTGCTAATACAACTAATCTTCTAACAATGGCAACTCGCATCATTAAAGTTCAAAGCTTCACTGATTTGCTTTTTAAGATCATACATCTTCAACCACTGCAACAGATCCACAAAACGAACATGAAGGACAGTGCTTTTGAACAATCTTGCAATTTGGCAATTAAAATAAGCCGTCGGATATATGCAACAAAAATAAATTATATGCATAATGAAAAATCAACAGTCTCTTAGAAAGGCATTTAGATGAACAAGTTCTCTAAAGTGTTTTAAACAGATGATTACTGGGGCAACACCACCATGTCACCAAACACATCAAGTGTTTTTTCTTTGCATCTGAAAGTCACTTCAACCTCAGAAATCACAGGACAAACTTCTTCCTGTTTCCATGACAAACAAAAATGCAGGAAGGTGGCGACGTCCTTGACGGTGCACATATCAGGCCGACAGTGCTGTCTCTGTGGGGGTGTCTCTTCGGCACTGACACAAAGAGGTCTCTTCAATGACTTCCGCATAAATGGGCCCTGATGGCACCACGGTAATTAATCACTCATTATCTTTTCTATTAATCACCACTTGAGGACTGTTATGGCTGATCCCACCGCGACCACATTTATAATGAAATTATCAAAGCTGAGCACACGCCTCACGTCAGGGTTTCTCTTGACAATACGATCTGATCATCTCTGCAAAATGTGAGTGACACCAAACCCGCATAACAAAATGTGTGTGATGAAAGGAGAGATACTAGAGAGGTATGCTAGCTTTAAAGGTTAAGTGAACTAAACGTTTTCGAGTGTTCAAATTCAGTCCGTATAGAGAAATGGTAAAGCCAGTTCTGAGTAAAGATTTTCATTTCATTTGGAGTTAATGCCCAGAATGCAGTCTGATTTATACTGTACATCCACGCGTCTGAGCTTTATAATCAAATGCGGAAAAAGCTAAACAAAAACAACAGAATTTGCATCCTCCTTTATTTTTTTCAATCTCTATATTGCACTGGTGCTTTCACTTTTATTACAACTCATTCATAGGTCATTAAAAAACAATAAATATAGCGAGCCAAATGCAAAGCAAATGGAGAATGCATCTTCCCGGGACTAATTTAATGAAGTAACAATTTCTAAATGTAAACAAAGTAAAAATGATGATGGTCATAATAAAAATAATAATTATAAATAAATAAATAAAATGCTTGTTCGTGTTGATTCGCCTCTTATTGTGAATCATTATGAACACGGTTATAAAACATTACAAGCAAAAAGATTATTACATTATCAGACTATGGAAAACAAGTTAATTACAAAATCAAGTAAGCTGCATCAAAAATTCGTACAATAGGTACAGTATATGTGACAGTAACGTGTATTTGTGTGATCGCTTTAGAGCATCCTCTAGTGCACAGTGCCATTCACTATGGCCCTGTCCCAAACTGAACCCTAGACCATCGCGATCTTTCTCCAAGTTCACACTTTCGTCACATAATGCCGCTTTGACTGTCCGGTAGAAGTCTCTGTAAAAGTGCACATTGAGGGAGCACATCGGCCACAAAGGGGGCGCTCGCAAGCACCCTTCTGAAACCTAAAATGACATGGGACACCCTAAGGTCTTGAAACTCCCCTGTTTTAGCCTGGTCGTTTACACCTCATAGTTGCAAAAAGTCTCTAGAAATGGGCGTGTAAAGCTGTGGAAAAGTGGGAGTGTAGGAGGGGAGACAATAACCAATAAAACACAGACCTGCAACACACTCATTATACAGACACAAGAACATTAAATTATGACCACGGAGAGGAAAAAAAACCCACATTGATGCATTTAAAAAAATATAATCCTATATGACAACAAACAGCTAAAACCTTAAAGGTCTAATAATATTTGCAGTACATTTAAGAGCACTACAGTCTCTAAACAAACAACACATCAGTTTAATACAGAAAGAATAAAAGCATAGTTCCTTTTTTGCCCAGTCTTTGAAATTTTCCATTGAATAATCCATTGTGTCATCGCGTTCATGATCAGACGCACGGCTGTATCAGTGTCCTTATTTGCACATATATTTCATTTGAAGACGACCTGATCAAATATGTGCGCCGCATACACGGTGCTGATTCATGTTTAGAGCAATAGAGTACATTAAATTGCACTCACTCCAGTCTGTATCTGATCTATGATCCACCTGGTGAGCGTTGTTAAACTCATCGCACGGTTCCGCACAGAAACCGCTCTCATGTGTGCGTCACATGTCGTTTGAATTCAGTGATTGGGTTAAAAGAGTTCATACTCTTTATAAATAAATGCAGAGGACCGGCTGACGTAGAACCCTGGCCACAGCCAGTCACACACTCCGAAGGCACGCTTCTACCTCACATTCCGTGACCTTGCTTTGGCTTTGCTTTTCAACCCGAAAGAACGAAATTGCTCAGAAAAACGCAAAAATAACCTATTTCCACTTATTGGTAAAATGTTTGAGTGCTTTTAGTATTTTCAGTGATGTGCAGCCTGTACATATCTGTGCACGTCTCAAAAAAATGTGCTTTGGGGTTTCATGAACCTTTTAAGATAGCAACAGGTAACGAATCGCGTGCCCTGGTCATGTGCATTCTCAGTAAATTCAGCGCTTACCCCAGATAAATTATGAGCAGTGTAAAATATGAAGCAAGATAACCCAGGATTCAGTTTACCCAAACTATTTCAAGTTTGAAAAGGCCCTTAAAGTGTGCCATTTGGGACAGGGACCATATAGGGGATGGTAAATAAGTTAACAGGATAAAAAGGGCAGGAGTGGAAAGAGTGAATTCTGCCTGCCAAGCTTGTTGATATTATTGAAAAGCTGC
This sequence comes from Gobiocypris rarus, assembly GCA_023029165.1. Taxonomy (NCBI): domain Eukaryota; kingdom Metazoa; phylum Chordata; class Actinopteri; order Cypriniformes; family Gobionidae; genus Gobiocypris; species Gobiocypris rarus. The sequence goes on from CM040920.1 coordinate 23,740,907, forward strand.
AATCTCATCAAACACGGACGAGATTTGCACCAGAATGGCCCCTTTCTGATGGTGAAACATCTACACATTTATAAATCCATTAATTATATCTTCATTTAAATATTGATTTGAAGCTATTTGCTTTCTTTTATCCCCTTCGACTTGGCATGTTTGCGGATGTATGGGTGAGAGAGTGAGAAAACAAACGTGAGGAGAGGAACTGAGAAAATAAAATGACAAAGCATGAAAGGGAGAGAGCAAAAGTGAGATGGCGTGAGCGAGCATGGCAGAAAGGGAGAGAGCTGTGGCATGCTCTCATTTGTGCTAATAGATCTTCTCTCAGAAAACAGGCTGGCTTTGTTGACAGCCAAAAAGCACCATCTGCAATTTATCCATCACCTGCTATTACTCATCAGGCCCACTGCCTTTACTAGATCAGTGGCATCTCCATAACAATTATGCAAGACAAAGCCGGTCCATCACTGAGATATACATAGATGCATCCATGTCCCGCACACTCGAGGATGCAGCTGCCCTTTTCAACTGTGACATTTTTAGTTCTGTTCTGTTTTTTTTGTTTGTTTTTTAATCCAGACCTATAATTGCAATGTTTTGCTTGATCCTACCAAGCTGAATACGGGAAGGCACGCACACAAACTTGTAGGGGTTTAGACTAGAGTTAAGGTCAAATTTGTTTTATTATTCTTTGAAATGCTCTTAAAACCTTGCCCCAGGGTAGTACAGTGAAAACCTCACTGATGTGAAATTGAGATTGATTGTCCATTGATTTTACCATAGGCTTCATGTTAAACCCTGCTGAAATCCTTGCTTTATAGCATTAGGACTTTCCTTTTAGACATTAAACAAGGGCTGAAACTCTCAAAGCCATTTTGGCCACAAATACTAAAATTGAATGGAAAGGTTTTCATTCCTGAAAATGTGACAAACTCATGATGAAACACATTAGAAATATAAGAGGAACACCATTCAGGGTCAGAGTTAAGGTTAAGTTTAGTAAAACATCTAGTTAAATTAATTTATAATTATTTCCCTTAATAGAATTAGGTATGCAGTTTGAGTTTTGAGTTAGACTCTTAGGGACAGATTTACTAAACCGGGCAATATAGCTTTATTTCAAAAAAATTTTTCGATCTTCTTTCAGTTAAATAGTTGTTCTGTTGCTTCATATATATATAGTCTCATCTCCTGAGTTTCGGCTATTTCGATTTTTCGTTAAATAGAGAAAACTGCTGTGATAAGATCCTGGGTTTCATTCATCTTTGCTGCAACCACACTGACAACTGGCATGGATGCACATCAATTTATAGACATGCACACATGTACATTTAATCATGCATTACAAAAGTAATTATCGCTGAATAAGTATAAAATGATTTTTTTCCTTAGAAATTAAATAAAAAATAAAGACTTGCCTATGGAAAGATGTTTATTTTATATAATAAAATGACATAAATCTTACATTTTCCCCACACTGGCCTGGCCAAGGGAATGAGGAGCCGCCCATGGTCATGTGTGGTTTTATGTCTTATAATTACAAATGCCACAACTGAACTATGGAATAACTTAACTATTGTAAATATTCATAAGGAAAAGTGCAAAGTACAATCAAGAGCTTCAAAGCCTGGACCTTCATGAATTATGGACTATGCTATCAACTCTCCTCCTTTGTATAATCTGTTCTAATGCTGTCTGATTAGACAAAAAAAAGGAGTAACCATTTTTTTTTTGCACTTAGATATTACAAAGGATGACTTCAATTATTAACAAAATAGCTCAATGAAAAAAAAAAACAATATATGTTAAGGAGCATTGCCACTAAAAGCACAGTCCTAAATCAGCTTTAATCAGAAGCTTTAAATATAAATAAGTGCTCAGTTGATGGAGAAAATAAATTCATTGTCAAATTCAAAATGCCGTGGATGCTCAGCTGATCAAAAATAACTATTACTGTATACATAAACATAAAATGCAATGAATTATGTTAACTATTAATTGCAAGTATGCACTCAATCAGCAAGCCTAGCATGAGAAGATTCATGCAAAGACTTCTTGGTGCCTAACTTGCAATCAGTATTTAAAACTTTAGAAATTATGCAAATTAAGCAACTCTCAAATGCAGCAAATTAATTACAGCTGATCATAACTGGAAATGAGGTCTTGAACCAAGCAAGGAAATTTGCCCAGACAAATGACACGGAAACAAACGTTTTCAGACTGGGAACAAAAGCTACCAAGTAAAAATGACTTGTCAAAGCATACCAATACAATTAAGCCCACTGATTTTATGGGGAAAAAAGCCTCAATCCATATAGTAAATGTCTCCAGCCAAGCCTATAATGTTTTCCCCTGATGTTTTGCTATTTAAGAGTACAACTAAGGTAATCCACTCAGAACCACTTGTGCATTGCAGACACATGTGGCCCAGTTCATCCTGAGCAACATCAATGACCTGATTAGCTCTTCAGAACATGGATTATGAAACTGGCTCAAATTGGTTATTCCACAAAGACCTTCGGATTGACTGCTCAAAGGACATGTCACTCTCATCGGCTCAGAATTGAGTTTGACACTGATCCGTTAGTTTTACCAAGTATGTAGATCAGGGGCGTTCAATTACATTCAATTGGCGAGGTTCATCCCGCAGCGCAAGTTCATTTTACCAAAAGTGGCCCATTCAGAAATAGGCTTGGAGGTCACACAACTCAACAGTTACATTTAAACAACAAAAAAAGTTAATTTTCTACACAATTGTTTATTGTAAAAATATATATATTTAAATTATATAACTATAAATATACCCACCAAAAATAAATTTAAAAAAATCAACATTTTAGTCAGCACCAACACTATATAAATGCTTCTCTTAAATATAAAGAAGTTAGAGATGCACAATTCCGGATGAATTGATAATCACATTTTTTTTGTATTTCAAACAGAGATCACAATTCTGAAGAGACATCTAAAAAAAAAACATTTAATTTTACTAAAGGTTATTTGCTGCAGTGTATTTATAATGTTTAATGAATCTGATAGAATTACTTAACAAAAATTTAATGATTTGAATGATTAAATGATTACTGCATGAATCAGCGCTTTTGAATGAATCTCTTGAATGAATAGGTGTGGTCACAATATATTAGACAATCATTAACCCTTAGTGAGTTTAAAAGGCATTTAAAAAAAATTGTACGTCAGGTTTTGATTATAATCAAGTTTGCCGTGGTAATCTTTAATCAAAATCTGAAAAGTAGTCATCGCTCCTTTTCCGATGACATCAGTTTAACGGCTTGGGTTTGAATATCCTTAAACACTCCTCCAACCGTTAGTCTGCTTTGAGCGAGAGATGGAGAGGGGGAGCGCTGAAGTAAAACCCTGCCCTCTATTCAATATTCTGTTTCAATAGGAAATACGTCACAGCACTGAAATAAAATTGCAACTTCTGTTCCACTGAGACTTTAAACTGCTCTCTATTGCAGTTTTACGAAATATTTATTTTTCGAATTGCCAAAAACCACTACAAGCATAAACTTTTTTGCGATATATGGACGTTTTTGCTAAATTGAAGGGCTTCCATTGGGCGTATTTAAAAAAAAAATCTTTGCAATTTGAATAATGGAAACGCAGCTAGTGTTGCCAAGCGATGCCTGTAAGAAGCCAGATTAGCATACATTATCAGACTCAGAGAATAACAGGTATCTGTCCAGCACAGTAGCCAGATTTATTAGAAACTAGACATGCATTGAATCTGATAATCCACTACAGTACAGCAGCAATTACTTTCTTTGCCGAAAGATAAAGAATAGGAAATTGGAAATGTGCAACAACTGTTGCTGTATCTCAAACGACATCCATGACCGATGCATGCTGCAATTTCTGACCCATTGTTAAATATTATTAACTCCTCCCGCTCTCAAGGACATGTCCCTTAAAATTGGCAGTTTGTACTTTCCTTATGGAATTTTGGCTTGCTGCAAAGGGTGTTACCCACTGAGCACCTCACTGCATTTTTCCACCTCAGAAACACCCGAGTCACAGAATATTCTTTCTAGACGCAGTTCATGCATTCATAACTTCATGACCTGATTATTGTAATGCACTTCTGGCTGAATGCCAGATTGTCCCCATAAATAGGCTGGAGTTTGTTTAAAACACTGCAGCCAGAGTTCTAACCAGGTCCAGAAATTTAAAAAAATTTAATTCTGTGTATGTGTGTATATTAGGGGTGTAATGATACACCAATGCCACGGTTCGGTTCATATCACGGTTTTGGTTCAGTTCGCTGTGGGGGAAGGGTTCTGTGTTCACTGTTTTATTTATTTTTTTAAAACAAGCTAATTTATTTCACAAAAATGTATGACACACACACAAGTAATGTCCCACTTTAGCCTATTTAAACGCATAAATGGTATGAATATGACTAATACTGATGAATAAATAGGCCTATAAGATAAAGCTATTAAATAGCAGTTTTTGTTAATACAATAAAGTAGCCACCACAGTAACTTAAAAAAAAATCATAATAACATTAAGTGAAAATAAAGTGGCATTTTGTGGTAATGGAAACAACAGTTACCATGCATGTCGAATACACAATACATCATGAACTGTTAATAAAACATGAAAACTGCTCCTGATTAATAGAATGAACATCATACCTGCATGCAAATCAGTTGTGTGACTTATTGGTACTTAGTACTATGTATATGATGCATGCTCGTAGTTTCTCTTGCGCTTTATGAAGTGATATACAGCGCGCGCCGCCACCGCAAGCTGGCTAAAGGGGGAAACTGGCTCTCTTTGTCCTACCACAATGCAACTTGACCGATGACCCAAGTCACCTGACGTGCACTTGGAAGACAAAAGTTAGTGTATATTTATTAAATAGCATTATTATAATATTTAATAAAAATACAGCTCTTATTAGTTGTTAAAAGCGTACTAATTACTATTTACCGGGTTCATACACATTTCTACAAATAAATTTTCATGACTTTTCCATGACTTTTAGGCAAATATCCATGACCTAAGCTTCCATGAAACGTGTGTACACTCTCAGAAAAAGGTAGAGGTACAATTTTTGTTGACTTCATATGATCTTAGCAACATGATGAATAAATTTAAGTTGAAGTGCGCTCTCAAACACTCCTGTTGAAATCATGGAAGCTGATGACACTGCGACATGAATCTCTTACATCCAATCTGCACTTTGTTGTTTATGATGACGAGAGAATTCACAAGTTTCAGTCAGAATTTTTTTGACATAAGGTGAAGTGAGAGCTGGGCTGGGGCAGCATGAGGCGGGGCGCATTCGGATTGAAATTAGAGTACCGTGGTTCGTACCGTGGGTGGTGTATCGCGGTTTTTCGGTTCAGTTTGAATATCGTGATCGCGCTGTTTGATAGGCGTCTTTGTGAGCCGAGTATGAAAATCACATTTCATCGAGCCATCGAGAATTTGCTATGAACATTCACAAAGTCGGAATTCTTTACAACGATACCAAACCGAGAAGTCATCGAGAAGCATGCAGAGAAAAATGGATTCATGGATTATTAAAACAAAAGAAAGATTTAAGAAGGTACACCTCTCAGAAAACATTTTTTATTTAATAATTTAGATGTTTAATTACTATTTGGAGCCTTGGAGCAGTCTCCTCCAATACCTCTTGAAATACCTCTTGTCTTTTTCTTATACCACATACATTCACGATGGCTGGACCCACATAAATAATTACAATTATCAAATATTTAGCTAGATTACATCTGTTGAAACAATGTGTTGTGAAAAAATATATTAAACATTGCACACCCTAATGCACAAATTGAATAGTAATTACAAAAGAATTGCAATGCGTTGTATCCATATTCCCTAGCGACAATGCTTAATATTTAATACAACAATATTAAAGATTAAATTTCCCTAAAAAGATTGAATATTTCCGCCCCAAGTGCAGCAAAATGTAATAATGGTGATCCAGCTACATAGAACAGGCAAGAAGATAAAAAGCATGACCTTCTTTCACTGGACGAAGTGAACGTCAGTTTTAACTAAACATTGAACAATTTTATGGTAGTCTGTTCCCGTAACTGAAGTCTTTGCTTTGATATCATTAATTCAACAGTTCTACTTTAGACTCTGCATTGATCCACTATTCAGTGAAAACTGCTGCATCTTTCTGAGCAATTCATGTATCATTTGCACACATTGGTTTGTGTGAACTTGTGATTTAACAAACTCTGTGCGAAGTCCCACAGCTGAACTTGAAAAGTAAGGGCGAGTATTTGTCATAGGCTAAAAGGTTCCCTTGTGAGAGTGTGATGAATGAAGTGGAAGCACAGCTTGTTTTCAGAGTCACAAATGGTCGTGGCCGTCTTCAGGACTCTCATTATGGGGAGAACATTTTTTGCAGACTGATCAGAGCTGCTTTTCTGCAAGACTGACGAAAGAGCTGATGCATACGTGCTGCCCTGATTCCATCTTGCTCTCTCTCTCTCTCTGCATAATGTGTCCCTTCCTGACCAATGTGTGTCACATAGGATTGTACCTCATTCATTAAGCTAAGTAATAAGGCTCAGTTTAATTATAGCATAGTCGAGGACGTCTAGCTTTCCAAATATCAATAGTTAAAAGCCAATTGTTAAATCATTGACATGCTTAATATCTATAACCCACCAAACAATCATTAATAAATGATCGTCACTTTAAGCCATTGAAAAATCAACATTAGATAAAGAGCACAGCCTCCATCTTGCAGACTGTTTCTCTTTCACTTAGTTACACACTCTTAAACCGACATCTCAGGCTGTGGGCCAGCCAGACTGGTTTTATATTGGGGCTGATATGACCTTTAATTAACATTAAAAAGGATATGGTTCCCTTTGCCTGAAGTTTGCTGATGCCCTTGAAAGAGAAACCTTCTTTATAACGCATGGCCCTATCGCAGAGATAAAAAGTTTTATCATAACTTCTTCATTTTTCATAATAATGGATACTCCCAGAAAAACCAAAGCATGCACTCAGCAGGCCTGAAATATAATACTGACTACATAAATGTATCCTGTCAACAGCAGCCTAAAATAGTTGCAGATATCAACAGTCACTACAAGGCCACCGCAGTCACATATGTGTACGTTTTATTCTTTAACACTACTGTGCTAATCATTTAGAATTATTCTGGTTTAAACACCGCAAATTTGGAAGGCTTTTAAAATATTTGCATAGTGACATTAACTACAGTGACTACTTTTGCCTCACTTAACTAATGATAAAAAGTTCCCATTAAATACGATACTTAATTATGAATAACATACGTGCTTTTATATATACATAACATTCAGAAACTGTAAGTGAAATTAAAACTGTAAGGGTCAATAAATAAATACTGAAACCAAAAAAAACGAAATTACATTTATTGATTATGACTGATTTTATCTGACATGCACAACACGGAGCGATAGGACAGATGCACACAGCGGGCGTGCTGTTTTGGATGGGTTTGTGTTTACCGCTAGTAACGTTAATCTATTCACATAATGTCTTCTCCTAAAATGTAAGCAAAGAATTGAAGTCTGTCATGTTAAACAAGAGCGTACTGATGCAGTTCAGTCTGCCTGCTATTTTATTCTATCCGTTAACGTTATGTCTGATCGGAGGCTTACGAATATACTTAGTTTATATGTAGATTTAGGCTTCAACCAAGTTTAATGCTGCAACGCAAAAATATTTAGTAATGCATAAGTTGTAACTTAGTGCCCATTTACATCAAAACAAGGCTAATTGTAACTTGCTGGTGCAATTGGCCCTAGAATATTGCAGGTCAGGAAAGCTATCCGTTCCTTTATCGATAGATATGAAAAGTACCCCGGGGGCATTATAGGGATCTGTTATGTTTAATCTATTAAGTTTTGCTAGGTTCAGGTCTCTGTGTTTTGAATTTAAGTGCGCGGTGAACTCTGTTGCCTTGAAACTCATTCATGGCATCGTTCATTTCATATTGGCTCCCGGCTGTCCCTGCCTGCTAATATGGCGTTGTAAACAGAATGTGTGATGTCCGGAGCTCTATAGGCTATTGCTTAATGACAGTAAACGAAGGGTCTACGTTACCGTATATATACCGTATATGATATGAGTGGAGGGCGTTGGGGGCCCACATCAATGTTTTTTCAGGGGGCCCAGAATTTCCTAGCTACAGCCCTGAGCACACATGACACTTGCAGTGTTTTCAGCCTCTGCCACCTCACTATACCAGGACATGAATGCATGAACTTCATATCCAGAGCCGCTTATGAGCATTTTACAGTTTCATTTCATTCATCATATCATCACACACACACAGAAACTCAAAGGTCTTCATGGCAACCCGTCAAAATAAATGTTTGATTTAACTTGAAATTGTGACAGAAATATAATAATAATTTAGCTACGTTTTAGTAACTTTATTATTTAGCTAAATTATTATTATACTGTATTATAACAGTTTTTTTAAATAAAAGTTTAATTTCATATGATTAAAAGATAAATGAATGTTTTATGCCTTTATTTGATTGCCAGAAAAATTAAATTAAATGAAATGTATGAAATACAAAACTTTTCTTAGAAATTAAATTTTATTTTTTAATGAATAAATTGTTGTTTTTATGAATTCAATTAATTTGACTATAACTTAAATTATTAAAATGTAATTAAACCATTAAAAATGAAATCCAGAAAACAGAATTAGGTCAAAACAAAATGGGGGAAAAAATAAAACATATTTCATAGGGCCCTAAACATGTATTTTTCTGTTAAACTTTAATAAATTGTTGTCAAATTGTATACATTTCATGATTACAATTAATTAGGCATGCTTTTTTATTTCTAAAATTTAATTTAACCATTAAAAATGGAGGAAAAAAAAAATGAAAACAGGAAAAAAATAAAACGGAATCCAGAAAAAATAAATCACATTTCATAGGGCCCTAAATAAAGGTCACTTTGATAAGCAAAGCCCCAGGAGGCTTCGCTATAATTTTCCAAATGTTGCATACAAACATGTTCATAATGGTCATGCTGTAAAAGCCACTTTTGTGACCGATGCTTCTGACAGAAAAACTGCCTGTTAAAAGGTTGAAGCTGTGCCATACAACCCTGAATCCTACCAAAAAACATTCACTCATTGATTTTATCTCCTGGGAAAAAAACAGGCCAAAAAGTATCTAAATCCTAAAACAGAAACACTGCATGCAATCTCTATTTTGGGCAAAAGGTACTATGTTTTAGTATTTAATGACATTAAGTAACATGTACCTCAAAGGGCTGCACAAGCTAGTTAAAACTCAATGCCTGTTACTAGCTCATGCATCTGCCGTGGACGTGGCTTGACCCTCATCACTAATGCAAACCTGAAATGTTTTCACTTGCTGTCCTTAAAATGTAATCCTTTACATTAATGACATTGTTGTTGCTGCATTACAGAACTCACCTAAAATAAACCTTACAATCAAAAATGACTATCATGACAAGGATGTACATTTAAAGCTGTCTAAGTTATGCGTGAATGCCGTATGACTATGAGTATGGCATTGCACTGTGAAATGTGTTTTACCCCGCCGTCTGTTTTACAGAAGTCATTCCTCCTGCTCTACACTGACATTTAGTGCAGACATCTGTCATCCGTTCTCCTGAAATGGTACAGAGTCACTCTAGCACTGGAGCGCACAGCAGAACCTATCAAATGCCCCTCTACAGACAGGTCAGCCTCGCCTAAAGCACCGGCCAAAAGACTATTTCCAGTAAAAGCCTATGATTCATCCAAACCCTATGCCTGTCCTGCGTTAGAAACAATCATCTAATCTTAATGTTAGCAAATCAGACAAGAGTCACAAGACATTCTCTTCCTACTTAGCAACTATTCTTTTGCAGTTTTGTCCGAATCAATTAAAAACATCCCATGGCCTAAATTGTTACGGGATAGAGCACAGCAGAGGCATGTAACCTTCATTATGAGTATATTTGCTCCTCTTCAGGCACTCAACTGAACTTGATGAGACTGCATGTTAGACGAAATTCAATATCTCAGGATGACACGGTATCATTATTCTTAAATCACCACTGTTCCGTCTTGTTCATTTAATTTTTCATTTCAGCATGGGGCTTGCAGTCATTGGTCCGAACAGTGGGGATGGTATTTTTCAATATGACAAATCATTAAACACGAGGGCGGACAAGGGCAATGCCCATAGCCAAACCTGTTTGTGTGGCTCACTGGAGAGCAGAGATAAGACCGTTTAATTGCACTTTTTGTTATCTTCCCTCCCACTGTCTAATTTCTAGCTATAAGAAACCAGGCTGTTGATATGTCATTCTCCAAAAAGGCAAGATAAATATTTCATCTGCAAAGACAACAGATGCCTTGTTTTCTAAAGACTGATCTGTTGTATCATCAGGCAGAGCAATAATCTCAGGCAGAGAGCTATGCAACCTCAAAGAAAAATTAAGAGTTGTGGGAAATTTCTAGAATTTCACATGCTGACGGAACCGATAATCAACTACACAAATGCAAACCTACCCACAGGTCCAGAAGACAACGGCATAAGTGACTCTACCCGTGTAATGTTCCACTGCGGTAAATGCAAAACACCATTATCAAGCCCTCCAGCATCAGACGACAGTCCTCTAATGCATCTGCTCAGCCTAATCACTTAACATCAGAGCTAAACACGCCATACCACCACTGTGATGAATTAAATCAGAGACATGGAACACATTTCTTCCTCCACTAAACATAAGCTAGGATACATTTTTCAGATCTGTCATTCCAAGTCTTGATCTGAAATCGTCATACCGCTATGTCACGCTATGTGGTTTCACAAGGCCAATTTGTCTTTTGAAGACAATGGCCAAACCATACCCTGCTCTGGAGGGTGGTGGTGTTGAGCATGCTAAGTAGGAGTGTACCGGTTCTTGGTAAAAAAATCTAAAATCGCACCGCTCTCCACCGACAGTTCGGCACACACTTGGACCACAGTTCAACTCAAATCTGATGACGCATATGCATCTATAATGTGGACCGTTGAAAATAACAACGCGTAAAGCAGACAGAGTTAAGCCCAATTCACACCGCCAGCAACAAAGCGACATGATCCCATTCATTTTCAATGGAGAGCTGGCGACTTTTGGCGACAGTGAACGTTGGCGACAGAATGTAGGCATGTCAAGCAAATTCTGAAATTTCAACTTGCTTTCACAAGTGACAACAAATAGGAGTGAAGACTGTGGAGCTCACATCACCGTTTTTGAGTAAAGGCAAGACAGGACATCATTTTGGAGCTATTTCACTTTTATATTATTTGACTAAAAAAATTATGCCTGGAAAAGAAACTGTTTGTAGTCTTGTGAGTTTGATTCATACTTTGATAGTTTATGTTGCCAATTATATGATGCAGTGAACAGTTTGGCACTGCTGCAGTTGATTTTACAGGTTGCCCTGCATTATTTTGATTATCAGAGACAAGAAAATTTACTATTTGTCAAATTTGTCAACAGTACGAGTGAGTTTAATTTGTTGATTGATCGATTGTTAATCGATTGTTAATCTGGTTAATGATTTAATGCACTGAGCACTGCTGTAGATATCACAACACCCTCCAACAGCAGAACGCTACTTTTAAGTCTAATTCCTAGTCAAATTAAAACGACATCTAAGTTTTATATTTCACACATGATTGCATTTCCTAACGATATGGCCAGATGGGCAGTCTACTAATAACATTAGAGCGACAGCAATAGGAGCGCCCACAAGCGTACACAGCACAGAGACTTTAGCCTTATTTATGCATTTTGGCTTCCCTTAAACTTTGTTTAATGTGAGTGCCGTATGCTCTATATGAACAGTCATTTACGTCATCATCTCCCGAGTGTTGAAAGCACGCGAGCGCAGGTGAGACCTAAATAGCACATGTTGATATGTGTTTTTAAGATAAACTCATTTAAGCCATGCCAATTTAAACATTCAAGAGCAAGAAGACGCAAAAGAGAACTTGCGTGCACGCGTACTGTAAGAAGATTTGTGTGTGCATTCAGCCGAAGTACACACACGAAAAGCTGCATCTCAGACAACGTGCAAATATTGACTTCTCTTTAAAGTCTTGTGCTTAAACTGAAAAATTCACACAAAAATGATGTCAACACGCCCATCCTGGTGAATATCCTAGCAAACACGTTAGGTTATGTCTTAAATGAACGTAAACAGTCGAGAAAGACAATGCATGTGGTATCACTGTATTATGTCTTAAAGTGACAGCAGCCTAATATTCCTGCTGTCAAAAATGTTAATAAAACAGCAAAAGACAAGGAAATTCCTCACTGCTATTGACTGAATAGCTTTTGTAACTTTAATCATTAATTTATACAGTAAAGATTTCCAAAGATGTTTTACATTTGATTAATTTCTTCAATTTCTGTACCTGAAAACTACTGTTAGATACTGTGAGTGAAAAGCACTGTTTAATTTATTTGTATCTTTGCTCTATAGAATTTATTTGTGTTGTTGTATATAGTTTGATTATTTGTTCTTATTTTATTTATTTTATTTTGACAGTAGTCAAATAAACAGTAGTTTTCCCTGAACACAGCACATTCCAAACCGTTCCGAAACCGTGACCCTAAAACTGTGATAAAAACCGAACCGTGAGTAATATGAACCGTTACACCTCTAATGCCAAGTCTGTTCAATATAGTATACAGATTATGAACAAGACAGGACAACACTACAGAAAAGCAATGAGAATGCTGGAGACTGGGTTAAAAAATAGGGGTAAAATATTAAGTTATGCAATATAAACATACACACACACACACATAATATATATACACACACACGTACACACACAGAGGAGAGAGAGTAAATATTACATATCACGTTTGCCTAAGTACAATAAATTGTGTTGAGAGATCAAATAATTGAATGAGGCATGAGGTTAAGCACTAATTGGATGACTTTAACCAGATTTGCAAGCACTGCGCTTCAACACAAGAGACCATTTTAGAGCTGAAGCTAAAACCGAAATAAGGCAATTGCAACTGTGCAAATATCCGGGCAGATGACAATGAGACGGTTCTCTAGAATTTTCAGGGAAACGACGCACTGAAGGAAATCAAAGGCAAGCACTCTGATTTCTGTTGAGCACTGCTGCTTTTTAGATATTCCCTTGTTTGATCTCTCAGCCAAAATCAGCGTAGTGGAGAACATTTGCATAATGGCAGTTATAAACATGTCCTCTGCTTTCAACTCGTGTCTTTTAATAAGTCAGTCAGGACAAAAGGCGTTCAAATGAGAGGTCGCAGAGCAATACAGCTTCTTCGGTTACAATCATACAAACGGAAGTTGCACTTCATAATAGCAATAAAGGAGCGCTATTTGCAAAAAGCACAGAAAGATCCCTGTTAGTTTCATTTTTGTCTCTATCTCGAGCTGCCAAGGCAAAAAATCAAAAATGTGACCTTGTCGCACGATTGGTGCCAAAATGAGGTGCATGTCGTCCAGGCTCTTTTTTGATCAAGACAAAATAGAAGAAAATACATCTTCAGAAGCAATTATTTTTTCTGGAGTGCCTCCTCAAACTTTTCAATCATTTTAATTTAAAAGATAAAAGCTTTTTTGAGAGTACTTGAGGGCAGAAACAAACAGATAATCTGAACCTGTGGAGTGGAGTGCAGCACTGCAGTGAGCCGAATGCTAATGGTGAAGGCCCATCTGCCCCATCACGCATTATTGGATTTAATTCTTTAGATGAATATAGCTTTGGATCGCTGCAATCATAACTCTCGTTTATTTCCATACATCAATTAGGACAGAAGCAAAAGAGATCAACCTTCCTGATTATCAATGTCAATTCTGTCCACTTAAATGGAATAAACGCATTACGGACACTGACATTGGCCAGTCATTCTCTTGAATTTCTTAACATAACTTTTAGGTGTTATTGAGTAGCAAACGGACTCATCATCCTAAACCTGAAACCCCTTCAACTCTTCTTTTAAATCTGCTCATCATCCGATGAAATGAAGAAAGGCAGGAGAAATAGTGGAAGTATGGCATCTCTCTCCTCGATGCGCAGACATCTGCTGCGCTTATCGTTCGGTTTGCTCTAAACTGCATTAGATAACTCTTGTCAGAGCTAATTGGCTCATAAGGGCCCATAATTAGGAAGATGGGCATGTTTGTAAGCAGTGGACTCTGCAGAGCCGTTTCATGTGGCTGACAAGGCTTTATACGTATGTCTATAGTGCATCTAATCAAATTCAATAGGAAGGAAAAACCACAAAATGGAAATGGAGAACAGACTTACTGCAGTGATACCATATACCAATTTTGAAATTACCAGGATTTTGACACAAAGATCATATATGTTTATATTCTTTTAATATATGTAAGCACTTTATGTTTCTTCAGTTTAGTGACGTACCTCTCGTCGCCTGGAGGCCCAGCAGGTCTGTTTGATCTTCCACACCACTGCGGCTACCAGCAACAAGGACAGAAAACAGCTGTAGGAGGAAGAAATGAAGGGATGGAAAGATTAAACAATGTAGAAATTCCAGATAGATACCATTAAATCACTTAGGATAGGGCAGTATGACAATATATATACACTATGCAACAGTAGTGATAACTGGAAAAGAATCTGCTTTACTATTTGAATTGCAGTAGATCTGCAAACTCTGCAACTACCATGGTTTTAGTCAATTAGATGCTGAAAATGCTTGTTAGTTTTACTGTTTTGAGACTTTTGACTTGTATTGTTTGCAGATGTATAATTTATTTGTTATGAATAATCTTTTGGTTTGCATCCATCAAGTTCCACATTTTAAAAAAGGAAAAAGAAAATAATGATTAGCTTGAAATTGTTGATATTTCAGCAAAAATAACTATATCATGTTATAATGTTACAGTCAGGGTTTGAAAATAACAGCCACCATCCTGCCAAATGTGGGTAAAAATCATCTGTGGTGGGTAACCCTGTCAAATCACTAGCCAATCTGGCGGGTTACTTATGTTTACTCAATCTGCTGGGCAAGTTCGTGTAAGCAAAATCTGTGCAGATTTAGCAAAATGCCCAACTCATGAGTCATCATGACATTAAATACAGCGTATTCCACAGAATCTGCGTATATCTGCCTGTTAATCTTTGTTAGCGCTAGTTAGCTGTTCACTGTTTGTTCATGTTACTTCACAGTGCATTTATCTATTAGTAAATACTGACATTAACATTAACAAATATAATGATAAATGTTGTAGAAGTGCATTTGATTATTAGTTCATGTTAACTAATGTAGTCAACTAATGTTAACGAATGAAACCTTATTGTAAAGTGTTACCTTTTTTTTTTTTTTTTTGGCTAGTAGAAGTTCTGAATGGCCGGTAACTTAATTTAGTAGCTGGTGAGTGAAAATTTTCATTTCAAATCCTGGTTACAGTGATTAAATTATTCATACTGTGTGATATTTGGGTCATTTGGCCCATCCCTACTAATCACAATTGCCATAAAAAACAAAACAACATAATGACTTTGTTTATCTTTATGCAACACTTTCTTCTCTTCTCATGTCTTCATATGTAAATTTTAGAAGCTTTGCGCTATGAGCACTATAAGAATGGCCTAGTGACAGATCTGTTTATACCATTCAACAGATGGCAAATATGAACATTATCACTGGATAAAAACACTTGGTTTTTAAAAAGAACATATTGTGAAACTATTGTTCAGTCATTTTAATATGATTTAGTAGGAAAATGTCTTAATTTGCATTTTCAGCAAGTTTATCAAGATTAATTTGAAAATGGAGTTGCCAATTGCCATGGCTCATTTGGGGTTGTGACTGCTAGGAAACAAAGCATTTCAATTTGTTATCATGGTGGGATGGATTCATTACGTAATATTAAATACTTCCATATGCATGTAATTTGGCTTTTGTAATATTCCATATTGTTGCTTAAAAGCCATTACTAATGGGTCTCTAGAACATGACAGCTTGAGATGACAAATGTCTTGACATGAAAAACTTTGCCATTTTATACAATTGCTTTGTCACACCTTGTTAAAGATTTTACAATGCATCTAGACTGAATTTCTCAGATAATACCACTTTAAAAGATTAAAGTAAATGGACAAAGCACTGTGCACTGATAAATGTCAGTATCTCTAAAACTCGCAGAAGGCATTCCAGGGGTCAAGCTGAGAAATATGCTCATCTCAGTCAAGTGTTAGGGTCTGGGGATGTGCATCAAAAGGTAAATCGTATAACCACGCTGACAGCAAAGCTGTGAATTGTAGGGAAATTGCTTTTGCCGACTGTATTTATGGAGGTATGTGAGCATTCGTAAACATCTCTGTGTGAAATTAATTCACAGTTTGCACAGATGAAAAAAAGTTGTGAAGAAAAAAAAAAAAGAATTATGAAATCCTTTTAATGCTTTCAAACGCACGCCATCTTGGTTTCGTTTGAAGATAATGGCAAATTGGAGACGAATGGGGAAGAGAGAAACTTGAATGGCTCGATTAAGTAGCAGTGCAGGAGAAATCCCCCTTCAGATCGAAGGCTTTCATCCGGAGCATTGCAGGCAGTAAACAGGACTTAATCCCCTCTGCGGCTCCACCTGGAATCCGAATTAATACGAAAAATAAAGCAATTAAAGGTTCTCGCCCCTCGTGTGGTGGTACATGTGGCGGTTGAGTAAATATGTGAGAAAATAAGGAAGGCATAATAAGGAAGGTATCCAGGGACCACTCAAAGCAGAGCATGGTATAAAAGGCAGTGAACGCGTTATGGGAGAAAGAATTAAAAAGCCGACTGCTAAACAATGATAAAAAGGAGCATCCTAAGTTTAACACATGCTTCCATTGATCCAACAAACAAATCAATCCACTGGCTTGGAGAAGGTTTTTTTTTTCTTCACTTGCAGGAGCTGAAAAGATCCAGATTAAACTGTGAACTAAAAGGTTATTTAGCTAATTAAATAATTAGACAAACTCTAAAGTTTGACAATCATTCCCCTTAGGCCAGGTGAGTTTGCTTTGGTAAAGGACCAATGGGTGCTTCTCAATATCCCTCCTCGTTTCCTCACCATCCTAAGACCCGGAAACCGAACGAGCTCAACCATCTTGTAAGACATCTCAACTCTCTAACTGCACCGCAAGGAGGCTTCCTGAGCGAGGATACACAGGTGTATCCTTTTTGGCACCTATTGAAACCTTTAGATTTCTTCTTATTATTATTATTATTCCGCCATTGGAGTCTATGGCAGCCCATAGAACCTCTTGCAGGAAAGTTGTGAAATTTGGCACACTCATAGAGGACAGTCTGATCTGTCACCATAACAAATTTGAACTCTCTAACGCAATCCCTCTAGTGCCACCACCTGTCCAAAGTGACACTCATGTTTATGCTAATAACTTTTGAACCATAAGGGTTAGAAACAAAATAATTTTTTCCTCTGATTTATGGGCTCATATTATAACTATCCTTTTTGTTTACATGTACAAGACACAAATGTCAAATTACAACAACTGTAGTAGGACAGTTGCAGAATTATATTAAAGCACAAGAAAATAAAAGATAATTAAATTGTAATACTATACAACAAATAAAAAGCAGTTAATACCTGGGAATAATTAATTGTTAACAATAACTAGTAATCTAAAAGAAACACGGACAAATGTGGTATTTTGTGGAGGTTGAAACTATTGCAATATAAATCATTATTTCTAATGTTCAAGAATCCAGACGTGCAAGCTAAACCCTGCAATATACAGTCAACATTAAGTGACGACGCTTTGAAGTGACGCTAAAGGGAGCGATGATAGATCATGTAACTTGATTCAATTCCTCCGTCCTTCCCTCGCATCCTGAAGGGGTGGATCTAAGAAGCGAGGAAAGGAAACGAGGATGCACAAACAAGAATTAAGCACCCATTGACATCATCAAGGCCAAACGAGGCAAAGAGGACACTGTCATCCTCTGATGATTTCATGTTTCTGCCATTTGAGCAACCACTTTTAGCCTTCCTAGCATCCCTGACCATCTCGTTATGTGAGAGGAGGATCTAGAGGACGATCGTATGACATGACACCCCTCTTAAAACTGATGTTTAGTTAAACTCGTAGTCAAATCACTCTGCATTACAGTTTGCTGATTCACTGAGCCCCATGTAAATGAGCAAATGTCTGGGGAATGAAATCATTTGAAGGACGTTTTTGGTGATTTCGCAGACGCCAACATCAAGAGGCGCATACCCATCTCACCTGAATAAAGCAATCTGCATGCAGAATGGTTAAAAAAGAGACAGTTACAGCAAACCCTGGAGGGGAAGTACTCATGTCGAACCCTGAAGACCGAACAGCATGTGCTAGATATTAAATAAAAGCAGTTGGATTGCATGAATTGAAACAAATGCATTATCTTACAAAGAGACTAAAAAGCCATTCACAATGTGGAAATGCTTTTGCTTATGTTAAATGCTCTAATTTCAGGTTGCACACCGGCAGGTTTTTAATAAACGATACATTTTATACACACCCCTGCAGAGCCCTTTTACAGAGAGGGTCTTTTTTATAGATTCTAATAACTAGAAAGTTAATATTATCAGCAATTCATCAGGTTTGTATGTTACACAGCATCTGTGGAAGGTTTTTTTTGTTTTGCTATGTATTTCTACTTTTAATTTGTTGTATTTTTAGTGATGCGGTTCATAATTCAGGGGCAGATGTAAGGAGAAGATATACTCTGTCAGCGACCATCTCTCTAGCTGCACTGGTAATGGAACAGAATCTGCCTGAGGCTAGTCTTGATTCCAGCTGTCATGAGTTTGGCTATCTTCCTCAGTGGAAATAAAGTGGAAATCACACTGATGAAATCAGTGAAATGCTCATTGGAGGAAAACACTTGATTGACAGCACTAAATCCTACCTAACGCTACCTCCCATACACTGATGCCTGTACTTTTTTAGTACAAAAAGAGTTGCCTTTATGGAAGCCAGCTTTTCCCACATAAGAATAAACATGCTCTGGTATATCATAATTATGAAAAGTTGAAATTATGACATACCAAGGACCAGATTTACTAAACAGGGCAAATTAGCATGAGACAGCAATCCCATAAAATTGCAGATAATTTCTAGCCTGACGTGGTCATACTCAATTCTAGTCGAATATGAGTCTGAAACCGCTCCACTGGGCTTTGATTATGGGGTGTGTTTCAACCTAACCAGCAAAGACCTCAATTGGATAGACCTTCAACCTATCAGAGCAACGGAGCGACGCGTAACGTTAGTTGTCAAATGTCAAAAGAAATCAACTGCACTGTTGCCAAGTTCGTGTTTTTCCCGCGGGTTGAAGCGACCCCAATTATGTGATACATAGACCCAGGAATGCACATTTTAGCAGGCAACCGTGTCAAAATAACGTATTTTGCCAACCAAACGCAATTTTTTTCCGGAGAACCCACCGGAAAGCTATTAGGATTGTTTTGGGCTTTAGTTTTGAGTAGCAATTGCGCGACATTGCAAAAAAACTTGGCAACCCTGTCTGCACGCACGCTGGATTAAGTAATGTTAGAAGAAAAAGATGAGTGTAAACGATCTTTGCCAGTGTTGTAAAAAAAGAATTTAAGGATACACAGAGCACTTACCAACACGATCATCGTTTCTGAGAGAAATAGTGAAGGTGAATGCATATATGAACAAGTTCTCCGTTTAGGATAATAGCAAATTCAACCCAAAGCGCCTTTGATGATGTGGATGATTACGTTACTGTTGATCATCTGTCCATCATCGTCTAAAGCCCACCCTGACAATTTCATTGGTCCGAACAGTTTCTGTTCGGGCATAATTACTCCTCTATGGAGCGAGTCCAGACCGAATTACCCAGGCAAAAAAATTTGTGGGCGGGGCTAAATTCGGTGGGCATCCAGGCTAGATAATTTCCTTAATGACCAAAACAGTCTATTGAGACGGGCTAATTAGCAAACAAGCAGAGCTGATGATAATCAGGTGTGTGTGATCTACTAATAACACAGGTGCTAAGTGGATAAGGCATGATTTTTGGGGTGTTAAATAATGCAGACTAACGAGTTGACTTGCGCAAACCTTAGTAACTCACATGCATGATTCATTTAAAATACTCTCCTGCCATAAATATTGTGTCTGAGAGGGAAACCCTACAAATGCATATGCAATAAGGTCATCCGCAAAACTGAGGGAAAAAAATTGAAATTATGACTTAAAAAGTCAAAATCACTAATTAAAAAGCCAAAAGTGTGACGTACAAATTCGAAATTATGAAATACCAGGTTCAGAATTATTACTTTTTTCCATTTTACATTTTTTGTTTGTTTGTTTTTTACTCTAGAAGACTTGGAGTTAAGCTTTTCTTTGAGATAAGAACAAAGAACAGCACTGAAGTCATTCTTAAGAAGGGAAGATGTGTTCAGAGTTTTGCCGACCGGATACGGCAAAGGTTTAATCTATCAACTATCTTTGCTTCACCTTCTTTGTTGCTCTGGTTGGTTGTAGCGCTATCCAATTGTGTGCAGAGGGAATTTGAAAGACAACCATTTATCCCGCCCCTCGGATTGAGCCCTGTCAATGGTGAGTTCCCAGACCCAACATCTTGATGTGGGTCTGGCTTGTCAGGCTACAGAAGAGCAGCATTTATTTAAAATATGTTTTGTAATATTATAAATATCTTGTCACTTTTAATCAATTTAAAGTCTTTGCCGAATAAACATGAATTTATTTCAATAAAATAAAAATAAAACGTACTGACTTGAAACGAATGCTAATGTATGTGCGAGTGAACACTATGGGTGAACGCTTAAAAAAAAAAAAAGGAAATCATTGTTTGACAGTTTATCCTATTTGACAGTTGTACCACACCTTGTCATGGCGCATTTTCCACAGCAATTCACAGGGTTAAAACAAGTAATCTGCCAACTACGCATCCACTGAAGCATTTTGAAATCAACTATATGCTTTTTTTCTTCACCTATTGCTTCCAGACGTCAAGGGAAGACACGCTGAAGCTGGTGCAATTTCCTGTATGATACGTGAGCAACATACACACAACAGCATTTGAGCTTCCCAGATGACAGAACGGTTTTCAACGCTTGACAGTTTCTCATTCACCTTAAAAGACTGTCTTTTTTCTTCACTTATAGTTGAATAAATGATGTTGGTGAAAGGACAAAACATTTGAGTCTGGTGCTTCTGGAGGTAGGTTTGAATTTAGCTGACTCAAACTGAATTTCCAGAATGAAATGCCAAGCTTTTTTAAAGTAACAGATTAATTCTAGTCTGCTTACACTGCCAGTGTGGATGTCACACTACAAACACTAAGGCAAGCTTGAAGTTAACTAGTTAAACTGATTGCCCAGGCAGTCAGAAACAAGCAAGCTGTATAACATGACTGTTTGGAGCACAAGTTGACCCCGTGTCGGAGTGCATCAGTGTGTGACACTAGCTTACAGAGGGGCTGTCTAATGCAGGACAATGATCTGAATCCAGGACAAACACCAGAGGGAGCGGCAACAGCAAGAGATTGACCATTCAGAGAGAGAGAGACCCTTTATAACCAAATCTAATAAGACATAATGGGAACAGGTGTGCATTTAATGACGAATCAAGAAACTGCACAGAAATGAACAAATCAGGATGACAGATCTACCTTGTGGCAACGACACCTCGAACAGAGGAAGGAGCTGAGCAGTTTTGCATGAAGCATTGCGTGACAGCATTATCAAAAGTTCACTTTCAATTGTGTTTTGTCTCACCTCGTTCAGCCAAAACTGAAAAAGCTGTCATTGTTTACTAACCCTCAATTTGTACCAATCCCATATGAATTTATTTCTTCTATGCTACACAAAAAGGAGAAATTCTGAAGAAAGTGCTGATTGCTTTTTTCATGCAATTACAATGAAAGGGGGCCGAAAGCTTTCAAGTTTCAAAAAGATGCAAAAGCACCATAAAAGTGGTCCATATTACTTGAGTTTTCTGAAGTCATATGATAGCTTTGTACAAGAAGTGGTTATTTATAATATGTCAATAAAATCAAATAAAAAAAATGTATTGGAAATATCTGACTCTCAAAAACCATTTGTTACAAAATCAGATATTGTTTCATAATGCAGTGCAAATAGAGCTAGGGGGAATATCAATATTTTCAGTGAATAATAACTTTTAATGCTGTTTTTCACACAAAGGTATCACATGTCTTCACAGGAATATAGCAAATGAGTCAGACTATTTTATAATAGTCGTAATACTTTTAGAGTGCTTTTTGAGTTTTTTGAAGCCTTTTTAACTCATCAGGCTCCATTCATTGTAATTATATGGTAAAGAGGGGCTAGCATACAGGTTTGGAAAGAAACAATGGTGAGTAAATCATTTTCAATTTTGGGAGAACCATGCCTTAAAAGTAAAACTACTGTGTGGCACATAATGTCCAGTTGAACCTCTTCAATTACCTTGTTTCCAGTACTTTTATAAAGTGACAGCTAATATATAATATAAGCAAGGTAAACCGTTTCATGCAGCTTACATGTGCAGTCACATCATGGGCAAAATTTTGTAATTTCAGTAGGAATTCGCTCATGCTCAAATTGGTTACACGAATTCGCCAAAATAAACAACAGAAAGCTGCATCATTTGAAATGTATTCTTCTAAACTATTGTTATACACTATTGAAAATGGACCTTATTGTCTCTTTGAAATTTTTATAAAATTTCACTGATATGACCGAAACAAGTCTATCAGAAGAGTTTATTCCAGTAGATCATTTAGGACCTTGAACATATATGGAGGTTTAAGCAAAAAGGTAGCGCTGAAGGTCTCATTTCCTCTTGGCCTAAAGAGCTCTCTCTGCACTGGCTGGGCATACACTGTGCGATTTTGAGACAAATTCTGACTCTTTTTTTTGGGGTCGGAAAGCATGCATTATGGGAAGCACACTAGCCAGACAGAATTTAAACTTTGTCGGCTAAAAGACTCAAGTTTGGTTTGAAGACGAAAAACATATAAAGTACAATGTTCTCGCACCATTTCTGATTTCTAACTCAATTTTTGGCATGGTCCTGCGTCTTTTTTCCTGAAAAAATCTGAAAAAACACATTTAATCACCCATAGACCCTCCCCTCAAAGAAATCAGGACAGAAGTGGTTGAAAGAGGACAAAAGAGACCGTTTAAAACACCAGGTGTAAACAGGTATGTCTCCCTCCTCTACTTGTGATCCAATTGACCGAAACTCTTCTTAATACCAAATGTAAACAGGGCCTATATTACCTTAAAATTGGCTTAACAGTTGAAGACTTCGGTTACATCACTCGATTGAAATGCGGAAGGAACAAAGACACCACAAGCACTCACCTGAAAAACGTCACAAAGAACTGCACCAGGTCCATAATGCTGTTGTGCTGAGAGAAGGCGATCTGTGAGGGGACAAAAGCAAAAGAGAGATAAATGATGGGGTGACAGGTTACCAAAGAACAGCTCTTTACGTGAATAGATGATGAAGACCTTTGCTTGCAGCTAGGGTCCTTCACAAGGAATAATGTCATAACAGATTTTTTTTAGCTTGAGGGGCCTTCACGTACATCATTTTTTCTCTTTCCTAGTCCCCTCTAATTGTTAAATGGAGGCAATAATGGCTGTTCATGGTTACCTGAGCTGACATCCCTCAGGCAGTACACACATGCCAAAAGTTTGCCTTCTGGGATTGTGGTTTACATTAAATTCACAGGTGTAACTCAATATGGCTAAGAAGGGATTTAATG
This sequence comes from Gobiocypris rarus, assembly GCA_023029165.1. Classification (NCBI taxonomy): domain Eukaryota; kingdom Metazoa; phylum Chordata; class Actinopteri; order Cypriniformes; family Gobionidae; genus Gobiocypris; species Gobiocypris rarus. The sequence continues at coordinate 23,764,706 of CM040920.1, forward strand.
ACACTTTGGTTAAAAGTATACAGTATACATACATACATATATATTAGGGAAGGAACGGTCCAAGATAAAAAACTCGAACCATATGGTTCTCCACCCTCAGTTTGCCCCGCGGTTCATCTCAAATCAGATGACGCATGTATAATATGGTTTGTAGAAAATAGACAAAGTTAGGTTAAATGTATGTTTCTATCCATGGATACACATTCAGGCTTCCGAATACATTATAACAACAGCGATGATCAAAATGCGTGGACAAAACAGTCACTCTTGTATCTTGCAAGTGCCGTCTGCTCGAACATGAATCACATTTCATTTACGCCATCATCAACTGGTGTTGATAGCGCGAGAGCGCAGGTGAGACCTAAACAGCACATGATGCTATCTGTGTTTAAACTTAACTCATTTAAGCCTTGCCAGTCTAAACATTCAAGAGCAAGATTTAAAAGAGAACTCGCGCACACTGAGAGAAGATGGGAAAGAAGTGTGTGTGTGTACTTACCTGAAGCGTGCATACACTGTATTGAGTTCTCTTTCAAGTCTTGCGCTTGAACGGACAAATTTACACAAAAAGTGTGTCAACAAGCCCATCTTGGTGAGTAATTCTAGCGAACATGGTCGGTTAGGTCTTAAGTAAAACATAAACATTCGATAAAGATGTTTGTTCATGTATGGATTTGAGCATTATGTCTTAAAGGGAAAGAAGCATTATCCTGCTGTCTGTGTTTTCAATGTTAATCAAACAACAAATTACAAAGAAATCCCTCCTGGTCTTGACCGAAAATAGCTTTTGTAACTTCAATAATGATTAATCTTTATTTAATTTATACAGTGAAGATATTAATATGATGTTTTTTTTTATAATTGATTCAGTTTCTGTACCTGAAAAACACTGTTTATTGTATATGCATCTTTGCTCTATTGTATGTATTTGGGCTGTTGCTTGTAATTTGAATATTTGTTCTTATCTTGTTTATTTTTATTTGACAAATGTCCTAATTACCCTGAACATGGCACATACCGAACCGTACCGAAACCGTGACCCCAAAACTGTGATACAAACTGAACCGTTCCTATATATATATATATATATACACACCACACACACAAAACACTGATTATCTCTTCATCACGACACCTGTTAGTGGGTGGGATTTATTAGGCGCCAAGTGAACATTTTGTCCTCAAAGTTGACATGTTAGAAGCAGGAAAAATGGGGCAAGCGTAAGGATTTGAGCGAGTTTGACAAGAGCCAAATTGTGATGGCTAGACAACCTCCAAAAATGCAGCTCTTGTGGGGTGTTCCCAGTCTGCAGTGATCAGTATCTATCAAAAGTATTCCAAGGAAGGAACAGTGGTGAACCGGCGTCAGGGTCATGGGTGGCCGAGGCTCATTGATGCACGTGGGCAGCGAAGGCTGGCCCGTGTGGTCCGATCAAACAGACGAGCTACTGGAGCTCAAATTGCTCAAGAAGTTAATGCTGGTTCTGATAGAAAGGTGTCGGAATACACAGTGCATCGCAGTTTGTTGCATATGGGGCTGCATAGCCACAGACCAGTCAGGGTGCCCATGCTGACCCTTGTCCACCGCCAAAGTGCCAAGTGGGCACGTGAGCATCAGAATTGGACCACAGAGCAGTGGAAGAAGGTTGCCTGGTCTGATGAATCATGAAGCCGAGTGTGCGTGCGCCGCTTCCTTGGGGAACACATGGCACCAGGATGCACTATGGGAAGAAGGCAAGCCAACGGAGGCAGTGTGATGCTTTGTTCAATGTTCTGCTGGTAAACATTGGGTCCTGCCATCCATGTGGATGTTACGTAACCACCTACCTAAGCATTGATGCAGACCATGTACACCTTTTCATGGAAACGGTATTCTCTGGTGGCTGTGGTCTCTTTAAGCAGGATAATGCGCCCTGACACAAAGCAAAAAGAGTTCAGGAATGGTCTCAGGAGCACAACAACGAATTCCCCCAATCTCAATCCAATCAATCATCTGTTGGATGTGCTGAATAAACAAGTCCAATCCATGGAGGCTCCACCTCACAACTTACAGGACTTAAAGGATCCGCTGCTAACATCTTGGTGGCAGATACCACAGCACACCTTCAGAGGTCTAGTGGAGACCATGCCTCAATGGGTCAGGGCTGTTTTGGCAGCAAAAGGGGGACCAACACAATTTTAGGAAGGTGGTTATAATGTTATGCCTGATCTGTGTGTGTGTGTGTGTGTGTGTGTGTGTGTGTGTGTGTGTGTGTGTGTGTGTGTGTGTGTGTGTGTGTGTGTGTGTGTGTGTGTGTGTGTGTGTGTGTGTGTGTGTGTGTGTGTGTATGTATGTATGTATGTATGTATGTATGTATGTATGTATGTATGTATGTATGTATGTATATATATATATATATATATATATATATATATATATATATACACACACACACACATACACACACAGAATATGTTTTGTGCTGCTTATGCTTATATATAGTTTTTATTCTGTCCACTCAAATTGGTTCAGTCACAGATGTTTTATTCAAAGATTTCATATCAATATGCTATCAGCAGACAAACTGTTCTTGCCCAAGCTTCAGAAGACATTGTGTTTGAATGAAATGAGACATCATGGGTTTGGCAGCGAATACTGTAGGGCCATTAAGTAAGCATCAACACACTTTTGAAAAGTTGTTCAAGTGCCCACAGTGTCAAGAAAGCATTCCCCTAGAATCCCGTAAGGCAAGGAGAATAACTACTTGGATAAATACCCAGCAAAAATAAACGGATTAATGTTCTAAATGTACGAATTTGTAAGTCACCCTGACTCACCAGATGAATAATGCAACAATGGCAAAGCGGGGCAGGTCCTTTGGAGAACCCATTCATTTCATTAAGCCGTTGTCACAGGAACACGGCTGGGGCTAAAGACAGTGCTGGAGAAAGCTTTAACACTCCATTAAGGCTGAACCATTTTTGTCCCCAAAGACTAGCAAGCAAGATGCTGGGATTGAAAAGAGCAGTTGTGCAGCCCCCACATCTGCCCGGTTAAGTCATTGCTCCCACTGAGACCATACCTTGTTGTGCCACAAATAATGCTGTGGAAGCACCACGTGGACAAGACGTTAACTTTACCAAATAAGGTCATTCAGACATTGTGAATCATATGCAGACATATAGTACATCTAAAATAATTCTTAATTCTGCATACCTGAACAGTAACATTCAAGTATTTGCATTTACAAAAATTCAAAAACAGTTTTTACATCTATCAGTGCTATCATGACAAACATGTTTGTATTAATGTTCATTTTACTAACGAAAACTATGAAAAATTTTCATTGACAATCTCCATACATCAGCTATCCTAGTCAAATTAGGGCTTTATTATTGTACAGACATTATCTTGTGCATATTATCCTCCAGGTGAAAGAATCCCTTTTTATCATAGTTATTCTTATTTTCATCAATTATAATACATTAGATAATTGTATAAATTGTTAGGACTTTAACCAGCCTTTATAGTTAATGTTCATCATGCTGTAGAATGAATAACCACTAACAAAGCATCTGAGATTTAGACAGGACTGTCAGGAAAATTATCCTAATGAGCATTTTGAAACATAAAGAGGACAGAGGAAACTACTGTGAGACCATCAAGCAGCTCTTTGTTCTACCTACATTATATATAATATAATGTGTTGGGATAGTTACTATGGAAATTTAATAGAGTACAGATTACAAGTTATCCTGTTTAAAATAGAATAGTAGTGTAACTATTTCAATTACTTTATAAAAGTAATGTAACTGATTACATTTGATTACTTTTCTAAATTTCAAATGAATGTTTTCAACTGTTAACCCTCTGAACCCGAAGAACTGGATTTTTCCTCATGACTTAAAATACTCGGTCATTTTTGGCCTCACAGACATGAACAATAATGTCTTTACAAAGCTTAAAGTGTCTGATTTTATTTATGTACACTCAAAATAAAAAATAAATGTCGTTCTTTTCGCTAAATAAAGAAAACAAACAGGATGTTCTCCCATCTGTCTCCCTGTGAAGTCCACTCTGAAATGTGTGTGAAGATCAACTCAGAACTCGCATTCTTTTAATGTCTACTTTTAATATTTATATAAAAAAACTAATATTCTCTGTTTAAGTATTTTTATAATTTAAAATAATTGTTTTCTATTTGGATATATTTTTAAAAAGCAATTTATTCCTGTCTTTAGTTTCACATAATCCTTCAGAAATCATTGTAATATGCTGATTTGCTGCTCAAGAAGCATTTCTTATTATTATCAATGTTGAAAACAGTTGTGTACAAATTTATTTCAGGATTCTTTGATAAATAGAAAGTTCAAAACAACAGCATTTATCGGAAATATAAATCTATTGTAACATTATACACTACCATTCAAAAGTTAATATTACCTTATATTGATAAACAAATTCCAGTAAAGACATTTATAATGTTGCAAAATATTTTTATTTCAGATAAATGTTATTCTTTTTAACTTTCCGTTAATCCCTCTGGGTTAAATCTTAGATTTTTCAAATAATCTATTTTCAACATTCATAATAATAAGAAACTGTTGAGCATATAGTATATCAAATCATCATATTAGAATGATTTCTGAAGGATCATGTGACACTGAAGACTGGAGTAATGATGCTGAAAATTCAGCTTTGACATCACAGGAATAAATTACACTTTCCCATGTATTCACATAGAAACATTTGTTTTAAATTGTAAAAATATTTCACAATATTACTGTTTTTACTATTTTGGATCAAATAAATCGAGCCTTGGAGAGCAGAAGAGACTTTTTTTTCGTTCTTTTTTTTTAACATACAGATCTTAAACTTTTGAATGGTACCGTAGGTCTAAAGACTTTATGTAAAGAAAATGTATAGTCAGATAACTTATTTTAAATTAAACATGATTTTGTGAATAAGCTACAAACAATACATTCAATCATTAAGTCTCCTCACATTCACTGTAGTTCCCTGTGTCACATTCCTCATCGATATTCAGGGGAGGAGTCTTTGACGCCTCAGGTGTGAATCACAGCATTATTCATGATGATCCACACCCTCACTATATTGCAATAATTTCAATTTAATCTCCATATTAATGTATAAACAACAAAAAGATGGTATCCTATTTAAATATTTTATTTAACAGATAGGAAATATAAAGAAATTGAATATATTAATCAAACACTTTACAGTCTTCACTGCATTAAGTATAAATTAAATGATTTGAATCTTATTGCACTTGAATGTTTTAATAGCCCTTAAATCCACGATAGCATGATCATGTACAGTAACATAACCTTGCTTTTTAAGGAAAATATTCAGTAACCCCCTTTGTAATTGTTAACATTTTCATAGGTAACTGTAATTTAATTACACATTTTTTCTCAGTAACTGTAACGAATTACAGTTACATGTATTTTGTAATTAAATTATGTAATGGTGTTACAGCGTTACAACAGCCCCAACACTGAAAATAATATAATATAATAAATTTACTATAATATATATAAATCCATTCCATGAAGTTCTCTACACATGGTTCTTGAGCTAATCTGAAGGCCACATGAAGTCTCTAGCTATTGACTCTGCAGATAGTTGGTGTTTATTACATATATGTATATTGTTATTACTACTACATATAGACAACCTGACTTCATATTTTCCTCCGAGATTTTTATTTGCATCTAGTAACCATAAAGTTATATGTATATCTATACAACAAGACTACAACAAATCCATTCAAATTAATTATTTTTTGTTGAAATTTTGGCTTAATTTATGTCAAATGTAACTACGTTCGCTGAACAGTTTTATTTATGGATTCTAGCATTAAAGCAAAAAATTAAATAAAGCTTGAACATTCAGTATATATGCCTGGAATGGATTATTTATCTTGCTCATTCCGGCTGACCTCACAGCGACCCATGAGACAGTGAGACAGTTAAGCAGCAGTAATGTTTTGTCAGATTGGGTTTCCTGCACAACGAGAGCACTTCAATTCTCCATATCTAATATCTAAAGCTTTCAGAGGGGTCGGGGTCCTCATATGTGCATAGTTCCACAGTACCAATTTCCTCGGTAAGCTAATAAATGCTGATCACACTTTCTGATCATAAACATCAGAGGAGTGCGAGCTCATCGTGTCACGGGGGTCCATTTGATTTAATGGTGCATCGCCATGGTAAATAAGTGACTCTGCTTTTGGGAAATCTAATAGAAAACTATTACTGCTTGAACACAGCTCAACCGAGATGAAGGTCTGTGAGACCAACGTAAATAAATGAACCTTATCAAAGGAACTCATCTCATACGTGATAGAGGAACAGAGGAATGAATGCAGATCAATATTAGGTGCATTCTCGCTGTTGGAGATAGTCCCAACAACAAATGGCGTGCGGTATCTGAGCGTCTCGGTGCACAGCTGGCGAACGGTAATGAACGACAGAAAGGTTGAGAGGATTTGTGGTGGTTATCTTTATAAACCATATGGATATCGACCAGATGAAATCTTCCTTTATTGTGGTGGATTTTTTAATAAATAGCATCACTAGGCACAGAAAACCTGCTCAACATCGAACCCTCTAAAGGACTGCTATAAGTGTTTATCATATTCTGTGTAATATATTTTATTACCAATATAGAAGGTTATTACTTTTCCTTCAGAGACTGGTCATTTAGGGAAAGACATCAGGGGCAGGAGGAGCATACATTACCCAGTGTGCACCAACTACCGGTAACATAGGTATAAAGACTAACTTGACTGCTCTGTTGATCTATCTGCAAATTATACAACAATTTTCTTTTTATTTGATGTACAGGTAATAATATGAGCACAATCAGTCAAGACTTGTTAAGTGCAATGAACTGTAATTTGCCACCACCAGCACAGCTAAACGATCTTATCTAAAGTTTGTGAAATCTGTACAAAGTGATGCACAATAACTTGCTTTATACAGATTGACCATAATGGAAAATACTTACAAATAAATGTAAATAAAAAAATATTTTATTTTATATAACATCCAATCAGCTGGCCAGTATTGTAAAATAATGACCACAACAGGGTGATAAAATATCCTTTGTTTTAGAGTCCTTGTCACCATGTCAGAATAGTTTTTGCTATTATCATCACTCATTATTGATATAAAATCTATATAAAAGATAAGTAGAAATATCAGTTGCCTTGGACAGCGATCAATTATACAGTTCAATACCAAACATACATATACATATATACATATACATACATCTATTTTTGTTTTTGTTTGATATACTAAAATGACAAACTGAAATAATAAATTGAATGTATTATTTATATATATGAAAAAATATATTAATTCAATTTAAGTTAGGGTTGTTTATTCATACAAATAAACATTTAATATAAAAGAGAAATCTATCATACATATTGCCCCAGAATTCCGATTAACTTCAAGTAAGAATCTAAGAACCCAACAAGAGCTCAATAAAAGGTAATAGTTAGGTTACATACAGTATGTTATGTGATGGAGCGCATGTGTCATAACAACTCCAAGTGATGACATGTCAACCTAAGACCCGAGTCACAGCTGAGGTGTGAGTTCATAGTGCCAGATCACATCTATGTCTGATCCACGATGCTGGGGATCTTACTCTTCCACCACGCAGCCTTGATTACAGCCAGCCATACACTCATATAATGCAATTCTGATGTCATTGAGCATTGGGAAGCACGCTCGGAGCAGTTTTCAGAGGACAGAGAAAGGGAGGGCACTGTCAGTGTGGATGAGTCTCTGTTGTAGCGCGTCCCTAAAAGCTTCCAGCACACACAAAGCTCAAGTCTCAGTGGTCACCACAAATAACATTTGTAAACAAACTTTGTGGATTTTATGAAAGAACTCTTATGCTAATGCTGCATTTTTTAAAATAAAAACAGTAATATTTTGAAACATTTTTACACTTTAAAATAACTGTTTTCTATTACATATTTTTTAAATGTAATTTATTCCTATGATGGTAAAGCTTTCAGCATCACATGATCCTTCAAAAATCGTTCTAAATTGCTGATTTGGTGCTCAAGAGACATTTCATTACCAAATTTAAACCAATTATGCTGCTTATTATTGATGTGGAAACCGTGATGAATTTTTTTTTCATTCTTGGATTAAATAGTTCAAAATAACAGAATTTAGCTGAAATAGAAATAAGAATAATCGTCTTTACAGTGAAATTGAATGCAACCTTGCTGTCTTTTTAAATAGTAGTTTATTGTCACCATCTTAAAGGAACACAAAGACCCAGTTTTAATGACTATAGGTTTTAAATGGATGCAGATAAATAGATGCTAGAATTTTCATCTTGACACTGTATTTTTTCTTCCTTCTAAAACCAAACTCCCTGTGCAATCGTATGCGTATATCTCCTTCTGTTTGATTGCAAGCAATAAAGACTGCAAATATCGTTCATTATAAGGGTGATGTACCTCAGTGGAGATTCAACATAAATGTTTTTCCATGATAGATAGCATCAGTCTTCACATTACTCCAGCAATGTCATTTTATGTCTGTCGTCTAGGCATCTGACAACGTAACACATTGCCACTTAAGAGCTGATTCAATTTTATGGACCATAAGATGCAAACTTGTCCTAGTGCACAACTGAATAATTGATTTCCATATCAAGAAACGCTAGATCTTTTTAGAAACATTTGTTTTTGTGGATTTCCATTTCACAAAGATGATAGATGTTTCCTGCTTAAAAATAACTTCACATACTGAAACAGGAGAGAAGTGTACTTAGTAGAAGCTAAACTGGTCAAAATGTGTCCTCACCTGTATTTTGATTGGCCATGAGAAGTTGCTGACATACACATAGAAGGTTATATTGGGGTTGCTGTGAAAACTGAATTTCTCACAAGAGAAACTGTCTCTGTACTCTTTGATGTTCGTCTTGGACACGATGGGGATCTCTTCCCCGGAGATGGTCCCAGCTATGAGGGGAAAAGAATGCGATAGATCAATTAGAATAAAAAGAAGGCATTCAGAAATGACATTTCTTCATAAATTCTCTTACTTAAGGCATTGACCATTAAGGGTCATTCACGCTACACATTATATTCCATTGACTTCCATGCACAGACCTATACATTTATAGGGAGCAAAAATTTTTGTCCATAAAGATCACAGATTTACCTCTTGGTGCATCTTGGTGGTTTTATATATTATATATTATATATATTATATATATATATATATATATATATATATATATATATATACACACACACACACATACATACATACACATTACTTATTCAAAACAGCAATATATCAAATCCTTTGCCTTTATTTATGGTGGGGTCTGAAACAATTTTGTATGGTTAAAATGTAGTGTGACCGCCACTTAATGCTTTCCGAGCTATTAAATAAGGGCGAATGAGAGCAATGCAAATGCAGTGAATTGCACCAGTAAACAACAAGTCTGACCGCATGCACTGTTTTATTCAGGGTGAAAATGAGTTTTTAAATCAAACTCTCAGTGTGACAATTTCATTATCTATTTTAAACATATGGGAAACATGGTATAAAACCATAATGTAACAAAAATGACTTGTGGGAGTTGAAAAGAAAAGCAGCCTTTGTCCTATTTTATCAGGACTTTTGGAACTTTTCAAAAGTCCTCCACTGAAACACTTAAGTCCCACCAATCGTCATTCCAAACCAGCGCTATGAAACAAAGCCCTCAAAATGACAACCCAAATGCCACTACGTGGCAATGTTTATCTTAATTGAAATCGTTCGGTGTTCCTGAAGACGCCACAGCCCCAGAATTCAGAGCCGCACGCTAGACTATTGTTAGAAGCCCTTCTCAGGGGAGAGTGTCTTTAAACAGAAAGACACCACTCCAAATATTAATTGAGGGGAGCTGGGAGGTCGAGGAGGAGAGGGGTGAACTTGTTAAAGAGGAGCAAGAATGTCAAAGTCACATTAAAAATTGGCTGGTGACTATTTGGACAAAATGTGATTACAGAAATAAACAATAGAGGATAATGGTGGCGTCCTTGAGTGCCTGTCTAACACCCAACACACCTAGGAACAAACTGCGGTCAAACCAGAATGCATTAGCATCTGTGTATCAGAACCATTATGATATTATGCTAAGAATTTTTTTATCATGATGGTCGACTAGGCGTTTTACATCCAAATAACCAACTAGTAAGGATGACCTTACACTACCATTCAAAATAATAATTAAAATAATATTGTGAAATATTACATTATATTAAAATATCATTACAAATTTCCTGTGATTGCAAAGCTGAATTTTCAGCATCATTACTCCAGTGTTCAGTATCACATGACCCTTCAGAAATCATTCTAATATGCCGATTTAATGTTCATATTACATTTCTTAATATTATCAATATATTTCTATATATTATCTTTTGCAACATTATAAAATGCCTTTACAGTCACTTTTGAGCAATTTTATGCATTCTTGCAGAATAAAAGTATTAGGTTTTTAAAGTTTTTTTAACAGTGGTGTTTTAAATATGCTGACAGCTATTAAAAATTTCAGGGCAAAACTATCTCTTAAAAGTTTAAAAAGTCCAATTAAAATCAAAATAGTCCAACTTTATAAAAAACGTGTCTTGAGACAGTATCCTTTGTGCACTGTTAGCCTGTTTTTGAATGCATGAATATGTCTTATTAAAAGAAAAAAAAAAACATGCTCAACAAACATGCTAGTTTTTTTCTACAAAAGCAAGAACTATTATACAACAAAACAGAAGCAAATATTCAAAATAGGGAAATAGTAATCAGTACCTGTTGACCCAACTGACCAAGTGATGTTCAGATTGAAATTGTTTGATGCATTAATGGACATGTCCAAGTTCTTGCTGGTCTACAAAATGGAAAGAGAAAAAGTTGATGTCCGTAAAATAACTTCCATACATGGCTTCCATACAGCAATGTAGCACTGATGTTAAAAACACATAACACGATACATCCGACACAAATGAGATTAATATTGACTAGTCTCAATCTATGGAAAGGCGCAGCTTGGACATTCCCCTATAGTTTAAAAAAAAAGTGTTTTGTCCTCAACAGAAAGTAATTCTATATGTTTTAAATGACATGTTAAGGGTGAGTAAATGATGACAGATTTAGTGACCTGAGTGTTGTAGTGAACAGAGTTCTGTATCACAAGCTGGTCAAACCCTTTCAGCTGCTTCTGTTCTCAGTAAGTAGATTGTGACTGACCTGTTCAGGAGTCGCCATGAAGTTAATGGCAGTGTAGTGCTGGTCATCTTCTTGAAGAAGACTGAAGGTGAACTGGTAATCAATCAGCAAGTTATCTGTTCAGATCAAAACCCTATTGTTAATCATCACATGTTATACAATCATGAACCACACCATGCAATTCTGTCAAGTTAATGGTTGAAACGTTCCATTTAAGGATCATCACGAAAGAGTGTTGCACATTCACTCTTGAAATAAGAGGGCTACTTTGAAGAGCTACATGAATCACCAGTCACTTTAATTGCACTAAATTAATACCTCCCTTTCAGAGTGTGTCATTGCTTTAATTAGCATACACTCTGATTAAGCTCAATTGTTTTTAAGACGTCTACAAGTATTTTAAATCTAGGCTTCTTAGTTACATTAAAGTACTTTTAATGTCACCCAGAACTAGAGCTAAAGTTTTAAAAGTTTAAGACTAAAAAGCAAATAATTTTCTAAAGATGCACAGAAAGATACTATGGATCAGTAGGTTAAGTCTTTTTCAAGGTCTTGACATCTCTTCAAAGCACCATTTCAAATACATATAAATGTCTGGATTGTTTTCTTATCTCCTGGGCTGTTAAATGACTGAATGCTGCCACAGGCATCTCCCAGAGAACAGCTGTTTGTGTGAATCACAATATGGCACTGTAAAAATCTCTTTCACTCCCCATCAATTTGAAAGATGTCTTTATAAGCTTTTAATCAATTCAGATGTGGCAAAGCACCATAGTTTCACTCATTTCCTTTATTTTTGCTCGACAGATCATGTAGCCTTCATACACCGAAGAGTGCTACTATGAGCATCAGCCCTTTCCCTTTAAATCATCCTTCCTGAAAGGAAATGCTGCCACTTTTCAATCTTACTTTAGATGCAACTAGGTGGCAAAACTTGAACTTTCCTCCAGCTTGCTCTTAAACCATTAAGGTGATATATGCTGGATTTTTTTCAAAAATGAAACAGAATGGTGAAGCTAAAATGAATGTCAGTGAGTTTCATAATGCAGACAGCTGTTCGGAAAGTGATGTCAGCCACAAAGTTGCAAGTTGTTAAAAGAGAACAGGAAAAAGTTGGAATATGACATTTAAGTCAAAGTGCTCACTACAAGACAGAAGCTTGTCATCCGGCACAAATCAAAAACTCTCAGTTTCAACTTCTCAGTTCTCATCTATTGTGAAGACATTACACAACTAATCGCAAAGTAGCTGTGTCAATTATGTGATCATTCTCCTGTCTGACTGTGGCTACAAGCTCAAATATATTCTCTCAAACACACATTTAAAGGGATAGTCCACCCAAAAACTCACCCTCATGTCGATCCAAACCTGTTCTACGTCTATCTGCTGTAGAACTCAAATTAAGATATTTTGAAGAATGTTGATAACCAAGCAGAACAAAGAAAGTCATACAGGTTTGGAACCATAGACTGTAAAAAAGATGGACGACGCACCTTCACTCTCTTCTACTGAAGTAAGTGAAGCCGCCAGTGTCCAAAATGGCGCTGACATATTGGGTCTCGAGTCTGCGCAGTAGCAACTTCGGAGCTAGAGCCTGCGCAGTAGTAAGTGCGAAGTTGAGCCGTGATATCAAATCCTGCCCATCCTCCCGCCTAATCAACAACTTTTTGTGAAATAAAGATATGGAAATGTAGAAATTAAAGTTCTCGAAAAATGTCCGTTGGTGCCTCAGTGACTACTTAACGTCACACCCCTGTTTTTTAGCATCGAATAACTAACTCATGACTCGTGTGGCACGCTTGTTTGGAATTCACAGGAGGGTGATTAAATGATGGCAGAACTGTCTCTTTAAAGGGTTACTTCAGCGATTAGCATTAAGCTTTGTATAAGTAGAAACCCAGGAGTATATTCGAATTATCGTACTTTCCCCCCTCATATGACCCTGAGACGAGAGAATTATGTATTTTACACACTTTTTATTTCTGGAAAAATTCCTCAGATGGCGCAAATATAGTCATTTTGCATCATCTGAGGAGTTTTTGTCCAGTGGCTAAAGACTACAGCCAGCAGGAGGCGCTGTTTCCACATGTTTTAAACATTGCACTCGACTCACTCATATTGAACAGACAGGTTCAGTTTTTAATTGTAGCATCTCTAACTGAACTGGTTTTATGAAAACGAACGCGGTGGGCAAGTAAACCAGTAAGCCGTGCCTAGAGCAGCGAAGTGCATTCTGGGAATTGTTGTCTTTCATCCCCATGAGACAAAAATACATTTTCTGTATTTTCTCAGTCTAGAAGGCATCAAATTCAAAACTAATTTCATATTTCTACTACATTAATGACCGAGTTTAAATACAGATTCATCTTCCCAGCGCTGAAGTACCCCTTTAAGTCAGAGGTCTTCAACCCTACTCCTGGAGACCCACGCTGTGTCCGTTGGTCTCCAAAATTCTTCCCTACTATAGAGCATGTGAAAAACAGTACACCAACAGAGTAGGTATGTACAAAGTATTAGAAAAAAGTGGGCGAAAAGTACTCACATGACCTACAACTTCCGGCAAGAATCTGAAGTGCGCATTTAATTGACACTTTACTATCCCGTAAGGCCACAGGAAAAGATTGGTGAATGGCAGAGAAGTGACGCCGATAGGTCACATGATAATGACGACATGACGAATGTAGTATTTCTGAATTACATTCATACTTATGATATTAATACTATATGTGATCCTGGACCACAAAACCAGTCGTAAGGGTTTTATTTTTTAAAACTGATATTTATAACTCTCCATTGATGTTTGTTAGGATAGGACAATATTTGTCTAAGATACAACTATTTGAAAATCTGGAATCTGAAAAAAAAAAAAAATCTAAATATTGAGAAAAAACCTTTAAAGTTGTCCAGCAAAGCATATTCCAACAAATAATAAATTTGTATATATATTTACGGAAGGGAATGTACAAAACGTCTTCATGGAACATGATCTTTACTTAATATCCTAATGATTTTTGGCATAAAATCGCTAATCTTGACCCATACAACGTATTGTTGGCTACTGCCACAAATATACCCATGTGCCTTACGACTGGTTTTGTGGTCCAGGGTCACATTTAGAATGTATTTTTTTAACATTAGCAAAGCAAGTTAAATTAAATGTAGTACCTATTATACAGTATGTGATATTGGACACAGAGCAACTGTCCTGCAAAGTTTATTTCCAACCCTCAACACAAACTGCCAGTGATTTTTCATGCGATCCTGAAGACCTTGATTAGCTGGTTCAGGTGTGTTTGATTAGGTTTGCAGCTTATGCTATTTCTACGTCATTGCATATGCACACTCCTTTTAGTTTTGTTTTTTAATCCGACCAAGTGTTTACATGTCCTCTCGATCGGATTGGAAAAGGAATAAACCACCCCTTTCAATCCGATGCAAAATTTAATTTGGATCGAGCTCGGTCAGATCGATTAAGGTGTTTACATGAAGGCTTTTCAGTGCGATTGAGCCATCAATCCGATCACTAATGGATTATTTTGTTGCATGTAAAAGTAGCCAGTGAGTATCTATGAGCAGGGTTGAAGACCTATGCTTTAAATTGCTACAAACAACATGAAGAAAGGGTTTGACAGTAAGTATGACAATATTCTTGTGCATTGGTTTAAGTGTTCTAGAGTAGACCAATCAATCTGAATCTAATGGATAAACTAAGGTAGAATATTGTAATGTTGAAATGGAAATGATTAAATACACTGCTCAGTGCTCACTGCAGTTATAGTGGGAGAACATGGTGGGCTGATCACACTGCAGAGAGTGATTAAACCAGTCTGAGAAGATGTAGCATGATCAAGAGGTCTTACTGGGTCTGGAGGTCTGCTTTTACAGGATCAATCTCCTTTGAGAGTGAGTCAAGTAACACTGACAGAACACACTGAACTTGCTTGCTAGTGCTGCCTCCAGGAAATGCACAATCAAACCTTGCATGTGTGAGGAAGCGATCCACGTCCACCAAACTTCTGCTCTTGTGTCTTTAATTAGTTCGAATCATTCGCTTACTCACTCTGACAGGGTTTGACACTCTCACCAGTCTTATATTGTCGCCTGCGGCCCACTCTTCAGCAACACTTCCCCCTACAGGACGCTATTTGAGAAAATATGGCCGGGTGATACAGTTTTCTTTTAAAAAGCAATTGGGCCAGAAGCCTGCAAGCATACACACTCCATCTAAAAGACGCAGAGGAGAAGAGTGGATGGAAATTGATTGATAAATTGTAGGCTTTATTTAATCCCGATTGATGACAATGGGGATAATGCTGGCAGGATTTGCAAACGGAGTGAAATTTGATCTTCTAAACGCTACTGACTGCATTTAGTATTTTCAGACACCATGATTGCAGATATTAATTGCAAAAAAAGGAAAGAGAGAAACATGAATGCATACACATGGAATAGGCAGTTTCTGATATACAACAAGACTGCCCCCTAGTGCTGTGCAATTGAGCCCTGCGCACACAGACTTGGTTTGCTGCAGATCTTCAGAGATGTTCAAGATTTCTTTTTGATTTCTGACCAATCCGAATGTTTTATCCACCACTTTTTTTCTTGTTGTGTGGTTGTGCATCAGCTCATAGCAATTTCATCCGGGTTTCCAAGCATCTTAAGCCCCTTGAGTCTAATTTCACTAAAAGGCAGACCACAAACAGCCTCTAAGTTTGAAAGTGCCAGCAGAGTCAGATGAATTTTCAAGGTACATCAGGATTACTTTAAGGTCAGAGCTCAAATAGAGCATACTCACAGTAACAGGTTCCTCGGAGGGGGTTGCCAAGGTAACGGTTTTCTGAATCACAACTGCAGAGGGATAAAAAAGTAAATCAGTAATGAGACATTGCAACATCTGATGCATAAATCTGAACATACACTTAGCAAGAACTTTTATGCATTCGAGGAACACATTTACAATGTAGCATTACTTAAATATTTCTTAAACATAAATAAATGTACTGTAAAACAAGAAAACATTTTGTTAATTTAACAAAAACCCTGAAAGAAATAAAAAAAGAATCAGGATGTTTTGCTATTTAGATTTTTGTAATCTTTTTTTTTTTAAAGGTGAATTTTGTAAATATGTTATTTTGCATAACCTAATTAATCTTATTAAATATTGTGTCTGTGATGTTAAAGTCAGCATGAAATGAAAATTCTCCCTATCCATTTTCGAAATGCACGTTAAAATGTATTTGTACTTGTAATGTTTAAACAAAATGCTATAAGTTGCCGGAGAACCTTTTGCAGTTTACCAAATCTGCATATTGCTACCATTCATACATCCTAACATTCCTTTTTAACAACAGTTCTTGTTGACCTCTAAATGTAAAAAAGGTGTTAAATTAACAGAAAAGGCCTTTAAGTATTTGTTATGCGTTTTGAATTTGTGTGGTGCCCCCGGTATCTTTGTCCCTTTTCATACAAGGCAGATTATGTAATTCCACTCTGTTGTCGGGGTCCTTTATTTCCGCAGCTTCATTAGAGAGCGCCAGGAGACAGCCCAAAGCTTCCTCTACCTCAATCTCAAACACGCTAAACAATTAACACAGCGCTGTCGGCCCAGCTCAGCACCAGCCTAAGCAGATTACACATCTTGTTGCTCTTCTGAGCCAGGAACTGACGGTCCAATTAGAGTCTGCATTCATTTGAGAGCACAACTTTCACTCTCTCTCCTCACAACAATCTCGCCACTTAGTTCTACAGAGGGAATTCACTTTCAATTCACGTCATTGTCCTCTAAATGTATCTGAAGTGCAAATGAGATTAATCATTAAAGCTACTATTAAGGAGTAAATGCAGTGATGTGATAGTTAATGCAGAATGCCGGGCTCTGGACAAGTTACTTTGGAGCAATTCACCCAGTTCAAGTGCATATCAACCATAAAAAATACTTTATATAAGTGTGCAAATGCATTTGTAAGGTCCAGCCGAATTTGGCTTTGGAGTCTGTACTGAATGTGCAGCAATAAAATATGCACAAAATCATGACAAAAAAATGGCTTTCTACTGAACAGTGTTAATTTCGTTAACGAAGACGATGACGAAAAATATTCGTCAACGCCCACTTTTTCTGTGACTAAAACGAGACGTTGACAAGCTAAACTAATATCTGATGATAAAAACTATGTGAAAGCATTATGCCGTTTCTTTGTTAACAAGGCGAGGCGGGACTATAATGTTATTTGAGGAATGTCGGACATTAAAAAAAGTTCTCTTCAAATGCTGTCTTTCAAAAATGTGCGTCAAGGAAGGTGTCTGCATTATCTGATCTCTCTGAATCTGACAGCCGCAGCAGGCGTCACAATCACGGGTGGTCTAGGCAATCAAATCTCGAACTAGCGAGCTCTATGCAACGCAGCGTTCTCGTGTAGACTAATTTGAAAATGGTCACGCAAAGAACGATCTTCGATAGGAATAAATGTCAAAAAAGTAAAAACTTAAAAGACAGAGCAGAGATCGAGTTAGTCAGTAAAATCCCCAGCCAACAGGTAATTTTACTAAAGCTGTTGATGGAGTGGAAGTTGTGGAACAGCAAGTTGATGGGCACATGAAGCAGGTAAAAACACAGCGCCATCGTCCCCACCGATTTTAGGTTAGTTTGATTATAAACCTGATGGATGTATATTGCTTTTTATGTTTGAACAAACTATAGCCTATATAAAGCTTAAGGCGCCGGTTGAAATATTTCAATCGTGTTGCGCCATCATCATGTAAGCTTATTATTTTACGCTTTTAATCATTGTGTTTAAAACATTCAGACACATTAAGCAGCGAGGAGAATTAATTGAGGTAAATGCGTGTTAAATTAAGCCTGATACGCCATGCGGCGCACCTCCAGCGCATGAGTTCATTTGAGCCTTGTGCTTGAACGTTCAAATACGTGTCAACATCTCTGTCTTTGCATGTGTCCTCGTACACTTAGTCATTTGTGTCTTTAAATAAACGTTAACAGTCTACAATAAAACATGTGTAGTAGTAGTAGTGGGATCCTGGTAGACTATTAATGAGGTCTAAAAGGTATAGTTCACCCCAAAATGAAAAATCTATTATCATTTACTCACCCTTAAGTGGTAAAGGGATATGTAGCATTGCATAAGTGCTACTAACTAAGAGTGCAATGTCAATACAACCTGATTTAAATTTTGCATAAGCTTAATTGAATTGGTCTAAAATATAGAAAAATTATAATGACCATTTTTGTCTAAAGACTAGATATAAAAAAGCTACCAAAAATAATGTTGGTAATGGCAGTTTGACTAAAAATAATGACTAAAACTGAAAAAAATGCAGTTACTTTTCATCGACTAAAACTAGACTAAAACTATGAAAGACAAAATGACTAAAATGTGACTAAGACTAATAAGCATTTTTGTCTGAAGACGAGACTAAGACTAAATCGGAAATGGCTGTCAAAATTAACACTGCTACTGAATTGTCCACACAAGGTACATGCAAAAACAAAGCCCATTTTTGCCAGATCATATTTATGACAGTGACTTTTATATGAGTCATAAATAGTCATAAATATGAAAAGAAAATAACTTTTTCGTCCATTTTTATTTTTGTCATATCTTTTTATCACAATTTTTGCACTTATGTAAATCAAGCTTTTGTTATAATTGACCCTTTCTCCCAATTTCAACAATCTCATAATTGAATTTTTAGCTCATAATTAGTATGCCAAAATTTTGACTTGGTATGCCATAATTATGATTCACCAAAGCATGATATTGTAAATTAAATAGTATCGGAAAATATGGATTGATACCTAGCGGTCTTTAATTTCTGAACATTGATATTGGGCCTGAAGCTGCACGATTCAAATACTGTGTAACCAAGGCTATGAGAATCAAAATAATTCTATATTTGACTGAAATGAAGGAATTGAACAAACTGACCTTCTACCTGTTCTACCATGTTAAGCCTTACACATACAGGCTCTACCTCCTAAAGTACACAATTCTCACAGTCAAACATACTCCGACCTCCGTCTCATACTGTAAATATCTTTGCCCTTAGCTTGAGGGGATCCAACTTTATCATATGGAGTTGAAGCATTCATATTTTTTTCAGAGAGTTGGTAATAAATACGAGAGGACAAGGTAGAGTACACTTTTACCACGGTACAGAGGACACAGGACAAACTGCACCACAGGCATTTTAAAACCTCTGCATATCAGTCCCCTAGCCTTTAATCTGGATGACATTTCAGAAATGACTATTCTCTCTCTCACCCATACACTGCAAATCAAGAAGAGGTTTCCAGCGTTCATGCCCACATACACACAATGTACTCCGTGAGGGCGATGAAACATAATGCACTCTTACTCTCAGTATCTTAATTTAATCTCCAGCGAGAGCACACCTAACATGCTGTGCATGCTTTAATTCACTCTCTCTCTGTAGTGCCATAATTTGATCCCCATTTGGGTCGCACCTGGAGTGCCGCAACACACACAACACACTCTACGACACTCCATCATGATGATGATGGACTCTACAGTAATCAAGCATGCTTTTGCTTCAAATTGTACCAATTTCCTTTCTTTAATCATGTGTATCTTTTCAAATATCTTGTTGAGCTGTCCTCTGATCGAGAAGGAAAGTGACGCATTCTCGTCGCTCTGAAGTCCCACTCTGGACTGTGAAAGGAAACTTTCACAATGTCAGCTCACTAAAGTTGGGGCCAGCGAGCGATCACTGCAGCACATCAGGTCTTTAATCAACCGTTTTGAGGGTGATAGTATTTGTGCGTGACAAAAATGGTCTCGCAGCTTCATTATGGACCTCATTATGTAGGATGGGTAATGGCATCTGCCCGCTCTGAGTAATGAAGGAGAGAGAAAGGAGTGAGAAGGAGAGGAATAAACAGGAAGTGGTAGCGGCCGTCTCAAATGCTGTCTGTGCGCTCATTTGTCCTTGTGATGAAGACACGCTTGAATACATCATCAATGGACCTGGCTTGGCCTGATTGGGTGTACACACAATTAAAAACAAGCATCTACCAGTATGCACACACAAACAGTGAAGAGTGTGAGAGATAGAACCTTTCGAGCACACAACCACTACTATAGATAACAGAAACCGCCGAACGCCAAGTTAAAAGATGTTTTCTCACTACAGCTTTTGATCCATCTGACCTCAGTTTACTTCATTTATTCAGAAATAAAAAAACTCAATCAAATTCACTTCGATTCAAAGGCTCATAATAGTCACTTGTATAAGATCAGGACTAGTATTATCACATTCTATGCTTTTGATTCACTAAAAAGAACCACTTGTTTGACAATCAGACGACGTTGGTCGAGCTGTATTCAATTCACTTTAAAGAACCAACAGAGTCACTTTTTCTGGAATTGGATTTTA
Source organism: Gobiocypris rarus (assembly GCA_023029165.1). Lineage (NCBI taxonomy): Eukaryota > Metazoa > Chordata > Actinopteri > Cypriniformes > Gobionidae > Gobiocypris > Gobiocypris rarus. The sequence goes on from CM040920.1 coordinate 23,785,370, forward strand.
CAGGTTACACTATGATTTTGATTCAGTAAAAAGAACCAGTTCATCAGACTATACTGGACATATTGTGCATGTTTTTGCACAGAGGATTTAATCATGTGAAGGATATACTGCCAGAGAATAATGGTTTATGCACTGTGCAAGAAAAACTTACAGAGACGAACGTCTTTCAGTTATTAAGGTATCATGTTATTAAGGTATTAAGGTATCAGGTATTAACAATAGAAAAAAATGAAATGAACAATGCTTTCTATGATGCCTTCTCCTCCTGAGCCATTACCTTACTACGGGGTACAGCTGTCATTTATGGCGAACATGTGCTGTGGTGCCAAATAATACAATGTGAAAAAAGACCTGCAGGCAGAAAGACACACTTTCCTGTTTCCTGCGATAAAAACTGTTAAAAGATCAAGTGAGACCTTCCATGAGCTGCATACCTCTTCATATCCCAGAGTTACACGTCAACCTAGAACAAAGCATTTGCTCCTAAAAGAACACAACAAAGGCACTAACATCCTCTGCTCTGTAGCCTTGAATGCAACACAGCAGCCTGGATTTCAAGCTGCTCACCAGCTTCTGTTTCTATAACTGACGCATCTGAGTGGGAAATTCAGTTCTCACCCACGTCTCCTAAATAAGCATGACTGGTCAACCCACTCTTTAGAATTTTTGCATGTACATACAACAATACACTGAGTGAAGCACTTGAGTTTCATTATTCTCAAAGATGAACGGACTTTCTAATAGTCGCAAACAGACGCCAGCACACTCCCACACCTCACTTCCACCTCCATTAGTGCTATTAAAGTGTGCACACAAGCAGACAAAATGTGCTGCGTCTGCAGATCAGCTTCATCCAAAATTGTGAGGACAGTCATGGATGGATGGATGGATGGATGGATGGATGGATGGATGGATGGATGGATGGATGGATGGATGGGTGGATGGGTGGATGGGTGGATGGGTGGATGGGTGGGTGGATGGATGGTCAGAATTTGAATACTAGATTTAAAAAAAAAATGTATTGATTGCAATTTACACGTGTTGAGTAATTGCGAAATACCTGAAGTGGTGCATTCCAAGGACGAGAATCCATGAACCACATCATTATATTATTTTCTATATTCTTCTCTTTTCTTTTCTTTTCTGCACAATGTGTTAAAAACCATTTAAAAAAACATTCTACAACATCGAGAGTGCTTTAATTATTCACACGCGTGTGGGTTACATGCATCTCAGAGCGGCTCCGTTCACAGATGCTGCTCCACATGAACTATGATCATTTACATGCGTGGAGCATCTCATATGCAGTGGGTTTGGGTTTGCTTATGACGTTCATCTGGGAATGCAATGTGCAGCTTTTAATCAGATTTGTACACTTAATCATTTATAAACCTACGCGAACAGGAGAATACATTTATACAGAATACAGAACATTGCATGTTTTTCTGTCCACATGTTCTTATTCAAGAAATTACAGTGACTGTAGCATTTCTATTTTAAAGAAGTTGCCAAATATTAACGATTAAGTCGTTTGGCCAATATTAAACCAGGATTTGATCGACTGTCAAGTGTAACAACACCAAGCCGTTGGTGCCCTCCGCAGGCATTTGTTATAAAACACAATATACACAAGTTGTATATATTATGTATATTGTACAGTATTATGCATTTCATTTGCAACAATTGTCTCATTATTATATATGCATTTTAAGTCATTTTAAAGGTTATTGTTTGCTTATCAGATATTTTTTGTGGCAATAAAAATAGACCTTACTCGATTAACCAAAATAATCGATGGATGGAATATAATTAGAGAATAACGAAACTCAACTCGTAAATTTAAATTAAAATTAAAAGTATAATATTAGTATTAGTATGTTTTAAAATAAAAGTCAAATAAAAGGTATATGAAGATGATGTACTTACAGCTGGCATTGGTCGCCTTTGATACCCTTGGTGGTACAAAAGCATTTCCCCGTCAGCACCTGGCATACGTTGGCATGGCCATTACATTTACAGGCTGAGAGAGAGAGAGAGAGAGCGAAAGAGAGAAAGTGAGTGAAAATACAGACCTTATGAAGACAGCAGATTAAATATTATATAATGAAAACTGCACATAATGCAATTTATGGAAATAGCTTGATCTCAATATAGAGAGAGCTTTTATCTAATGGATTATTTAATGCTACAATAAAGAATTTCTAGGGATACTTCTTTGAGACCATTTAATAAATAAATAAATAAATAGACGCAAATTCAAATCAGTCTCTTCAGTCAAAAGGTTAATCTGTTTGATCTAAAGGTCTTGAGGTCAAAGAGGTTGACCCAAACCCAATGAGATCAGTTCATAAGTGGTCTCTCTCTGTTTTCAGAGAAGTGAGTTTGGCTGCATTATATGAAATGAGAACATCAGCTTACAGTCCCCACACTCCCCAGGCTACATCAATGATGGAAAATAAAATAATAAATGATGACCCTTAAATCACAGGTCAACAAACAAACAGGATGGCCATTTTTTTTACATTCCATCATATGTGTACTAGAAAATAAAACTATTACATAATCCCGGCCAAGCAAAAACACAAAAAAAAATGCACTTACAAATATGTGTGTGCTTGTGTGTGTGTATAATGTGCATAATTATGTATATATAAATAACATGTCAAACTAATTTGTTATATTTTATGTTTGACAGCACTAATACTGTATATATAAAACATTTTGAAAGTCTCTTATGCTCATGAAGGCTGCAATTATTAGATTAAAAAAATCCAATAAAAATAATAATATTATGAAATATTATTAGTTAATACATTAATAATGTTAACAAAATCAGACCTTATTGTAAAGCGGTGCCAAAAAATCTGCTGACCCTAAACATTTTAATATACACAAACATTTGTTTTAACATGTAAATAAGGTCATATGAAAAATCACCATGCTAAGCAGGCCTAGCTGCTGAACAAAATTTTTTACTATATTGTGGAATTTTGAAAGATTTTGCAAGTGGTCCTTTTGGATAGAGGAGGAAGTTTTGTAGTAAGAGTTAAGAGTACTAGTTCTGAAACACCACAAACCAGCTTCATCTGGGTTCAGAAGATTCTTGCCACTGACAAAAAAACACTGGCTTTAAGCGCCACAGCCACATCTGTACTGAAATCCAATTTCCGCCTTTTTTTTTTGAGCAGTGGACTATAATTATTTCTAAAATAAGCTTTAATTCTACACGCGCTCTTCACGCTGCGCTAACATCGTTGCAGATCATTGGGCTCTGACAGGCTTTTGTCTGCCAAACTAAACATACATGACAGCATGTATAGGACCAATCCTATGCTGTCTCTAATTCCCAGCATCCTGTAGGTCGTATATCAAAGGTTTATGCTGATGTAAGAACCCCTTTTGTAAGTTGGTCGCCTTTTAAGAAGGAATATGAATATCTTATTTCTCAAGAATATGGGAAATATGATAGTGTCTAGTGTTTGCAGGGTGCAGTTTCAGAACTGACGTGGCATTAAGTATTAAAGTAAAGGAGGCCTTGGGCAAAATTTCACAAAAACACAACAAATCCATTTTCATACAAAAATATGCTGTAATAAAACATTAAAAGATGGTTTATGGTCCCTAAAGTCCACAATTTTTGAATTTTTTAACTAGCAAGTTTCGTGATCACTAGCTCTTAGTGCTGGGGGTGTTGGCTCAGGTCTGTGAGCTTAATGGTCTATGACTGCATATCCTGTTTCACCTAGGATCAGTGGGCAATGCTGTAAACCGACATCTTCAGGGCAAAAGACAAAAAAATGCAAAAAAATTGTGACTGCGTGTCTATGTGTGATCTTACCTCTCACCTCTGGCAGTGCAACCACCTCTATGACCTTAAAACTCATTTCACAGTGAGCTCTTTTCTCTATAACTAGACAAGTAGTATCAAAATGCCCCATCAGTAGCAGGTGCAAATATTCTCACCTTGGCACTTTCCGCCATTGGTTGGGTCTCCGTGGTAACCGGCCAAGCATGTTTCGCAATGAAGGCCGGTGGTGAGGTTACGGCACTGCTCGCACACGCTTCCGTTCACACATGTGCTGTGACCATTACACTGGCATGCTGGAAGATAAAAATGGTTGTTCAAGAAAAACCAAAGAGTCAGAAATGGCTCTCAGTGTGTCGTATGAACCAAAGAATCGAAAACTCAAGAGTATTCATACTCTTTATGACAAGGACCCACAAATAAAACATCCCCTTGTAAAATATCAACGCAGCTATATATTTTCCTTTCTAAAAACCCATTTATACAGTGTAAAAATATTAAGTGATAGTGTAAGATAAAAAAAGTTTTTTTTATATTGTCAATGTACTCATTGTAATAGAAAAAATATTCAAATAAATAAATGTTAAGATTAAATTTGCTAAGATTTTTAATGTTTTTTTAATTTCTTTATCACTGTTAAAATAGGTTGTGCTGCTTTAATATTTTTGTGTTTTTTTAAGTATTGTTTGATAAATCGCAAATAAAAATAACAGTATTATTTTATTAATACGTTTATTTATAACAACGTAAATGTCTTTACTGTCACTTTTATTTTAATGATTCATTGCTGAATAAAGGTATTCATTTCTTGAATTAAATAGCTATTGTATACCACAAAACCAAACATATCTATTTTTGTAAAAATTTCATAGCGTAAAAAAAACCAAATAGGAGGGTCAACTTGATCTCAGTTTTAAGAAAACAAAATATAATAGTATCAATTATCATTTACTGTCATGCTTAACATATTTCATAATTTTTTTCTGAAATGTTCACATACAGTAAAAAAAAATCACGTCAAGTTTTCAGATCATCTAGCACCCCTTTGTGCCTTCTGGGGGTCCCTGGACCACAGTTTGAAAACCCCTTGTGGAACATTTGCTCTTTAAAGGTCAAGTGGTCATGTGAGTGTGTGAAGTCTTTGGTTCTCACCAGGGCACTGAATGAAGGCCCACTCAAAGCCACGCTCTTTAGGACAGAGCCCCGTCTCCAGGACCATGTCTTGGCTTTGTCTGGAAGGGCTCTTCATGGGTCCGCGATACGAACCCTCCATGCACTGCCCTCGCCCGGTGTTACTAGGGTCTCCACACCAGCCGCAGTCAGGCTGCTCCAAACACAGACCGCATGTACGCAAACCAGAGCAGTTCTGAGCTGGTATGACAGAGAATAGAGAGACATGAGGCCAAAGAGAAAAAAGCCAGCAGATTTTGAGAAATAAACAATAAGAAAGAGCAAAGGCAGGCTTAAAAATATACTTTCAAGCTCTCACAGGGCAAATCATTCCACTGACTGAGTAATATGCTCTCAAATACCACCAGAAAGTTCACTCTCCCAAAAGAGCACATCAGAGCCATACGCCTCAGCCTCTTTCGGTTTGATCCACCACCCTGGCAGCCAAATAACATCTCTTAGGATCTCAGACCACACAACAACAAGCATTACACGCAAAGTGTGTTCAGGGTCAACACGATGGCTGCAATAATGGTGAAAAAGCACAATGTTAGTCATTATGCTGGCAGGAGTTCATGGATTCTCAACTGCAGGAGCTGACAGACTCCTCAACAGTAACGTATGATTTAATTCGGCATGCAATAAAAATCCTTTGTTTAGGGGTGAGGATATGTCTAGACGGGTTAGGCGTTGAGAACAGATGAGAACGTTTCTGGGAAGAAAAATGCATCCCTGCCGATTCAAATAAAGGGTCACATGTTTATAAACATAAATTGATTGAAACCCTGCAAATGAAAAGAAAAAAAAATGGTACGATTGCAGTTCAGCTAGCAGATATGACCAGGTATTGAGACCATTTAGATACTTTCTGGAATTATTGCGTGTAATTCATTGATGAATACTGTTACAAAGAAAAGAAGAAGTTTGTCTTCGTAATTCTTGTAGACTGTAAAGAAAGATGGATGACGTGTCTCCACTTCCTTCCACTGTTGAAAAATTCATCCAAAACGTCCCAGAAATGGCGGTCGACATCATGCGGCGATGAGTGCAAGGTGGAGCAATGGTATCAAAGTGCAGCACTTACTCCCACAGATGTTACACCCTGTCTTTATAGTATCACATAAAGGCAGGCGTACAACTGTGCGAATTCGGACACTCAGGAGGTTGTGAGATATTGCACACGGTACGAGTCAGTTAACTTCATAATTGCATCAAAGCAGCTGGTACACGGCATGACTGTAATGCACGGTGAGCCGCCGGCAGTCGCGCTAAACACAGAGACTGGAGCTTTCGATGGTGCAGCTATCTTAGGATAGGAAAAAGAAAGAAAAATGATGTGTGCAAATTATTTGTTGAAAAGCAGAGAACAGCAGCCATTCCTTTCAACAGAAACAACCAGATTGATAGAAAAAGAGTGCAGTGTGACATGTATTTAGCCTGTGACGTAGTTGTGTATGATTTGGAAATAGGGAACAGCCTATACTTTGCTGTGAGGTGCTCGTAACCTGCTCGGCTCGTAATTCCTCTTGAACGCTGTGAGCCGAAACCATATGAGCATCAACAACGTCTGTGAAAAAAACGTCTGTGGAAAAAAACGTCTGCGACCTCATACGCCTGGCTTTAATAACTAAAACTTATTAGAAAAACCAACACTGCCCAAAATTACAGAAACCAACTCATTACATTTGAAATGTCCCTGGCTATTGCAGAGAGAGACAGAGAAATGTGGGACAAATAGTCAAATAGATGATTTCCGGCAGTGCGACAAGGACATGGTACAAACCGACAATAAACAAATGACCTTCAGCCCAACAGAGCAGTGGCAGCAGCCGCAAGATTTAAGAGCGAATATATCAGACTGTTACAATATGGGGGTCAACACACACAAGCTCCCCACATCCAGGTGCAAACACTGCTACACAAAGATGTACACCTTCACAAGTGTGAGTCAAACTCATCCAGGCATGCTTCGACAGAGACAAAGTACCCTGGAGAGAAAAAGAAGAAAAACAAAGAGAAAAAAAAAGAAAAACATGAAGCAGAAATAGATCTTTATAATGGCACTGACACAGGCTGGGGCTTATGGTGGAGCAGTTGAAACGTTAAGTAACCATCACTTGGACGGAGCGATACATTTTGGTGACAAAAAGGTTTCCTCAGAGAGACAGATTTGTAGACTTGTACCACCTCTTTCTGGCGGAAAGAGCTTTTAATTCATTTTCCATCAGACTGAGCATAATGGAAGTTCTATCAGTAAGTCTAGGCCTGTCATAAAAACACACTACAGTCAGGAGAGTGCCTATGTGTCCCCTGTATGCTTAACTCACCATCTGATAGCCAGGGTGAAATAAGACATTATGAGCACTTAAAGCCTCAAGTCTGAAGGACAAACATAACTTGCCATAACACAGGATATACACAGCTGTGTACCAAATAAATGCACAGCAAACAAGTTTGCATTTCAATAGCACTGAATGTAAATATTACCTACACATTAAGCAAAGTGAATCAGGAACATTAAGATGTTTGGGGATGTCAAAGCCTCTTTTTTAAAGGGTTAGTTGACACAAAAATGAAAATTCTGTCAATAATTACTCACCCATATTGTTCCAAAATGTTATGATGTCTTTACCTTTCTGTCGCTTGAAAGTAGTAGTTGCGTAGACTGTCAGTGGAGAGACACAAAGCTCTCAGATTTCACTAAAAAGATCATTTGTGTTTCGAAGATGAGCGAAAGTCTTACGGGTTTGGAACGACATGCGGGTGAGTAATTAAATGACATTATTTTCATTTTTGATTGAACTAACCCTTTAATATTCCCTGCAGATTGATTCCACCTAATGTCGTTCACCATCACGTTTTTCTTAAAGATTCTATCACTTAGCGTGCCGACACGTGCCATAAGAATCCATTCTTGAACAGCCAAGAGGGAAGAGCTAATGCTTAGGCAGACAAATTGAAACACTAATTGCACATTACAGGCAGATCAGAGGCCAAGCAGTTCAGCTAATGGGATGAAACAACAGATCTGATAGAGATGAAGAACCCACACGATCCAGGCTGCCGACAGGCACTGATTGGTTGTATCTTTCTCTGAAAGGCTCCACAGAGCAACTTTCTCATCACAGAGAAGAGTATGCTCACACTGAAACCCTTACAAGAAACGATGCTAAGGGCTTCATGAGAAAACAGCTCCTGTAAGTTTTAACTATTCATTATTAAACAACTAGCAATTCATTATTAAAATTGATTTTTAAATATATACACTACAATAACATCAAATGTTTGTGGCTGGCACAATTTTTTATGTTTTTGAAAGAAGTTGTCTATTCACCAAGGCTGCATTTATTTAATGAAAAATATATATATTTCACTACCACTTGTAGGTTCATTGTGTATATTTGGCTAATATTTACATAGTGCTACCAAAAATAGTGCAATACTATTTGACTAGAACATTTAACACATTTTTTCTGCATTGAGCTCCTTTTCACCATGAAAATCAGTGCTGAAAACTGAAGAAAAAACCATAGACTGTTTCTGGGGCTGCTAAGATGTGATGGCCATTATATGTAAATAAGGACACTCACACACGCAGTCTCCTGTCAGCCACTCCAGACATTGGCCGTAGGGAAAGGAGATGACGTAGGCATTGGAGTCCACACAGCGTTTGGTGCTACCACACCACATGCACTCCATGGCCTGGCTGGTGCAGTTCTCACAGGTGGTGCGCAGTGAGCATGGCATCTTACAAGGGCGGGCGTTCTGGTTCGGGCTCACTGCAAAAAATGAAATATGTATGAGATTACCGAACAGGGAATGCTTATGTATATGGGCACATTTCCAAGCCTTCACTGAAAATAAAGGGAAAAGGAGAATGGAATAGGTACTCACCGACTGGTTTCTCACAGATGAGGCCGTCTGTGTTAGCGGTGCATGGATTGGCCCTGAGGCCAGACACCTGAGCTCTCTCCAGGTAAGCGCAGAAGCCTGAGTCATTAGGCTCACCAGGCAGCCACTGCAGAGAGGTGTTAGCGAATGGAGACATGTCCTCCCAGCCCCAGTATGACACGTTGATCTTCCTCAGGCCCACCCACGGGGACAGTTTCTGCAGGACAAACGCAATGAGTCACAGAAAAAGTTAACAAAATTAACAAAACTAATTTTCAACAGAGGATGCATCAATCATAAATAATTATGTAAATAGAATACGGGTATACACTGCCAATCAAAGGTTTGGGGTCAGTGAGGTTTTTTTGTTGTTGTTTTTAATTAATACATTAAGCAATGATGCATTAAATTGATCAAAAGAAAAGACAGTAAAGACGTTTATAATGTTAAAAAACATTTATATTTCAAATAAATTCTGTTCTTCTTAACTTTCGTTTAGAGATGCACAATATATCGGCCACTATATCGGTATCGGTCGATATACAAGAAGATTTAAACAATGGCTGGTAACTGAGTAATCTAAATGTGGTATAACTATACAAATAATCAGAATAATGAAAATTGCATGTAAACTGGAGTGAAGAGTTCTGCTCATGTCATGTAAACGTATTACTGCGATTAAGACCATACGCTGATTATTAGAAATAATTGCATTATTTGTGCACATGTAAACATAGTCAACGATAAAGCAGGCATCTTAAGCACAAAATCAACATGTGAAATTGTAATAATATTTCACAATATTACTGTTTTACTGTATTTCTGATCAAATAGCCTTGGCAAGCAGGGCGGGGCCGAGAGCTGTGGGAACGGAGTGAGGCCAGTGGCGTGAGTGCTAAGTTTTCTCATGGAGGAGCTCTGGGAGGATAAAAGGAAGAGCAACGACAGTGAATGATGAGAGAAGACCAGGCCTGGACTATTTCTGTTGTGTTTTTGTTATGTTTGTGCAAACACAAAACGAAAGTAAAGCAGCAGCCCATCACGGACGACTGCAGCGCAAACATGGTCCTCTCTCGTCCTTCACTGGTGTCGCTCCTCCGTGAGAAACTCTGTCCTCTCTGTTCCCTCAGCTCTCAGCCCCGTCCTGCTTGCCACAGTCTCAAACTCACCAAGGCTGCATTTATTCGAACAGAAATACAGTAAAAAGTAATATTGTGAAATATTATTAGAATTTAACATGTTTAAGATGCCTTCCTATAGCTCTCTCCCCCAACCTGCTTGCCACAGAGACATTTTTCAAAAACTGACCCAAACTTTTCAACAGTAAAGTGGAAAACAGCCAGTCAAAATTTTAGACAAACATGACTGAATTAGTTTTTCCATGAACTTAAAAAAATTTTCTAAATACTTCTGCTTAAATGTTTAAAACTAGGATTGTGTCTCCCTATTCGGACGGTAATTGTTTCTCATGTCGTTGTTAAGTATTTTCAACATTTACAGGGGCTAGTCTGTGATTTTCTTGCCAACCAAATCCAGAACGTCAGTGTTTTTCTCCCACCACCCGCGTAAAAGTCCATGGACGAATTACCTACTGTTTTATTGACAAACACCAAGGACATGTGGTAATTTAACTGCCGTCCGAATCCACCACTTTAAAGTTTACAAGAAAAGATCAATTCAAGATTCACACAAAACTCCTTTTTAACCACTGCAGGGCACCGCACGATAACTGTTGCGCTTCGCTGTAATTTGCATGCGATTTAAAGATGTATACTTTTATTTTTGAAATGCTGGAAAGTATTTACAAGAACAATATTTCATCACCGCTCCACCTCAGCGAGTGGAAGCTGTTAGGAACTAAAAGGAGAAAGAGAAGAAAAGCAGGTAAAGATTTGAAATAGACCATTATTGTGGCAGCAAGAAATATGTAATACAATTTAAAAATATTATATAAAAGTAACTTTGTTGACCTTGTGTAAATAAGAGGCTGAATTAACTTATTTCTGCTAATTTCCACATTTTTTAAATGACATGCATCATTTTGAGATAAAATGCAAGACAGAAAGACATTTTCAACTATAGTGTCTATCTTCCTATTTTTTAACAGATTTAAAAATCAAATGATAAATAGTTGGGGCTGGGTAAACAAACAAAAAAAAGATTTCTCGATTTTAATCGATTCTCATTTTACGAACCGATATCGATTCCTAAATCTCAAGAATCAATTAGTCATCCTGTTTTCAGTTGATGAATGATCGGAACATTGTATAGTGCAACTCCCATCCAATAATCTTTGTGCTCTGTTATTTTTAATATGAAACAAAGATCTCAGATTTCAAATTACATCCATTTTATTACAAAATTAAAAAAATAGATACCACTTTGGCGGCTTTCATGTGGTGTGACAGAACTTGTGCGGAAGAAGACACGACACATGAATAGACACGAATTCGCAACGGGCAACGCGTTTGCCGCGAACGTGTGATATTCGCCTCAAACGCGTTGCCCGATGCGAATTCGTGTCTATTCATGTCTTTGCATTGACTTTGTATGCAAACTACACATGCAAATAATTAAATATGCACTTGGTGTGCACACACCATCAGAGTCAGTTCAAGTGAAGCAGCAGCATGGAGCCCATGTTAACTCCTCCGCTTTAATACCAGTTACAGAGCGAAATAAATATGAATCAACATCAACAAAAGATAGAGTACAGCTTACCGAAATCCATATCACGTCACATGTAATCACTCAATCAGTGTATCAAGCGCAGAAAGACATCAGTAAAACAGCTTGTAAACAATGTCAATTAACATCACAATCACCGCAAAAAAACATATCCACTGACCATAAACTCAACAGTGTGCTAGAAAAATTAATTCTAGGAGCATTTTGATAAATATATGCACCACATTACATATTTGTTATAATTTTTAATGTTCTTTAATATTTAATGCATGTTTGAATAAATCAAGTTTGAGTAAAGTTATGACAGCCACCATTGAAATGTTTATATTTCAAAACGAATTGGACTAGAAATATGATTATGTAATTGTAGAGTTAGCATTATAATTGTATTATTATCATCCTTAAATGTAATTTAAGTGTTGTGTATACAAATTTAAGTTTAACCTTCAATATTATAGTGATGTAGAACCAACTGAGACCCATGTAGTTTACAGCATTAGTTAAGTTTTTTTTCTTTGAAAAGATTTGCCATGCACTGTATCTGATATATATACAAAATAATCGATATCAAATTGAAATCAAATTGCTTGTGAATAGAAGTCGAAAAGTAAACTTTGTGTCAATACCCAGCCCTAATAAATAATAAATATTATTTTCCTATTATTAAACAAAATATTAATTTTCTCTTATTCCAGGTATGATCCATTTTATTTACAAGCAGACATTCTTGCGACTAACCAGAGCAAGCATGTTCCCAGATTCATAAGATCACAAAACCCGCTCCTTCACCTGTGAATAAATCTTCATCCGAATGTTTTATCAGTGAGGTGCAATGCAAATTTATGTTCACAGACGTCCACATGAGAAACAATTACCATCCGAGTAGGGCTTTAATACGATTTTCTTTATAAAACGAACATTTGAATACATCAAATGGGTGAGTTGGATCCATAGACCTTAAAAAAATATGGACGACGCGACATTCGCTTCCGCTGAAGAAACGTGAAGCCTTCGGAGATCCGAATAGGATGCTGACATCTTGTGCATATTTGGTACCGGAGTCTGCGCAGTAGAGAGCAGGAAGTAGAGGCGCGATATCAAAAGCCCGCCCGTACTTTCGCAGGTGCAGAACAACTCATTATGTTGGTGTGAAATAAACAGTAATGGAAAAATAGAAATTAAAGCTAAAGCTAAACTCCTAAAAAAGTCTGTTAGTGCCTCAGTGACAACTTCGCTCAGAGAAGCTGTCAATCTCAACTGTCAATCATGACGTCACACCCCCCGATTTTATAGCATCAAATAACTAACTAAAACTGAACTTATTTAAAAACGAACACTTGAAATGAAATTGTTGTGATAAAAACTGCCTAAAATGACAGAAACCTTTGGGAAAAAATTATTTGAAGTGTAATTTGATTGCTTCGTTTGTCTCGCATCCAATAGAAAACACGGAGAGGCGGGGTTATGAGCTATACTGGGACCAACCACCTTGGGGTTATGGAGGCATGTCAGCTTCAGTTTTTAACAGGAGTGCTGCAGGCTTGGTTGGAACGCAAAGTGAAATAAAATATTGAATGATGACCAAAGTGCGGAGAGCTGTAATCTAGGCAAAGGCTGGCTCCTTTGAAGAGGCTAAATATAAGATAGCATTGATTTCCTTGACATTTTTGGTCACTTTAATGACTTTACTATCATTCTAGAATGTGGAAAATATTGATAAGGAATGAGAATGTGTGTCCAAACTTCTGACTGGTAGTGTACACACCGTAAGTGCAGACACAAACCTTTCCCTTCTGCTGGTACTTCTGCAGTTCTTCCAGCACAAAGTCCACCTGCTTGGCTGTGGTAATGGAGGCGATGTTTCCCTCCAGGTTCTTGCAGTAGTGCTGAGCATTGTCAAAGCTCTCCCTGCTGGAGTTGATCTGCAGACAGGCCTCCCCAACATTGCTCCAGCCATCTCCACACAGCTGGGCTACAGAGAGGTCATGAGATATCAAGGAATTAGGAGGTTTTAACTCAAGCCTCATATTTTTTCCATTTCTCATTTGATCTCTGCTCTTCAGAGACAGCAGGAGAGCTCTTAACATAATTAATATTAGAACAACCAAGTGAAGCTCTAAAAGGGCCGATAGCCAATTCAAGCAAAGTGGCCGGTTATTTCCAGTGGTAAATGCCAAGCACAATCAGACTGAATCATTCAGCAAATTTACAATTCAAAGAAGACAAAAGGTACCCTTGATTGTCAAGTTTCTTCAGGTCAGAATTTACAAAGAGCACCACATACACAAATTCAAGTACAGTCCAAATGATATTACAAAACAAAGATAGCAGTGGGAAGGCAAGGGGTGTCTTTAAAACTGCCGAAAACAGGCTGTCCAAAAAAAAAAAAACTTCACTAGACAACCTTTTAAGGTGCACTCCTGACACAAAGGCTGTTCCAAAAGAAAAGATACAGCCAAACAAAAAAATAATTCAGACACCTTCAACATTTTCTCACATTATCACAGTTTATTCGCTATAGTTTAGAGAATGGTAATAAAATATGACAAGAACTTAGAGTTAAACTTTGTCATAGGGTTGGACGATGTCCCCTAAATTGGCAGTTGACGATGTTTACAGTAAAATATCGCGATGGATGATGATATCGTCGTTTTTTGAATTTTTTTTTAAATAAAAATATATAATTTACTATATCTGTATTTTACTATCTCTTTACATGAATACTATTTTCTGTTATTTTGCTAACCCAAATAAGGACTCACCCATGCTAGGTTGCACGTGAGGGGAAACTAATTAAAGAGTTGTGCACTTTTTATTTTAATATACCTCCTTAAATAAAAAAATACTATTTTCTATTTAAAACTATAATTTCGTTATTATCCCCATGTTTTGTATGTGAATGCTGTTTTACGTAAATATATTACCACAGGAGTGAAGCACAAAGCTTTGTTTTCAAAGCAGCCATGAAAACATATGGATTCATGCCGAATGAGAGAGGAGGCTGAGCCCAATTAAAGATTTGCCAGCTTTTCAAATATGTTTGTACCCGATTTTCCGATTTCCGTGAACTTTAACAATAGGCATAACCAAAAGGCTAACAGTTAGTCCATTTTATCCCACTGGACATCAGGTTTCTTTTCATAAATCTTCACTCGCGTCACACTCATTTTCACAGGGAATTGTAAACGTTTCTTCCTTTCGTTTGCTTATAATTAAATCTATTATATAGCCTTCCCATTCACATGCTTTACTGTGGTGAAGTAAAAAAAAACAATGTAGGACGAATACCTTTTTACTTCAAATTTTATTTAACACAATTTGTTCTTATTAGAATTGGCGCGTCAAGTTTATTTGAATAGCGCAATTCACGCACACACACACACACACCCCAGCGATTTTAATTTTCGTTTTCCTGGCAGTGCATAATCAAACATAGCCTAAATGTCTAGACCCTGTGGAAGATCAAATTCGCTCTTCAGACGTTTTACAACACGTGTTGCTTTGCAACATCAGGAGAAAACATGAAGATGAAGCTAATGGAAACTCCATTGAAATCAATTGTGAATCATGTGTGAAAAATACTTGACAAGCCCAGTGATCACAAGTCTTTGTTCACAAAATAAATTAAAAAAAAAAAAAATCTCTCCCACCATCCTCTGCCTTTCTTACCAGGAAGGGTGTGGCATTCCTGCTGCTGAGGATCCCATTGGCAGCTGAGGTTGAGGGAGCAGCTCTTGCAGTTGGCCATCTTACTGCAAATCTGCTCATTCCTGATTGGACATTTGGTGAAATTCTTGACAGTCTAGTAAAAAGAAAGTCAAAAGAGATATCAACAAACACAGCACAGCATACATAGAGTTGTAAAGTGTAGCATTGATGCCCTCTGCAGGCCAGCTTACAGCAGTGCAGTTACTGAGAGCTGAGATGCATTTCTTGCTGTCACACCACTGACATCCATTAGTGTTGGCGGTACAGCTGGTGCAGTCTGAGAAGCGGTAACATCTCTCATCCACTGTGGCTAGAGCAGAGACAGATCGAAAAACACCAAAGTAGAAAGGGTGAGCTGAAGAGCAGAAGAGTTTAGTCCAAAAAAATGAGTCTTAAGTATTAATATCCAACAGTTATAAGGCATACATTAATCTAGAGAGACATCTAAGCTTTTCCAAAGCCAACTCTCATATCAAACCATTAAACACTTCAAACACTTTCCATTCCTCATTTACTTCCAATCGCATGACTTCAAACAGTGGGACTTATGTAAAGAATCAAAGAAGCCTCTGTTCTACATCTCTCTCCTTTGACAATCCTTTATTCAATAATTAAGAGTGTCTCATGTCCTCACTTAAATACAGAAACATTTGTTTCCCATTCCTTAGCCTTAAAAAGCTCCATCTCATACACAGCAAAGCAAAATTTCCCGCACAGCTACTGAATCTACAGCAAATCTATCAGTCTGAATCCACCATCTGAAATGGATCCATCAGAGCAGTTATTCAAATAATGCTTACTTTTCGATGAATAAAAAGCTTAAACGAACATTTAGTTGAAACAGAAATGTTATGCAACAATTTAAAAGTCTTCACTGTCACTTTTGATCAAGCCTAGAGTATACCTCGAACGAACGCGTCTTTCCACGCTCACGGCCAAAGTAGCATACTCTGAAGGACTCACATGCTCAACTGTGCGTGAGACGGAGAGGAACACGGAAAAGGAAGTATACCCAGGTCTTCAATGTGTCCTTGTTGAATACAATTATTTATAATTATTTATAATGATGAATTATAATGATTTCTTTCAAAACATTCTCTCTCTCCAACAGCAAAAAAAAAGAAAAAAGAATTGTACAAACAGTTCATATCGACAACACCTTTAATGTTCTAATAATTAATTTAGATTTATTTTTTTAAATGTAATATTTACAAAAATATTTATTTAAAGTTATTATTTAAAAATAAATGACACTGACTTAAGTTTTATCAACCTTAAGTAGATAAAATGCTTCATTTTTTATTCAGTGACTGATTTATCAAGTCTTTTTGACTGATTCATTAAAAGAACTGCGCAAGCATAATTCATTAAGACTATTGACAACAATAGTCATGTTGTATGCTTGTGTTTGAGCGCTTCCAGCGTCTTGGCATTATTTCTAGTCTTTATCTCATATGATTTAATTTAGACTGCAGGTTTGTATTTTTTCCCGTGGCACTTAAGATTCAGCAGTGGCAAACAGCGGTGAAAACACTGAGACACGCACAACATAAACAAGACAAGTGCTGCCAGGGATTATCTCAGCATGCACCTCTCAAGACATAAGGTTTGAATTTCAAATCAAACCAAGACAAATATTGCATTGGCTGGAGGTCCACACACTCACTCAAAGACTACATTCTGGCTGATTTTGTGTGATTGGTTGTGTTCTGAAATGTGGCAAAAGATCAAACAGACTGGCAGTCCTGCAGAGCAGAGGAGGGCTGTGGGAAACTGTCCTCTGTGTCTGCTTCAGACAGCTTGTGCCCCCTCCATTACTCTCTCATTAACACAGCCAGCGCACAATGTAGCAGACAAACCCGAGGGCTTAGATCAATACACACAAGACTGATTTCTTGGCTTGGGCAACGTAGAAAATGTTTTAGCTGAGGGTGGTAGCCTCTAAGCCTCTTCCAGACACCTACCAGCTTTGGCAGGGCAGAATGGAGCAGGTGTAGCACTGTTAGTGAAGCTGGGCTCCCAGGATACACAGCGGCCCACTTTCCAAACGCAGCGCACGCCAGGGCCTGCGGCCTCACAGCGCTCCTGCCCTAGGAAGGCCTCACAGCTGGGCGGCCTGTAGATCAGTACGTCATTCAGAAGGACGCTAGAGAAACCCCGAACACATACATGGATCTAGAAATAGAAGAAGATAAAGACAGTTGAGTAGACAACAACAAGTTGTGAGAGTTTGAGTGTGTGTGTGTGTGTGTTTGGGGTTCCTCACCCATTACTGGTTACAGCTGTATGTCCAAAGCGATTCACATCTCTGTGCAAGTTTGGTTTGGGAAGGACCTTCCACTCGTCACACGCTGTAAGAAACATGGAAAATAATTTTGACCAAATTAAATTACTTTACCATGGCCTTTCTATTCATTTGTGATTAGGGTAAGGCTTAAAAATTCAAATTGTATTCAAATTGCTGTGGTGTGAACAAGTTTAACCATTTAATTAGGAAGAACCTGGTACATACGACTTGCTCATAAATCTGAAATCACTATGCAATATATTAAAGTTTTAGAACAGAACTACAAGTGTAAATGTAGGGACCCTCCATGGACTTAGAGATACATTTCCATGACTTTCCCTGGACAATACATTTGTTTAAGTTTTTTCATTTTTCTTTGGCTTTCCATGTGGGAATGCTGACAACTGTACACTACCGTTCAAAAATTTGGGGTCAATACGTAAAAAAAAAAAACATTAATACTTCAGCAAGGATACATTAATTTGATCAAAAGTAACAGTAAAAGGCTTCAAAATTTCAAAGAAAAGGCTGTTCTTTTGAACTTTCTATTCATTAAAGAATTCTAAAGTCTGTTTTCAACATTGATAATAATGGTAACTAAAGACTGCAATATTGCCTACTGATTACTATTTTTAAAACTAATTGAAATATTAAAAAAAAAATGTAAGTGTAGTAGTAGTATTTCAAAATTTTTACTGTATTTTTGATTTTATAAACGCAGCCTTTATGACTGGTGCGCATAAGAAGTTTCCTTTAAAAACATAAACATTTTTACCAACCTCCAACTTTTCAACGGTAGTATATGTCAAAGGTGTAGCAAAATACCAGCACAAACCAATGTCATAGGCGAGAAAGTCAGCAGAGAAGCACTTGGCTCCATTGCTAAGAGACGTGTCATTATGGGTATTTCCTCCAAAGATGAGTAGAGTTCCTCCCAACAGTACAGACGAATGCAGGTAACGTGGGTAACCACTTTCCCTAAGAATCGTCCTGCAACACACAACAAACGCCATCAAACTAATGCACCAAAATTAACCGAACTATAGCCTGTTCCTCTACGATTGACTTTTTTTCTTTAATATGTCCGTGCACTCTTACCATGTGCGGGTCTGGACCTCATAGCGGTAAAGCTCATCCACCAGGCCGTATTTGTTTGCCGGAAGAGATTTGTAGCCTCCATGGACGTACACGCTTTTACTACCGCTTTCGTACACACTGCTGTGGCCATACCCACCCTGAGCGATCGCTCCTCTAGTCTCTGGCACCAACCAGGTGTTTGTCCCTGTGCACAGAAACAAAAGAACTTACTTTAACATTAAAAAGTGCACCTTTAAGTTAAGGATTTTCTTATCATAAAACACGTTTTGCCTCTCCATAACCACGGAAATTTGACATTGATCAGTGAACACAAACAGAAGCTCAACCGAACATGCTTGATGAGCGAGAACGGACCTGCGTAACACACGAGAATGAATATCATTGGTTCTCGCACCTCAAGCGAACATGCTTGAGCCTCCGTTTGCTACAACTGCTGTGTGCGCTGCTGAATGTATATATGTGAATAAAAGTCTAAATTAAATCTGTTCAGCGTATAAAGCGCTCGTGTCTCTTTTTGATTAAAATTTTGATTAAACAGCTCAATTCATATGGATTCGTTTTGCGATCTAGCGTAGTGTCAAAGTGGTAGTTGCGTAGCTGTCAATAGGTTGACAGAAATAGCTCAGATTTCCTTCAAAATATCTTCCTTTGTGTTCCAAAGAAGAATGAAAGTCTTGCGGGTTTGGAACAACATGAGGGTGAGTAAATGATGACAGAATTTTCATTTTTGGGTAAACAAACCCATTAAGCGTGTTTCGGTACAATGAGTGGAATAACAATGAGTTGCCTCATCCCAATAGAATATGGTTTGTGGTATAAGCTCACAACACTTGTATGATCACTTGAGAACATAAAGATTATGGCCTGATCCAAGTTTACCAGGATTAAAAAAGGTTATTACAGATTATTAAAAATCTTCAGCCTGAGAGACCGAGTCTCTGGATACATTATTTGTTCACTGCTCTTTGCAAAGAACCACAGCTCCATCTACTGGACCACGGGTGTAAGATAAGAAAAAATCTATTTCAACCCCTGCAGACATACTTGTTTCAGTTTCTCTCAAAAATTATATTGTCTTTAAATAACAACAAAATGTACATCCATTGTTGATAACTAAAAAAATTTTTTATAAAAAGGTTTTCATTAAATTAAAATGTATTTAATTGCAATTCGGCCATTGCAACCCACTGAAATGAATTCAAGCTAAATATTTATAAAAATGAATAAATAAATAATAATAATACAAATGACAAATTAAACTAATATGAAAATGGAAACAGTAAAATAAAAATGGTGACAAGCTATTTCAAAATATTACTAAACACTATGTACAACCCAGAATTTTTGGATACTTTCAGTCCTGATCAAATACACTACTCAGTCACTCACTGATGTTGTACTCCTGAACATTGCTGATGTAGCTGTAGATGGAGGAGTAGCCGAAGATGACCACCATCACCACATCGCCGTTGTCCAGCTCGACTACATGGGCGGAGTGGCCTTCCACAGCGTAGACCTGCCCATGGGCTGGCACACTGGGGAACTTCTGTGACCACGTCATGACAGGAATGTTAAACACCCACAGTTCATCTGTTACGTTACTGGCACCCATCTCCAAATTGCCTCCAAACATGTAGATGTCATCCTGAAACAAAACAATTTATATTTAATTTACAAGAAAGTTTGAATCTACTGGCTACTGGTATTCTAAAGTTCCCATACATTTCTTTTGCTAGGGCTGCCAAAATTAATGTTAATGCATGTGATCAATATGTTAAATTACGTTTCATTCTGTCCTATATATTATTCTTTATACTGGTGGTTAGAGACTTAGCAAGAGCATTTACACTACTGTTCAAATGTTGTTGTTTTTTATGTTTTTGATAGAACTCTCTTAAATTTACTGTTTTCTATTTTAATATAATTTAAAATGTAATTTATTTTTGTGATGGCAAAGCTGAATTTTCAGCATCATTACTCCAGTCTTCAGTGTCACATGTTCTCTCATCCTGACTGAGTAGAGCCATTTAGCTTAAAGACAAAATATTGTTACTAAATTCTTTATAACATTTAAACACGCATGTTACCCGATATAGTGCCAAGGAGTGTCCGTATCTCGGCAGGGGTCCGCTACTGATGGGTACAGTGTTCCAGATGCCACTTTCCAGATTATAACTGTAAAGAAAAAATAGTTAACATCCTAATGCAAGTTCATTCCCATATCTAAAGTGGAAGTTGTCCAGAGTCCAAACTGAGATGGCTTCAGAAGTACACAAATTACCCAATACTCCAGTAATTAGTACTTGCTCCATGAAGAGTTTTGACTGAAATGTCCTATCCACAACATCACTATTGCTCCCTATTCAAAGAGTTCCCTCTGAGATTATTCAGACTCACAGCTTCTACCCTCAAACTGTCAGATTAATCAACCTCTACACCTACCACATGCTCACGTTGATTTATTATTAGTATTATTATTACCGCCGTTTTATTTTTGGATTATTGCCGTTGAATGGAAGCGTATATATGCAAATAAGCCTTGTGCATATTTAACATGAAGTGGGTGATGCTGTAGGCCTACACAATGCTCTGAATTACCACTTACTTTAGAATCATCTGAAAGTTGCTGTAGTTAAACGTGTAGCCACCGACGACCCACATGACCTTTTCCTGCACCACTGTTTTATGGGATGCTCTTCCCAGCGATGCTCCAAAAGGCTTCACTGTGGGCATGATCCAGTAAGACTCTGTGGAGGGCACTGTTAGCGAGCAGTCTGGACCTGAGAGAGAGAGAGAGAGAGAGAGAGAGAGATTATTGTACAATAATCTAAGGCAGAGTTTACCAAAATGGTGCTTCATAGACCCCTGGGGGTTCGCGGGGGAAAAGCTAGTAAATTAGACTGAATATAAAAAAATAAAAATCAATATAGTTGGCTGCACAATTATTCAAAATAAAACTGAAACCGCAATTTAGCTCAGCATGATTTTCAAATCAAAGGCTGCATTTAAACAAACAAGTATACAGCCTGTTGCGCGTTCCATATTGAAGAGCAGAAGTGTGTTATACACATGCTGTTTATGGTGTTTTCAACATCGAAGCGGCTCGGTTCACAGTAAATGATGCTTCTCATGAATTCAATCTCTGTATGTGCAGAGAGTTTCACATGCAGTTTTGGAATAAAATGTGTGCTAGGTTCACTTTATTTACACATTCCCATCATTTCTGTGGATAGGAGTTTACAGCGTTTCACCAGCGTTCTGCTAAAATAAAAGCTTTAGGTTTTGAATGTTTGAAAGTGAAGAATTTAAGACATAAAAATTTGTATGGGCTTCATGCCGAACATCACATGAACAAACAGGAAAACAGGTCTCATTGCATCCGCTTGTCGGAGAAAGTGTTAAAGGCTGACGCAGATATAGCTATGGGTTTTTAAAGGGATAGTTCACCTAAAAAAAAAAATTCTGTCATTAATTACTAACCCTCATGTTGTTCCAATCTTTAAACCATACTTTTTTTCTTTTTCTTTTTTTCAAAATATTTTTGATGAAATAGAACAGATACAATTCTCGTTGCTAAAGTTGAACCACTGCAGTCACATGGACTATTTTAACAATGCCTCTACTACCTTTCAAGGCCAAGAAATGTAGTAAAGAAATTAGGGATGCACTGAAATCAAAATTCTTGGCCGAAACCGAAAACCGAAAAAGGGGAAACCAAGGCCGAAAGCCGAAACACCGAAAGAAATTATGCCAATTATTAGTACCATTGCATTTATGGCTATGACTGTGTAACTTTACTAAAAATCAAGGCATTGCAATTGAATAAATTAATATTAAAGTTTCAAATAATAAATCAATTACAAATTATGCAAATATTTATTTAGCACATTGCAACAATGCACAGTATAAAATAAAATTCAAATAAAAAATGTTGAACTTGACCTCACTCATGTGTACATTAAATAATAATGTACAGGCCTACTGGCCTGCAGAAAGGTACAGAAATTTAATAAAGTAATCAAACATAAAATACTGCATATTTAACTGTTTAAATGAAAGATTAATCATTATTAAACTTACAAAAGCTATTCAATCAAGAGCAGTGAGTGATGTCCTTGTCTTTTGTTGACATTAAACAGACCGCAGTAAAGGCTACTGCCCCTTTAAGACCTAATGCAGGGATATGCGTCGTCTTTCTCAACTGCATACAGTTCACTTAAGGCATACAGACTATGTCTGCAGGGATACTCATCAAGATGGACATGTTGACACACTTTTTGTGTGAGTTTGTCCGTTTAAGCGCAAGACTTGAAAGAGAACTCAATATTTGCGCGCTGTGAGACGAGTGCGCGCTTTCGGATGAGTGCACAGAGACAGAGCTTCACACAGCTCGTGAGTTCTCATTCGCGTCTTCTGGCTCTAAACCCGGTGATGACGTGAAAACGACTGGTCATATTCGAATATACGGCAGCACTCGCATGCATTGAACAAAGTTTACAAAGACAGACCGTTTTGCCCACGTTTTTCTTTTATTGTCGCTGTTGTTGTAGTGTATCACTGAGGAGCCAGCACGTGTATCCATCAACAGAAACAGAAACAAAGCATTATTTTCAA
Source organism: Gobiocypris rarus (assembly GCA_023029165.1). Lineage (NCBI taxonomy): Eukaryota > Metazoa > Chordata > Actinopteri > Cypriniformes > Gobionidae > Gobiocypris > Gobiocypris rarus. The sequence goes on from CM040920.1 coordinate 23,808,631, forward strand.
GTTACAACCCATAGATGAACCACATACGTCCACACCGCAGACATGTTGCTTGTTTAGACCGTTTAGACAAGCACGTGCAGGTCGCGTGTGGCCGTATTGTTTCGGTGATAAAAGTCTTTCGGCCGAAAACCGAAAATGCACTTTTGGGCCATTTTCGGCCAAAAATTTTCAGTGGCCGAATATTCAGTGCATCCCTAAAAGAAATTGAAGCATGAGAAAACTTTTTGTGCGCAAAAAAACAAACAAAAATAACAACTATATTCAACAAATTCTTCTCTTCTGTTCCGTGTCAGTCTGACACTGTTCACTTTGTAAAGCACTTCCGGATTCTATGTCAGAACGCCGGCTCATTATTGGCCGGATCCTACTTTCTACACACATGCATCTTGGTGCTCATGTAAACAGCCCAATTAATTATCAAATATAATTTTTTTTATTTCACAGGACAACTGTAATTGTAATATATTAATATAATTTATTATATAGTATTAATTTTTATCATCATCATCATCATCATCATCATCATCATCATCATCACAATAAGCCCTATATAAATACAGCCCTTTATAACTAATTTTCAAATAAAAAGAAATGTATTTGTTTACTAGCATGTCATTTTCCCATTAACCAACACCAGGGAACCATGAACATGAGAGTGTGCATTTCAATTATTGAAATATTAACTAAAATGTCAGGAGTATTTTTTTAAAGAAATATTTTGTCTAAAGGCCAATTCACACTGCGCCGATAGACAGCAACAGACATTTCCCTTAGTGAGAAGTTGGCCAGAAAGATTCATTAAATTAACCTCAAGACATCCTGATCTAAATGCTCCATCACACATAATTGCGCTTTGACACTTTGTGACACTGTGGTAAAAGCCTGATGAGGATGCTGCAGTGATGCAGCGGTGACAGATGCACTATTAAAAGAAAATCAACACCAGGGGGAGACAACCTACATAACAACAAAAACTACCTGAGATGCAATACTCTATTGGGAACACGAAACTGCAAAGGTCTTAGATTTTCACAGCATCCTGTAGAATAAAGGAGAGTAGTGGAAATGAGAGTGGAAGTGAGTAGTACCTTGCCAGCTGTCATTGCACACGCACAGCTTTTCCCCGGTGAGGTCACAGTAGCCATGATCGGGGCTGCCACAGTTGTTCCTGCAGTACGGGATGTCGCAGGCCTCACCCTTCCAGTACTTATCGCATTCACAATACACACGGCTCGCTATTGAGTTCCCCGAGGAGCACTTCCCGTGGCCAGAGCAGTTGTTTGGACATGAGTTGATTCTGTCAAGGGAGAAAAAAAGAAAAAAGGTTGTAAAAAGGGCACACAAAGGGGTGGTTCATACAGAGATGTTCAAAGGGAAGCCTGAAATGGGGGCGGGTATAATGAACAGGACTAATCTGTGATTACACTGAGAATAAAACATGCACAGAGGCGATAAAATTAAGAAAATTAAGAAATGAACGCTTGACCGAATCAGCAAGCTTTCTTTAACTCTATGTCATTAACTCTGTTGTCTCAGCATGGCTGAATACTCACGAGTAGAAGACTTCAAATCCCGTCAGGTTGTAGGCAGCGTCGCTAAAAAAGTGCAGGAGTGCGTAGCCTGAGTTGGTCTCCACTTCAGGGACGGTCTCGTTCCCTTTCACTTCTGGGACAATGAGACCACTGTGGGAAAATTACACACACAAAAAAACAGAAGCTGTTTAGGAAATGTTTCCTCAGTCTTCCTAAACAGCTGTAACTTATTGCATTTGTTATGCAGTAGTGACATTTTCCTGTGTGATTTTCAGGTTTTCAACTTGTGTCTGAAAGGTTGCAAAGGAGTGCCACGGGGTCCGCCAAAAAAGTGAGACAAAAAGGAAAAGATTTTACAAAATCTATTTTGTAGGGCTTTCGAAGTTAACATGTTGCGTTAAAATATTTATTCAATGTTTCATAATACTTGTAGGGGTACTTGGCACCAAAAAGTCTGAGAACTTAGTCAGTTTTAGAAAACACACTTACCTGAAGACAGCAACTAAGGGAGCATAAATAGAGTCTCCGTCATAGACGTACATGTGGTCCCAGCTACATTCGGTCGCAAAATGGTTAAATCGTAACCGCAGGACTGCATTTGGGCTGCAAAACAAAGGTTATGACATAATGCTTAAGAATGTGTTGCTGGCTGCATAATCCATTATGAGAACATATTACAGCAGACTCGTTTCTGCCAAGTCTGAAGGGTGCAAGGCGGAATGTGCTCCTCCAAGCCTTTTCTGGTAACCCAACACAGAAGAAAAAACCCTTGTAAGGGCTGCTGAAGTCTATTTAAATGTGGGTTATGCAAGAGGAAAGTGTGGGCACAACAAAACCGTGTCAAACTCTGGTGAGAAAGAGAGATGATGACAGAATAACACTTACTAGCCCTCAATCAGCCAGGTGCATTTTGTTTTGTACTTGTAGTTGATGGGCCCATCTGTTAGGTACCCAGACGGCTCAGTCAACCTGAAAAAAAAAAAAATAAGATCAGAGTTGACGTTCACATCAAGCCCAAGGGACAAAGATAATAATGTTATGCGTAAGAAAACAAGCCAGAGGCATTGCAGAGAAGTGCTGTTTCAGTACAAGTATGCACAACGATAAATATGGTTTCTGTGGTTACTTATGGCCATATGGACACAGGCTTGTGTGGGAGCAGATCCACAATGATGATTCACTGCTGCAAATGTGCTCATGAAACAGGCCTAACCAATGAGTTGCCTCTCCCTCCGGACTGCAACAGAGCCATCGGGCCCATGGAGTGACAGCGCTTGGATCCACATTGCATCACCATGGAACACTCAGGGCCTGTCTGTGTTTTGTGAAACCACATTAACCGCACCAAGCTGGCGGCATTGTTTGCCCAGACAAGGCCTATTGTTTGTAGATGCTGACTTGAAGGGATGCATCCTTATAAACAATGACCTCAATATTCCACAAGACACACTCTTAATTGAACACGTTATTGCTGCTCGCGTAGCCAAACACTTCTCTGGCTGAATTCTACAAGGTCATCAATCTAAGTGACAGTGCCGAGAGCTTCTGTCCTGCTCATCTTTAAGAGAACAAAAAGAAGAACTGAGCTGGTGTTTAACAAGCATCTTGGAGAAGACCAGAGGAAGCCAACACTTATCAATATTCACATATCATCTAAGCATTACCATGATACTTAAAGGTAAAGTTTGTCATTTCTATCTTTGGAACACGAATTAAGATATTTATGATGAAATCCGAGAGCTCTCTGACCCCTCCATAGACAGCAATTTAATTAACACTTTCTAGGTCCAGAAAGGTAGTAAAGTCATCGTTAAAATAGTCCATGTGACTCAAGTAGTTCAGCCTTAATGTTATGAAGCAACTAGAATAATTTTGTTTGATTTTGCGAACAAAAAACGAAGACTTTATTCAACAATTTTTCTAGCCTGTGTCAGACACAGTGTAAACAGTGCAGCACTTCCAGAACGCCGGCTTACCTTTGGCTGACGCTGTTCACGTGAGCACCGCCACGCATGCGCACGAGTCGTTCTGCCATAGAACTAGGAAACGCCGCACTGTTTACCCTGTCAACAGCGTTATAGTCTGACACAGACTAGAAGAAATAGTTGAATAAAGCATTCTTTTTTGTTTTTTGCGCACACAAAGTATACTTGTTACTTCATAAAATTAAGGTTAAACCACTGGAGTCACATGGACTATTTTAACAATGTCTTTAATACCTTTCAGGTTCTTTGAAAGTGGCAATTACATTGCTGTCTATGGAGGGGTCAGAGAGCTCTCGGATTTCATCACAAATATCTTAATTTGCGTTCCGAAGATGAACAAAGGTCTTACGGGTTTGGAACGACATGAGGGTGAGTAATTAAATGACAGAATTTTTATTTTTGGGTGAACTAACCCTTTAATAAATTCAGAACAAAATGAAAAAGACATGCACATTCATTATCAACTGCTATTCTCTTCTGATAAAACTGGAGATGCTCGTTATTATTCTATCATGTTGCATTTTTGTATTTCTGCACAGTAATTGAATCAGCTCATTAATTCTCATTCATGTCCTTGACAACAGCGCATAAGAGAATGTCATTGAGTCTGTGCTTTTGCCAGTCTGTATATATTCTGTTCAATTCTTTTAATGTCTAATGTAATTAAATCTGTCTCTCCCTCACGCCACATATGTGTTTCTTGCTAGACTTTTCACAACTTCCTGTATCAACAATCTAGCTGACTGGTACATTTTCTCATCTACCTTGGCTGGTAGGCTTAAAAAGTTCCATTACAGTGTATATTAGATCCAAATAAGTGTTACATCAGAATTATGATTAATACAATAAGGTTTCTAGAAACAATATTTTTGGCTTAGTTTAGTTGTCAGTGAAGTCAACATAATGCCCATCACAGGTTTGGAAACAGCCTAGGCAAAGTGGGATTTTGGACAATGTCAACACTAATCCTTTTCATTTCTTGGCACAAATTAATTAACTTATTGAAGCAATTATTTAAAACAATAACTATTTATTATGACTTAATCATAGCCAGTGTTGGAGAAAGTTACATTGAAAAGTAATGCATTACAATTAGAGGTGGGCATAGATTTTTTTAATCTAGATTAATCTAGATTAATTTTGGAATTAATCTAGATTAATCTAGATTAAAATGGCTCATTTGAATTCTGCCGAAAGCATTCAGAATATGTGTGCTACTCCAATAATGACTGGTGCTTTCACACTTGGTTCGATTGCCTGACCGAAGCCAAGTTCGATTGCTCCCCCCCTCCTGGACCGTGTTCATATTATATTATTTGGGTCTGAACCAGGGTGCGTTAGCTGTTTACCCCCCGTTGCTTGGCAACAAAGGCGAGCGAGAAGGTGGCAAAATGAATAGCGTTGTTCACCTAACTTTTCATATTTTTGTTTTTGAACCGTTGGTTTTGTTACCAAAGCTTCAGTATGTAATGACACTTGCGTCTATCTGCCGCGAATGTACTGCAAATGCTCTAAAGAATGCTGAAGATGAGCAGAAATGAGATTTACAGCTCTCTGCTTACAGTACGTCAGTCACGCTCGTCAGGACTCGAGTACAGTTCGCTGGTGCGCACCCGAGTTCGGATGCCAGCGTTCACGCTTGATGTGGTAATTTCACAGTAGGCATACACGCAGGTTTGAAGACTCGTTCTAGCTCCCTACAGTGCAATTCGGCTAGGAATACATCCGCGCTAAAATATCAAGGTGAAAGTCATCATAGCTTGCGTAGTATAGACCCAGCTCCCAACCCAATTTTGAGAATAGATTAACAGCGATATTTTTTTTAAATCGCCTGATAAGAGTCTCACGTAAACGCAGCACGTTAACGCCGAAACCAGCCCACCAATAATTACAATATTGCGTTACTCCCTTAAAAAGTAACTTATTGAGTTACTTAGTTACTTTTTAAGAAAAGTAATGCGTTACGTTACTTTTGCGTTACTTTTTCTCACCTGGACTGGGCTTGTTTTTTGTTTTAGTTTTTTTTATAACAAAAAGGTTCTATTTTTGTGCAAACGTAAAGACCTCTTCATACCAAAATTGAAATAATAAGCCTCAGGCTGAGGTAAAAATATAAATTCACACGCTCTGCTGGGCTGAACTTCCATTCTGGATAATGGAAGAATAGGACGCAGGAGAAATTTTATTTTACTAATAAAAAAAATTTTCGCTCATGATTTAACCGAATCATCAAAGGTCAGCAGCAAATTGGTCAATAAAGGTAGATTAAATGCATAAAAATATTTGTTTTATTAAACAATTTAATTATTGGAGGTTTGCATATTTTGCATTTGACTGATTTTATTATTTTTGAGGAATACTCAATCCTTATGCAAGTGAGATGAATAAATGCTCAAATTTAGTCTAGAACTACAATAACTATCATGTTCACACACAACGCCTCTGCACTTACTCTCGATTTCATGGGCACAGGAGAGCTGTCAGTCAAATAAATGTGAAAAAGTAACTTGTGTTACTTTTTTGAAAATATTTTGTTGTAAATTTGAAAAGTAATGCGTTACTTTACTTGTTACTTGAAAAAGTAATCTTATTACGTAACTCAAGTTATTTGTAATGCGTTTATTAATAAAAAACATTTATTAATGTTGAAAACAGTTGTGCTGCCTAATATTTTTGTGGAAATCATGATGCTTTTTTCCATAATTCATTGATGAATAGAAAGTTCAAGAAAACAGCATTTACTTGAATTGTTTTGTTTTTACTGTCCCTTTGGAATCAAATGCATTCTTGTTGAATAAAAGTATTCATTTTAATTGCATTAACACACAAAAGACCAATTAGAATACACTTTAGATGGATTATACATTTCCTTTTTTCATTTCATAAAATAGTTTGTGTTCCCTTATTAATGCAACAGCATCACAAAATGATGAAGATTATGATATTTTCTAGTACAGTGACACATTGCTGCCACATGCATATTTTTTCCACTCAATTAAGTTGTAATAACTTGATGTTATGTCGTTTTAACAACACCTTTTTTTTTCGTTATAACGAGATGCTGTCATAAAAACAACTTATTTTCTCGTATTAATGAGATGTTATGTCATTAAAAAACATATTTTTCTCATTAAAACAACATATATTTTCTCCCAATAAGGACATATGTATATGTTGTATAGTGACATGTACAAAATATGCCTTTATCCACATTAGAGAATTTAAATAGCCTATGTGCCTTTGTCACACTTCCATGTTTGAAAAGCAGAAGCAAGCAAGTAAAATAGTCTTCTCCGCTGCTTGTGTCAATGGCAGTGCCCAGCATGAGCGTCGCGCCTGCTGACGGCTCATACTAGTCATTACAGGAGCGCGCACAGAGAAACGGCCGAGCTCAGTGTTTTGAATAAATAATAGTTTATTTCTCGCAAAACCTTCTAGTATGCCTCCTGGACACTTTCAATATATGGTGCGTGTCTCACTGTATCATTGCGTGATACTTTTGTATATTTTTGTAATGTTTTAGCCTGGTCGCTATCCACTGCCATTATAGGAATGAGCATGTGCAGGACTATTTTTAAAAATTCTGCTTTTGAGGTCCGAAAGAGATAGAAGGACAGGTCAACAGCAGGGTGAGTAAAAGACGGCTTTAAATTCATTTCAGGGTGAACTATCCCTTAAAGCCTTACCCAGTGCATACTCCGGTGCGACTCAGTGTGACAAAGGCACATAGGCTATATAAATTCTCTAATGTGGATAAAGGCATATTTTGTATGAATCACTATACAACATATGTCCTTATTAGGAGAAAATATATGTTGTTTTAACGAGAAAAATGTGTTGTTTTAACGACATATCACTTATTACAAGAAAAGAAGTTGTTAAAACAACATAACATCAAGTTATTATGACATAATTGTGTGGAAAAAATGATATGTATGTGGCAGCAATGCGTCACCGTAGTCTAAAATCTCACTTTTTCTATGACATTTTGAAAAGGGCTCTAGTCTGAACATATCCAAATTCTGTAATTCTCTAAATAAACAAAAATTCATAAAAGATTTTCATGTGTGCACCACACAGCAAAGTGAAAACAGACTGCAAACAAGTCGTCTTTGATTCTTGTACCTTTTGTAGTAATCATTTCTTTCAGTCTGTGAATCATCACAACAAAATGTCTGACATACAGCCAACCTAATGCAAATGCTAAAACCCATGCATTCTTGCAACATTCTTGTTGTAGGTTAAATCGTAGCTTATTAACAAGCTATTTCTCCACTCTGTGTTCTCTATAATCAGACAGTGAGATTTTAAGAGAGGTTAAAAACAGTAATCACAGTCCACCACTTCCTGTGCCGGGGAGGACATCCCTCAGGCTGTATGCTGGTGAGGGGGATGTTTCTTTGTACGGGCACACACTCAGCGGCCCAGAAGAGAGGCAATAAAGGCAACTGTAGGTGAGTCAACAGTTAAAATATTCACCAGGTTTTCATGCATCTTTTATAGCCCAGTACCAAAGCAAATATATCCACCAACAGCCAGGATTAATAACTATCCCAGCGGCTTTGAAGCCGTCACCGGACAAGGTTCACTCAGCCTCGCTCAAAGGCTGGCCTCAGGCATTCAGAAAAGGACAGGAAGAGAGTTACATAAAGATCTGCAGAACAGCCCATGCAATATTACAAAAACAAAGGCTGTGTCCCAAATCGCCCCCTATACCCTTAAAAAGGGCACTATTAGAGGGAACAGCCATTTGTTGTGATTTTATCGAGTGCACTCATTCAATCCCACAATGCACCACAATAACAAGGGTACAACCCATAGACAGTAGAAGAAATGGACACAGCGACTCCATAGACTTTAACGGAGATAAGTGAAGTCAATTAGAAGCACTCACTTCTTGATGGCTGAGCGTACTGCGCAGCCTCAGACTGAGCTTGGCGACGTAGCAGTGATGTGAGCAACCTGTCAGACAGTTGTAAGTCTTCTAGTAGTCGTGCAAAGTGAAATCTGAATTGCTTTTGGCTCTCTATGGGCTTCTCCCCATGCTTCTCCCTTGACTTTATGCCTCCACGTCCCCCCGATTGCCTCATGGACAGTCAATATGGTAATTTCTCAGAGAGTTGCGTGATTATGATGCAAACCAGGGCCGTGCACAGGGGTGGCACGGTGGCTAGAGCCACTGCCCTCATCGGCTGAGGTTCCCCCTTCCCTCACTTACCCTCAGAGGATTCCCATAAATGTGTTCCGTTCCGCTAAAAATCCACTAATTCTGTGTTTTCCCGCTCGCTCAGCAGCATCGCTCACACTCAGTGGCCGCTCTCAGTTCCGTAATGTCGTCCCATTAACAGGTAAATTACAAACCACAATCCACATTGCAGACAGTGATTTATCCGCGGAATTAGTAATTTGGTAGTTTGTTTTTGTATTTCTGTCGGTAATGTTTTGCTCTGGTCTTCTAATAGTGCTAAGAACTTATTATTTATTAAATTGTTTAATCAAGGTTTATTCATGCTAGTTTCCATGCTAGAGATAATTCTTTTCATTACTACTGAAACTGCCATTTTGCTAAGCAAAAACTATGCAAAAGTGGTAGCCCTTCCTGTGCACTCTGTGTCCGAATTCACACACTCGTTTTCATTCACTCCTTCAAGAGCACTACAGAACACAACCAGGGACTTGTGCGCTGAAGGTAAATAGGGTCTGAAAGGCGCGACTCAGCACTGTAGTCGTCCATGCTCAAATGTTGGCAAAGTCCAATTAGAGATGGCCTATTCGTCAGCTAACACAAGCCCTGTTTCCTGCCACGTGAATAGGAGTCCACCGATATCTGCCAATCACTTCCTGAATGTGCCTGTCCTCACAGCCCTTGTTCTTCCTGTAGTTGGTGTGTTGATTCCCACCACTTGTTCATTTAGCTGTTGTGCAACAGGAAATCTGTTTTTAGCTCTAGTTTTGATGTGGAGGAAAAATATAGGTTTGGACTGATGAACAATTCAGGCCTGTTCATTTATTTAAAGTCCTGGTATCATCTAGCCTGTATTTTCTCCACTGAACAATCTTTTAACTACTATATGTGCATCATTCTAAGTTATTCTACCAAATTTGACTTATGATTCAATCAAATACACTGAGGAGCTATATTTAACCTCCCAATGAGCAAGCAAGATCAAATGTACAACAGCAATATCTATTCACAAGGAGTTGAGAAAATGACAGCTGTGAGATTAACAGCTGTGAGACACTTTTACTGACAAAGGGGATTTTAGAGTGAAAGCGCCATTTCATAGGATTCAAAAACTCCTTGTTATTGTCCAGGATGTTTGAGCTCAGTATTGCAAATGACTGGATCTATGCTTGGTCCAAAGCAAAAGAGATTTCATATGTTGCCTCTGGTGGGCTCACCTTTGTCCAACCTGCATTTTGTCAATATAGCACATTAGCTTGATCCTGAATGGTAATCTATATAAACTGGAACCTAAAAGCTGTTACGGGAAAATAAATAGAAACTAAGAACAAAACCTTCCAGTGTCTGAACACAAGACTTGCAGTTGGCCTAAGCCAAGCAATCTGTTAGGCTTGTTTAATGAAAATGATGCAGCTTACACTGGACTTCAGATAGTCATCCATAAAGATCAGCCTAAAAATAGTGCACAGATCATGTCCGACTGGCTTGGCTTCACCCAAACACCAAATTATTTCACCAACAACTATAATACATCAATCTAGAGCACACATAATGTTTCGCACAAGGGTAGTTTACGTGTTTGGAAAGCTGACACGTCCTGCGGTGTTAAATATTATACTCATTCAAAAACCATTTGAAAACATTTAGCTAATTCTTTTATAATTATTATGCATGCATCTTGTAGGACTTCATATTGATGGAGATACTAAATAGAATATTTGTACTTTTAAAATGCATTTGTCACACAGCAGGACCATTTCAAATGAAGGTTACAAACAAGAAAAGAAAAATAATACAAAGAAAAAGTAACCAGGTACAGGAACTATGTCACATCCCCTTATTTACATTTTATCAGTGGTTGCTCAAGTATTTGAGTAAATGTAATTAGTTACTGTACTTAAAGGGATAGTTCATCCAAAAATGAAATTCTGTCACAATTTACCCAGCAACATTTCCCTTACACCTAACCCCACCCTTAAACTTAAGCATATCACCACACCTGTTCCTAACTTTACCCGTATCCCACCTCAATATCAGCAAAAGTGTTTTGCAATACAATATGAACACAATAAGTACAATGTACTTATTTTTGTATGTAAGTACATAGTAGTTAAGAACACCTAATATAAAGTGGGACCAAAAATACTAGGCTATATGGAAGTCAATGGGGCCCATCAACTGACAATAATTTCCACTAGACATCTGTGAACTTTTAAGTCTAATGTATAAATATTGATATTGACATGATGAAGGGATCTTAGCTGAACATAAAAACATCAAAATATAAAAAAATGTGTGAAGAGCACTATGAGGAAAAACCAATGTTATGGACGTGGCAAAACTCTTATCAATGTGACACATCTGATATACACAAAGAACCTTTTTGGGCCAAACCAAACCATCACATCACTTTTGTTGACACATAAAATTACTCTGATCGTTTTGATATTAAGAAAACCATCTGAAATGATTAAAAAAATTATGATGGCCGCCAAAATACCGAAAATAGTTGTCATTTAGCTGAAGTGCTTATTCAGAGGAACTTACAGTGAACTAAGTACAAATGTTTAGTTTTGTTCACATATCAACAGAAAACAGCAGATTTCACAGGCTGTTTTGGCTGAAACAGTAGCCAACATTTCAGTGCATCCCTAACAATTCAGCTTCAGAAATGGTTATTATTTTACCTGATAGTGTGCCGTTTTTAAGTATCATTACCATTTTACCAATGCGTCTTCAACCGGAGCTGTCAAAACCTGAGCTTGAACGACAGGGCACCTTTTCTACGCCTAAACCAATCAGGTTCCTCTTACGATTTTAGGATGCCTCTCTACTGTGAATACTTTAATCACACAGACAGAACATTACAACAGAGATCATTACGGAAGATGTGAGACTTTCATTATTAATCGAGGCGTCGATCCCAATAGAAATTGCATAAATATCTCCAGCGAGCGACCATTTTTTTTGCTAACGTTTACTTAAGATTGTGATTTTAGCCTAATGACATTAGGCTGTTACGTTTCACTGAAACACGGAGGCAAAATTTGTTGACACTTCAATGCTGCCAGCGGCTGGAATGCAAGTTATTTCAGACGTGGGTTTGATTTCCTTTAAATGTAACGTCACGTCTATAACACAAAATTAAAGTGGCGTGAAATGTTCATCATGTTACATTTTTTTTTGAGTAAACATTGCAGAGAAACGTTAGACATTTCTGCATCAACACTGTAAGTCTAGCATAAATTCATCCTATAAAACATTATGGACGATGCCACTTGGCCCTGGAACTCGCAGACACATTAAACAAGTGGCTTATAAATTTATAGAGCTTTGCTGTTAAAGTCTACACAATGCTCTATCATCCTCTTGTTAATGAGGAAATTGCCAAATGATAAAATTTTGTTGAAACATTAAGTGGACATTAACACGGTCATTTTGAAAATGCTACTTGTATTGGCGCAAACTTTGTATATGATGTAACAGCAAATATCTATAAATTTGATGAGAGTGCTTATGTACAATGAAGTATAGACCCAAGTGAACATTTTAAGAACAGGTCTGTATGTCTGTATTTAACTTTTCTTTTATGGTAAGGATGACCTTTGCATGGAATTGCCCATCTGTACTTTTACTTAAGTATGGGTTTCAGGTACTCTTTAAACCTCTGTATTTTTCACATAATTTTTTTTTTAAGTTTTTAGTTAATTTCAACAGACATGCTTCAACTACCCATTAAAGGGATAGTTCGCCCAAAAATGAAAATTCTGTCATCATTTTCTCTAGCGGTTTTAAACGGTTTTAAATATGAAAACTCCAAAAAGCAACAAAATAGTCAAGCATCCATTTAGCACATGTTCAGAGGAAAACAACTGAAAACAGTGCTGGTTGTTCTCTCGATAATGTCTGTTTGTTGTATCAACTGATAAATCGCTTCAGATGATTCATTGAGACAGCAGTCCAAACGAACACGAGGGTGGAGCCAGGCTACATGTCTCATTCATAAAGACTTGTTTCATTATTTGGATTGGATGAGTCTTAAGTGAATGATTCAATGACAAACCCTTTTTTGTCTCCTGTCGCCACCTCCTGGCGTAAGAAGCGATGACTTGTATTAATATTAGGGCGGGACTTTAACGCTAATTAATTAAGATTAATTAATTGCGTGACTTTTAGCGTTAATTAAGATTAATTACGCAAAAATAGATAACAATTTTAACTTATTTTTGCACGCTGAAGCGTTTTAATGAATGAGTTATCGACGGACCGATTATACTGGAACACCAACTAGCGTTCTTGACTTCTGAACACAACAAACCACAGTGAACATAAAGGAAGAAGCTGGCGAGACTGCTTTGCTTGGCCCGTGGATGGGGAATTTTGTTTTAAAAAAACGAAAGGATGGAAGCGTCGACAAGAGCATGTTTGTGTGGAAGCTATGCAACAAGGAATTTGCGTATCGAGCCTCAAATATCACCTCAACGCAAAACGCTGGACATAAATAAATAAACACAATTTTGTTGATTAAGCTTATGTATTCAGTCATTATTCAATGGTATACTAAAAATCCATGTGAAAAAAATTACTTCTCACTGTTCTCAGGTCAAATATTTATATGCAATTAAAATGCGATTAATTTGATTAATTAATTACAAAGCCTCTAATTAATTAGATTAATTTTTTTAATCGAGTCCCGCCCTAATTAATATATACAAGTGTTAAAATAAAACTCTATTTTGATCACTAGATATCAATGTCAATACCAACTATAAACTTTTATTCCAGTACACATTTTTCCCCTGCGATCTAAATGTTTGTAACACAAATATAACAAAATGTGTGGTTGAAAAGACATTGCTGTACATTTACATGGCAGCTGCTCTCTCTGGATCACAGATTTGAATGTTGCAGTGTGATGGTTGCACTTTAAAAGGGTAACCAAAGTCCCTAAAGTCTTTGGTTTAAAGCCTGTTTCACGTCACAAGTGTCAGTGGAGCGTGAGCAGCATGTTTTCGCTGCCCATATCAAAGAATAAGAGCATTCACATTGGAAGACGACCAACTCTCTCATTCATTAACATGGGCATGGTAATAGACATAGCAAAATCATTGTCATTTAGAAATAAGATTGTGTAGGTGTTTGAATCGAGATCGTGATATTTTAAACGATTAATCGTGCAGCTCTAATATGAAGCGATTTGAACTTTTTTCAAAAATACCCACAACTCAAACAACAAATTGTTCATTACTAAAGCAACAGTAGACCTCCGTCACTATAGTCACCAGTTGTTTCTATAGATTTCGGCAGTCTGTAAAAATATACCTCAGATTTCTTGTCAAATCTACAGTCAATCTCATCAAAACACACAAAGTTCACATAAACACAATCGATTATGTCTGTGAGCGTAAACAGCAAGTAAAGAAATCGCATGTGTACATGCGTGTATTAAAGTGAAAGCAGTGTAATATCCAGTACCTACTGCTATATATGCTGTTAATATGAATCAAACAGCAAAAGAAAAACAGAAAATCACACACTGCCCTTGAGTGAATAACTTAGTAGCTATAATAAGAATACATTTCTTACTTAAATGCTGCCGTTTAATGTTCTGGCGAGGAGATAAAAGTTGTCAGACTTTGTACAACTCACACAGGGCGGGGTCTATATGCTAATAAAGCAGAGTGTGTCGCAGATGTGGGCGGGGCCTAAGCATATATGACATCACACTGCTAGAATCTGCAAACTGCTTGATCTGAGATACTGCTTATGATTTATGACGATTAAAAAAGGAGTGGGTGGATTTTTACCATTTTAGAGTGATTGTGTATGTACACACACTGCAGACACACATTTATGTCCAAAACAACATGTAAAAGTGATTTTTGCATAATAGGCCCCCTTTAAATATAATCCACTTGAATATAATCTACTGTGGTTTCATCATTAGTCAATGAAAAACATACAGGGAAATAACAAGGAAGTTACACCACAACCACAGAAAGCACTCAACAAAGTAACAACAAAGTTGACTCTATTTGAAAACTAACTTACCATTGGTTAGACATTGATAATTGGTATTGCCAAAACATGGCTAATATTTCACTTTGTTGAATGTCCATTTTAGTGTGGTTGAAGCTTTTTTTATTCCAATAAATAAATGAAATAAGACTGATTCATTCATAGTTGCAAGGCAGGGTTGCTATGTTTAGAGCAGACACAGAGCGGTCTCTATATAGGCTACAAACATTATTAAAGAACTATCATGCAAGGTGATTGCTGGTTATGAGTCTGAAACCTAACACAGGTCATTAATAATTCTGCATCATCATAAACAACATCTGCACATGCAAGCCATGTTCAAAACAATGGAGTAGTACGCAAGGCATCATTTCTATACCATGTCTCCATTTAGCCAGTCTTTATGACAACAGTGTTATTTGTCAATGTGACAGCCTTTGTCGTTTATGTATTTCGTGGAGCTGCAGCTAATGGGCAGCATGACACGGTCACATAACTCCCTGGTCTTCCTAGCATTTCCTGGTCACCTGGACCAGCATGAAAAGCACAACAATAGCCAAGAGCATCAAAACATCAACAGAGACCACTTCCCTATCATCCAGCTATTGTTGCTTTGGACCTTTGTCATACAGGGTAGGGTGTCAGTCGGAAGTTTAGTTTGAGTGACAGCACTTATAAATGCCAATAGCATCCTCTCAGCTGCTTCTAAGATGGAGTGAAGAGGGAGATCTCTGTTGCACCGAACGAGAGCGTGAGGCTATTTTAAGATACAGGAGTGCAGGAGCTTTGTTCAAGAGTTTCATTTATCATACAGCTGTCACACTACGATCGTTTAAAACTAAATCATGTCTGCCCACAGTAACTTTGACATCCTTTCTGAAGACAAAAGACACAGAATTAATAATGACAACAGTCCATGTTTGAAAACTCTCATCAGAGCATATCTGTATTATTTAACAACTAATGTGTGACCACAAAACCAGTCATAAGGGTACATTTTTGGAAATTGAGATTTACACATCATCTAAAAGCTGAATAACTAAGATTTCTATTGATGTATGGTTTGTTAGGGCAGGACAATATTTGAAAATCTGGAATCTAAGGGTGCAAATAAAATCTAAATATTGAGAAAATCACCTTTAACGTTGTCCAAATTAAGTTCTTAGCAATGCATATTACTGCTAATTATATAAAATATCAACATTGTTTTTAGGACATCAATGGGCAGGATGTAAAATAAAATTATTATTAAAATAAATACAGAGTTGTTGTTTTTTTATCCAAATAGAAAAATGGATATGACTTTTTAGCCATATCTCCCAGCCCTATTAAGTGTTCTGCAGAATCACCATTTTAAAAGCATATTAAAATGTTCACTAAATAATTATTTTTGGGGATTATTAAGTACCCTGTTAAAACAACAGTTACATTACATTACATAATTACCATAAACATTTTTTACAAAAATATAATAAAGGTAACATCTATAGTATTTTTTTTAATATCTGAAAAAAGGTTAACAATGATCAGAGAACTTACAAATAGGTTACTCGGAATCCTGATCTGAGCATCCCTACTACTAATAATATTTTTTATATATATGTACTGTAGAAATAAATAAAATATATTCATGGAATATGATCCTTAATTAATACCCTAATGATTCATAAAAGAAAAATTTATAATTTTGACCCATACAATGTATTGTTGGCTATTGCCACAAATATACCTGTGCGACTTATGACTGGTTTTGTGGTCCAGGGTCACATTTAGAATATATAACCAGCAAGAAACCACCAAACTATACCATCCAGTTTGCTTTACAGAAACCAGAGTGTAGGCCTAAATGCTTAGCAAACTTCATTTATGTGTGCTTAAAGTACAAAACTTAAATTCAACTAAACTGTGCCAAGACCCACAGGATTCACTAGGAGTATACCCAGAAAGATGTGGAAATGAATCTATATTTCAGTTATTTCAACCAGATGGTGCATATATGTGAAAAATCCCTTTCAAGATTTCTTACACATGCTTCAGACAACATATAACAAAACTTTGTTCAAAAGTATTACAATAACAAACCTTTAATAAAATAACAATTAAAGAAATCGCCTCTATGCACCAATGATCAGTGAATTTGACACACAAGCATGCCTCCACGTTCCTTCAGAGCTAAAAACAGGTCCAATTTCTCATTTTATACTCTTAAATGTTTCAGTAAATACTCACTTGAACCTCCCTTGGCAGTGTTGACATTGGTCACCAACCCATCCACGGTCACAGACACAAGATCCGTTCACACACTTGCCTGACAGACAGTTCTTCTCACAGGGTTTAGATGGAGAGCAGTCTGATATCAGCACCAGGGAGAACATCACACAGAGCCATAAATATCTCTGCATGCCCTGCAGTCTCTGTCTGACCAGAAACAGCTCAGGTCTGAGCATCCTCTTCCCAGCTTTCATGGTTTAAGGATGCTGTTGTTGAATTAGGTATCAATATCTTAGGGCCTTTCTTCCCTGCTAACTGGTGCCCAGATTGTTTCAATTATAACAGCAGGGGGAGATCCGTTCACTTATAGATCATGAATATTCCTTAAATATCAGCGATAGTTTCCCGAAATATAGGCAATCGTTTAAAGGAAACCTCCAGATCCGAGCGTGATAAGATAAAATCAGCATAAACACAGGCATATTATATCAACTGTCTCGCCTCATTGTGTTACTGAACAAGGGCAGGAATTTCCTACGTTACCTCCTGCAGTCACAGGGCTGGAAAATAATTCCCCATAACACTGAAAAAAACCTTTCCTCCCAGGTCATTACCATAACGCAAGAGATGGGGTATTTCCAGCTTTAAAGCATCATATTATTCAACGGTCTTATTCTGATCCAGTCCGCAGCCATTTTAAAGCGTAAACATTCAGCTGGCTGCTCAAATTCACTGCTGATGTGCTTTAAAGCCTTTAAACCTTGAGCTTTTCGTGGCTAAACGTTCATTTGCCACGGGAAAACAAACTAAATGGAGAAGGTTTCTGAGTAAAAAGCATCCTTTATAACCGCAGCAGTCAGTAACATGGATGTTGTTCCTGCTGTTGTCCGTTGCGCTGAGGGATTTGGTAAACCTGAGGAACTATCCGTTATCCGCATATTTTTCGCAGTTTTTTCAAGCTCAACGTGATAAACTCCTTGTCAGAAGTGTCGACCCTCAATTTGGATGTATATCCTCTTCGTCCCAGGGCCCCGAGAACCCCTCAGTGTGCGAATTTTGGCCCCCTCGACCACCGTTTAAGCTCCCATAGTACGAGCAGCTCGCGCTGGCTGCTCCTCAGGTTGGAGCAAACTCAACACGGAGATGTCCGCGCATGCGCAATGGGAAGGGGATATATTTAAAGAGACAGAGACTAGTGTGTTGTTCATCCTCGGAACGTCCATTGCAGTACTTAAGAAGTGTCATTCAACATTTTGTCATATTTTTAGGAAGTGTGTAAAAACCCAACTTCCTATGGCTGTTAAAGGTTTTGTTAGAATATATTTGATATTCCCCATTCCCCAGTTGATTGTGTTGTTTTTGAGTTAAAAAAGTTATTAAAAAGTCCTGGTTAATCCAAGCATTACAATGGCAGTGAATTGTTGCCTCGTTTATGAAGTCCATAAAAGTGCATCTATCCCTCATATAACTACTCAACACGGCTCCGGGCCTTCTGAAGCAAAGGGGCGCATTTGTGTAAGAAAAATATCCATATTTAAAACCTTATAGACTAAAACAACTTCCAGTGGATTGCTGTACGCATCGATTTACGGTTAAAGAGGAACCCTTGGCCCTTGAACCTTTGACGCATACATATTGACAAAAGCAGCACAGATGATGGAGCAAAACAAAACTCGGTTACTCTTTTAATGAAAGTCGACTTGCGCACCACTGAAGGCCTTTATTAACCCCCGGAGCCGTGTTGAGTAGTTATATGATGGATAGATGTACTTTTATGGACTTCATAAACGAGGCAACAATTCACTGCCATTATAATGCGTCAGGACTTTTTAAATACAACTCCGATTTTATTTGTCTGAAAGATATTCACCTATAGGATGGCTTGAGTGTGAGTAAATCATGGGCTAATTAAAATTTTTGGGTGAACTTACCCTTTAACATGACAGCCAGTCAAGACAACAAGATGGCAAGCACTTCTAAGATTATACAAGATTATTAATTTTACTTACAATGTACAATCTAATAATTGCAAAGAACAGTCCAGTATACTTCAGTATAGTTAATGTTAAAAAAAAAAAAACTAAAAATCTGCTAAAACGGGGCTAAATGAGAACTTCATCCTAATTTTAAATTCGACATGACCCAGATTCCCTTCACACTTTCAAGCCATCTTAAATATTGACTTTGTTCTTGTCTTAAGCGTTTAGGTGCATGCTGCATCTTTGTAAATGGTACACTATGTGTTTTGTACACTTCATAAGACTAAAACACAACGGCTAACATCGTATGCCTGCTGCTCTCCAAGGCTGCATTTATTTGATCACAAAATAGTGAAACAAATTATATGATAAATATTAAATATTATTAGATATATTTTCTATTTTAATATATTTTAAAATAGCATAGAGAGCAAAGTTTTGGTCAAGTTTTCAATGTGAATGGTCCTTCAGAAATTATTTGAATATGCTGATTTGGAGAAATGTTTTTTTTTGTGTGTGTGTGTGTGTGTGTGTGTGTGTGTGTGTGTGTGTGTGTGTGTGTGTGTGTGTGTGTGTGTGTGTGTGTGTGTGTGTGTGTGTGTGTGTGTGTGTGTGTGTCATTTGAAAACAGTTGTGTTTTCTGTGGAAGCGTGACACTTTTTTCAGGATTATTTTATTTTTATAAAGCTCAAAAGAACAGCATTTATTTATTTGATTTTCTTTATTTATTAGACTTTACAGTCCTATTTGACCAACTTACTGCATCTTTGCAGAATAAAAATGAGAAGAGAAGAGCAATGGGTGGGTCTCTTTTAGACCATAAAAAGTACAACATATATTCATGCAACTGTAAATCTGCCAGTTGTTATAAAGAATGTAATAAAACACTCAATTCCGCTGGGAATTTGATATTCCACAAGGACAGTTACTGGGCTTTGTGATGATTCTCACACCTCGTAGACTTCCCTTTTTAGATAATTCCCGTCACAACAGCCCCATTCAGTCAGGAAAAAAGGTAACACCGCATTATATCGCTGACTTTAGGAAGAGAGCTGTGTGGTTAAATTACAAGGGTATCCATGCTATTAAGCTAAAGAGCAAAATAAAAGAACAGCATTTAGCATTTTAGAATGAACTATACTAATTTAATACATACGTGCTTCGACTATTTAATGTTTGCAGGGATTTTCAACGTTCACATTTACACAACATTCCTGCCTCTACATTCTTTAATGGCCCAGGAACACGACACTTTCTCCTCAGCCCTTCAGGAATGAAAGAATCAGATCCTCAGGCTATGGCAAGACAGACTCACTGAGCACCACATGCATGTCCCAGCCTGTCAGCAGAAAGCACATGCGGCATAACTGCCCAGTGACCTGCTGTAGTGGGATAACCATATTGTCATGTGCAAAAACACAGGTGATTTATAATTGATTTCTCTGCAATTCAGGCATGCCATAAATCCTTCAAGAAGTCTAGCACCATAGTGCCTCCAGATGGTAAACCTTTAACTATATGGTAACGCTGTAGTGTTATCAGTGAATGACAGATACTCTTGCTATTACACACAGGTCTGTTTTTAAGGTCAGCGCTATAATGTGCCGTTACATTGTTCTTCATCTGTTCAGTGCCTATGGTGAAAAATTACATTATGAGCAGATGATAATTAAATATTATTAGTTTAGCCATGGCAATGCAGACATCTGTATTGACTCTCCTTTCTAAACTAAATAAAATGAGCCAACGGAGGAGGAGGTGGGGTTTGTATTTCACAAAGCGATTTCTCATGATTTCTCTTTGTTCTTAATGTCATTAAAGTATGGGTGGACAGAGTCTGGCAGCAGGAGTTGAATCTTAATCCCAGACTAAAAGGGATTAGTATCCACACTCATTGCGAATCAATTCTGCAAGAGACTATGATCACAATGCTTTAGATAATTCTCAGTGTTTAATGGTGCATGTTTTTTTTTTTTTTCCAATGACATCTGAAATCAACTTTAATTCCTTTTTTTTTATACTGTGCTAAGGTTTGGTTTAGGTATAGGCTATAATTACAAAAACACTAAATTATAACTTTCCCTAAAATGGATAGGAACATAAAAATTACAGAACTTTTGACATTACAATATATATATATATATATATATATATATATATATATATATATATATATATATATATATATATATATATATATATAAATTAATACTCTCATTCAGCAAGTACGCATTCAATTGACAGTAAAGACTTTTACACTGTTACAAAATATTTCTATTTTAAATAAAGAGAAATATCACTGTTGTATTAAATGTCATATACAGCAAATAATTCTGAAGAAAAAAAAGAACAAATAATAACTTTTCAACTGTTACTTGAGCACCAAATCAGCATATTAATACGATTTCTGAAAGATCATCTGAAGACTGGAGTAGTATATTTAGATAGAAAACACTTATTTTAAATTCACAACATCACTGTTTTTCTGTATTTTGGCTCAAATAAACACAACCATGCCAGGCATAAAGGAGACGTCTTTCAAAACCAAGACTTATACCAACCACAAACTTTTAAATAGCAATTTATTGCTATTTTCCAACACATCAATACGCCAATGAGTTTTTGCAATACCTCGTGTCACATTTTTTATTTAAAATATTGCTTTGATTTTCAATTTGACATTTTTACCAAACATAAATATATAATGTAAAAGAATGGAACATTTACTGGACCCGGAACAAACACATTAAATGAGAAATTTATTTATAAGCAAACAAAATAATTGTATTTACAAATCTATATATTTTTCATTAAGTGAAAAGATGCACTAACCCACTATCAACTTGAATAGCATGTATGAAAAAAACATTAGAAGCTAAAAGAAAAGGCCATCTCTTCTGGGCTTACATAGTTAAATAATGAGTGCCAACTGATGTTTGTCAAAACAATATCAGTGCAATTTGAACTTAATCTAAAAATATAAAGAATGCTCATTTATTTCTCTTGGCATCATAAGGACTACAGTTAAGTGGTTTTTATATTGAAACAATACAACAAAACAAAAATGGCTTTGATAATGTTTTTTTGCACTTTAGTAAATTTCATAAACTTCAACACATTGACACCACCTGTTTTATCAATATTTACAAGTACCATATATGGCCATGTAATGGATGCAGGGATGTTAAAAAAGACTAGATCAAATCAGAGTGGACCAGGCAATTTCCTACAATTCTCTCACTGAGAATGTAATTTGTGTATCAGATGGGCCGTTTCGTCACCTTTAATCACTGTTGTGACCTCCATCATCACCCTTAGATTCAGATGGGCCAGGCTTTGATTTTGCTTTCTTAGCATTCTTTTGTTGCCCTGATGGCTTTGGACAGGGCTGCAGAGCCTTTGATATGTCTGTCAAGGTCCAACATTCTTCCTTCAATGCATGTTCTTCCAATGTGAATTGACCCTGCTTCGTCCGGGTCAGTTCTCTGATGTGTGCGCAGGACGACAGACCTGCAGGGGGGTACGGGGTAAAACTCAGATTATAAATTGTCAAGTTAATAACATTTATAAAATATTACAAGATATAAATATCTACAGAGTGCTACCTTTGGCCAGATCATCAACCAGACTTCTGACATAAAACCCGCCTCCACACTCCACATCTGTAAATGCAAACAGTCCATTTGAATTGAAAGAAAAAGTCAAGCTGTTTAGCATGACACAAAATTATTTTTCAAAATATATAATTTAATAGTCTTAAAGTCACCATGAAATCAAAATGGACAATTCTTGTTTTTATCTCGTTCTTGTTTCTGACCAACTGAGAAAAATGCATTACAATAAATCGTGCTACCAACGGTGATTGAATCTAACGATCGCTTGGCTCACAACATCAAATCAAAACATGCTTATTATTATTGTTATACTTTGTTCTCAAAATGTTAATGTTAACAACATCAGCATTGAGTGACTGTGTATTTAGTGTGTATTAGCGTTACCTGTAGATTTCAATTTTTGTACAGTCTAATCTTTTGCTTTTGACAACTGGTGAATCTCCAGTTGTCACTGATGATGTCATTTAGTCCTTTCTGTATTATTACAATCCACCATCAAAATGATATGTTTAATTATTCTAGCTGCTGTGAGAAAAGGCTATAAATGATCCGCCACCTGCAGCATCCTCACATGCAACGGAAGGTTTTTTTTTTTCAAGTATTAATGTAACGAATGTATTGTGTGTGCGTTTGTCATAGGTGGGTAGTGTTAGGTGTGAGTGCGTGTGTAAAAAAAGTTACGGACTACAGCTTTAAATTCATGTGCCCTCAATCTCTAATCAAAATAACTTTCCCCCTCATCCAGCAACATCTTGTCTCTTCTCTGATGATGTTTTTTACTGACGTGATGGTGGGACAGCCTGTCACTCACATGACATCACAGCAATAGCAAACCACAACAATCCAATAAATTCCTGATGGACAAAATCAAGTCCCGTCCTGCATTTGTTTTCTTATTCGAGTAGCCGTTTCACTCACATATCACAATAGGGGGAAAAAATACAATATTGCAATTTCCATTTCATGCCGACTTTAAAATTGTAGTTATGAAAATGTATTTGCTATGTGTACAAGAGAATACATGTGCTACCATCTATCATATCTTTCCAAATTACTAACCTATAGTGAACAGTGGGGGGCTGAAGTCTTGTAGAGAGAGACTGTACACTGTAACTGGACGTGCAGGTTTAGCCTCAACCTCTTGACCTTGCTTGAGAAGCACAGACATGCGCTTGCCATCCTTCTTCAGAGCTGAATATCTATAAATGCAAATATCTGAATGTCTATGATGTCAAGACACATAAATCTTTCAGACATCAATGAAGAGTGTATTATACATCAAGCAGAATGAATTGACTTACAGAGGTGGAACCTGCATAATTTCACCCGTAAACTGCTTCAGCTTCTCCTCAAAAGCCTCTTTTGTGATGTGATCTGAAAAAAACAAGTACTTAGCTTTATACACCGTCACCGACTTATCCATTCTCACCAAAATATCCATTCCCTCATCACAAGGACAGCCACAAAATTATGATTCTTACCATAACTCTTCTCTTCAACAACATTTCCAGTGACGTCAAGAGAGTCAGTTGCTTTGCCTAATTCTCCAACAGCTCTGTATTTCTATGAAAAAGACCACAGAATTGAAAGTTACAGTAATAAAAGATGGGAATGACAAGTGTAGAAAGACAGAAAATACTTACCTTTGATCCTGCAAGCATTGTGGTGAGCATCTTTGTTCCTTCACCGATTCCAACCACTGTAAAACATTACTTTTAAGTTATATATTTTGTATGTATTTAATATTACATCATATTCGTTTGTATATTATTCAAACTAGTGGAAAGAAAACATCCAAAATACACTTTATTTTTTCACTTTTTCAACTACAAGACATATCTTGTCTATGTAATTTCTGTGAAAAGAGCTGCTGCGACTTCATCAGTGCTCTCGGTGTAATTTTGTTTTTTGTATCATGTTTCACAATGAAAGAACATGCTTGATTATATTTACCAAGTACACCAGAAGCATTGCTGTCCAGGGTGCCGCCATGGCCAATTTTTAAAGGTTGCTTCTTCCTTTTCCGAGGGTTGGGATTTGCAACACCTGCCTCTGTGTAAAAATAAACTCGTTATTCAATAAAACGTATTTTGATAGCTGTCTTATGACTAACGTAATCTATTCCTCCAATGCAGAGGATTGACATGGACGTGAACTGCATAAAAACGCACGTACCTTTTAAAAGCGCCTTCTTCAGTTCGTTTAAAACGTCAGCTGATGTGGGACCCTGTTTCTTATAGATGGCAAATATACCATGCAGAGACTGCAGTTTGGATAATGAACCGTTCTGTACAGTTGATATACCAGCCATGCTTGTTTTTGACTTCGCGGCGCAAAGTGATGACGTCACTCATACGTTGGTATTTGTAGTTCTTTCGCGAGTGACCAGCATCGTTTATGTCTGTCTCATACAGTCAATAGTCTGTCTGCGTAAACTCTTTGCATAATAGCAAAAATACAGCTGCAACACTAATAATCAAGCATATTCCTGCAAAAACTTCTGCCATCATGCCTTCAACAACACAAGTGTTTTATGTTTTACCTAAATTCGGAATATCACTTAATCCACTGCACTGCCTGATTCCAGCCCCGGGACAAAGTTTGCAAATGCACACATGCAAATCTCAACTATAATTTAAATACGAAAACTGACTCTAGATCAGTTGCGACTGACAACTTTAATGTCACATCGCGTGCTGCGTGCGTGTGAAATGCACTCTTACTCGACATAACTTTCTTAATAAAATATGTAATTTGCTGCTTCTTTGGGCCTAAAGAGTTTGGTAACACTTTAGAATTATGGCCCGCCATTAAGTAGCCTACGTATGCAGGAAGTAATTCAGGACTAATCTGCCAGTGTATGCCTATCGTCAAAATTATTAATAGGCAAGTGAGGCCTATATAGGCCTTATTATAATGTATTGGCGGCGAAGATATAGGCTAGCCCAGGGATTTCAAACTGCAGGTGGCCGCAAGGGATTGACATTGCTCAGTTGAAAAGTATAGAGAAAAGCTGTAGGCCTAAATAATACTAATACTACTAATAATAATAATAATATTTAGGCCTAATTAGGCCTACATTAAAATAAATGAGTAACAATAATTCAGGAGGGAAAAAAAAGCAATAAAGATCCTAAATCAAATAAAAAAATGTGATTAATATACAAATTATTTGTTAGATATTAATCTTTTAAATTGATTAAATTAGATAAATAAAAATGTATTAAAATGAAATAAACAAAAAATAAGTAATACAAATTTTAGCGTAGCCTAATATTAATTTTTCTGGGTATAAATTGGCGGATTATAAAAGACAGATGCCATTTAAATTTTAGACTGCGAGTCCTTCGTGGACGATTATATTTGGGGGTCCGTGGCATCTAGATTGAAAACCCATAGGCTAACCTAGGCTAGGCTATTTGAAGCTCACGGTACAATATTAAGTTACCACATGATGGCGATATTTACCCACTAACATATAGCCTGTCATTGAAGCAGTGTGGATATTTAGACAATTTTGTGTTGAAAACAAGCGCAATGTGTCGGATATTTGTTTTTATTTGTTAAATATTACCGAATTTAGAAAAATATCTTATAGGCCTAAATATTCTAATACGTTTTATACAGTTAGGCTAGGTTTATTTTTTATAACATTATTATTGTTGCGGTTGTTGCTGTTTTAATTATTATGTTGTTTTTTATGAGACGAAGTATAATGATAAATTGTAAACTGATCACAGTGTCATTTAACGTCGAAAATAAAAAGTCTGAAATAAAGCATGTGGTTTAGGCATATCTATAGCTACAATCTTAGTGCCATTACAAATTGTTAAAGTCATCAAAACAATAGTTATTCGAAAACAGGAATGGCTAATCAAAACAAAACTGCTTCAGCTCTAACAGTATCCACATACCGTACAGCAGTCAGTCCATCATGCAGGACACGCCCATTGTGTAAGCCTCTGGTTCCAGTTATTCTCTCGCGCTTTGTAGTGATCACTGATGCCGAGCGCCAGAGCTGCTCCGCTGCTCATGGACTCAGAGCTCGCAAACCTTCCATTGATCTGAAGTCGGGGGACTATATTTTGATTAAAAAGACACATTGCCGACCATCATCATTTCAGGAAGAAAATCCACCGCTTTTCACACTGCATCATCATCATCATGTCAACGAGAGGTAACCAGTTCTTATAGTTTTAAAGTGACATTTTCTAATTTACGAGGATAAATGTTGTATTTATGTAGCCTAGGCTACTCAAGAAAGGTCAATTTAAAACCGTGTGACACGCATTTGTTTCTGCTGTAAATGAAGCCACTTTTGAACTTCAGAGACTGTCATGTCTCTACACCTGTTTGGAAACGATTATTTGTACAATATCTGACAATATACTCAACTAATTTAGTAATGCTACATGCAGTAGGCCTATCATAGTAACTTATTATAAAGAAATACGAAGATTATTAAGCTGTTGATAAAGAATAAGACCATTAGTTAATATAGTAGGCTACCTACATTTGTCATCAAACTTTGATTCATACATTTTCATATTGATATGTGTACTAATTAATGATAATTAATGTTCTGTTTAGCAGATAATATAATATAATATATGATATAATGACTTATTAACCCTCCACTTGTCCTAAACTGAAATTGATTAGACTTGCTTAAGAAAAAACTTTCAGGTTCTTAACTGTATTATGATGGAATTGTATTTGTTTATTTAGATTAATGATAGATTAACACAATTTGTGTAAAAATAAAAAACTTTTGGCAAATGGTGTAATTTTCTCTGGTTAGCCTAATTTCCCTTTTGGCATTTCATTATAGCTCAAATATTATTTGTTTAGGTAGGCTATTCCTGACAATGTCTTTGCAATAGAGAGAGAGAAAAATGATGTGGTATTCATTGTGTTTCTACGGACTTAAAAACAACGTGAAGGAAACAGAAGGGTTAAAGAGAGCAATTACCTTGAGTTCAAGAAAGGACACAGAGAAGAAACAAGGCAAGAAGCCCATTAGATTGTATTATATGCATTTTGCCTCTCACTGTTGGATGCTCTTCCTTTCATATTAGCGTCACGCGAGACGATGCTGTGTTTACGCACACTGAATGTTTCTTTTTATTATTCTTGCTTTGGCAGTTCAAATGGTTTCTGGACTTCAATTAGACTCACTGCAACCACTGCAGATGATTTGTGGTGCCGAGTCTATTTAAAGAATCAGGCTACTGCTACCATGAGCCACAGTCAGAAGCCTCTACCATGCTATAATTACAGCATGTGTTAAAAAACTAGCATGTCCAGGAAATTATTCTTAAAAAGTGTTGCAACCTTACTCATTACATTTTTGTGACTGAAGCAGTGGATAAATGCCATTATCACTGGCCAGTGGTAGTTCATATAGTTTTCTTCTTCAAATGGTAACATAATTGTAAGTAACATAATGCCAAAACTCCTATTCTTAAACTGAAGTAGATGCAGAATACATCTGTATAGATCTGTGGAGGTTTTTGGCATTAGACATGGCTGGAAGTGTGTTTAACTTTGGTCTTGAGTTTGGTGAAGCCCCATTCATACCGCTGTCTTGCTAGTGCTATGTTTTTCTTACCATGACCTCACAACCCCTAGTACTAGCCAGGGCTAATCGAGTTCACTTTAACCTTTGCACTTAAAATCAGCAAGCCTTTACTCAGGTGTCAAGTAATTTAATTTTAATCAGCGATGTAACTGAAGTGCAGTTATAACACTTAAAA
The DNA here is from genome assembly GCA_023029165.1 of Gobiocypris rarus. Taxonomy (NCBI): domain Eukaryota; kingdom Metazoa; phylum Chordata; class Actinopteri; order Cypriniformes; family Gobionidae; genus Gobiocypris; species Gobiocypris rarus. The sequence goes on from CM040920.1 coordinate 23,836,911, forward strand.
TCATCTTTAAAACTATGGAATTAGTTTAATGAGAAAGAATGCATAAGAAGGGGAGACGGGCTTGTTGTCACATCTCAGCATATTTAAGCTTTTGTGCCTACAATTACACACATTTGTTTCACTAACTTTAAGGTATGTTACTATAAAGAAATTGACAAATTAATCCTGAGAAATGTTCACTGATGTAAAAAGAACAAACAAGTAAATACTAACTGGTTCATATATCTGTGGTACATTTTCTCTCTTTCTCTGTATCTCCATTTCTCAGACCCAAGATCATTGTCGGCCCCTAGGGAACCCAGTTAAAACTGTCAGGTGAAATCAGTGTGAGAATCTGAAAAGTAAACCGTCTCTAACAACATCCAGCGAGTAGGAACCTCTCAAGACTTGCTTTTCTTTGGGCTTTAATCGGAGCAGTGATACCACTGTTTTCTTTCCCAACAACCCCAACATAAATTCCCCAGGAACGATGAATCTGGCAGTTTTTTGAGAAGAAAAACAACCTCATGATAATTCTCAGTGTGTTTCTTAAAGGGATAGGTCATGTCATCATTTACTCACTTTTACTTCAATGTAATAAAATGTAAAAAAAAAAAAAAAAATGAATGGAACTAAATTACTAAATTACAAATAATTTGTACGTTTTTCAAGACTGATTAAACTGAGGATTGTAAAAGAGGTGTGCTCTACTTATCACTGTCCAAATTCAGGTCATCCAAGCCCCGTTAAGATATGTCTCTTATCATTGCTCTAAGTGGCTGTCAGACTCTGAACTTGTCTCTTGGTAGGGTGAGCAGGATGGAGGCCAAAGCACTTGGAGCTTTGCTGCAATAGAACCTACTCTGTTTGGCTTTGCCTCAAAGACACAGAAACACAATCACTTAACTTAACAGCAGAATGACACATCATAATTCTGCTGTCCAGCTCACTGCTATGCTTCATTTGTGCCCTGCTCATTCACTCGAGTTTCAACACAGTCAGCTTCAACACAGTCAATTAAGCTAAATAATTGGATCCTGAACACAACTATAGGATATACTGTTTTGCGATATAATGGCACTTCTATTAAGCTGTTATGCAGCAGTTCTAAAACTGTGGTTAAAGTGTTTAAAGAAGAATAACGAAACTGTAGCTGTGATAGTCTTTTCCTCCATATTGTTACACACTATATTGGCAAAAGTTTTGGGATGTCTGCCTTTACATGCATATGAACTTAAATGACATCCCATTCTTAATCCGTGGGGATTTAATATGGAGTTGGCCCACCCTTTGCAGCTATAACAGCTTCATCAAGGTTTAGGAGTGCGTTTATGGGAATTTTGACCATTCTTCTAGAAGTGCATTTGTGAGATCAGGCACTGATGTTGGACAAGAAGGCCTGGCTCGCAGTCTCTGTTCTAATTCACCCCAAAGGTGTTCTATCGGCTTGAGGTCAGGACTCTGAGCAGGCTAGTCAAGTTCCTCCACACCAAACTTGCTCATCCATGTCTTAATGGACCTTGCTTTGTGCACTGTGCGCAGTCATGTTGGAACAGGAAGGAGCCATCCCCAAACTGTTCCCACAAAGTTGGGAGCATGAAATTGTTCAAAATGTCTTGGTATGCTGAAGCATTATGAGTTCCTTTCATTGGAACTAAGGGGCCAAGGCCAACCCCTGAAAAACAACCCCACACCATAATCCCCCCTCCACCAAACTTTACACATGTCACAATGCAGTCAGGCAAGTACCGTTCTCCTGGCAACCGCCAAACCCAGACTCATCCATCGGCTTTCCAGACAGAGAAGCGTGATTTGTCACTCCAGAGAACACGTCTCCACTGCTCTAGGGTCCAGTGGCAGCATGCTTTACACCACTGCATCCGACACTTTGCATTTCACTTGGTCATGTAAGGCTTAGATGCAGCTGCTTGTCCATTGAAACCCATTCCATGAAGCTCTATACGCACTGTTCTTGAGCTAATCTGAAGGCCACACACAGTTTGGAGGTCTGTAGCTATTGACTCTGTCTGCAGAAATAATACCACTAACAGTTGACCGTGGATTATTTTCATTATTATTCACTGAGCTCCTGAGAGCAACCCATTCTTTCACAAATGTTTGTATAAGAAGTCTGCATGCCTATGTGCTTGATTTTATACACCTGCGGCCATGGAAGTGATTGGAACACCTGAATGCAATGATTTGAAGGGGTGTCCCAGTACTTTTGTCAATATAGTGTATATCAGAGTAAAATAGCTTCTCGAACAAGAAAAAATTTAGGATGGGACTTGATTTTGTCTATCTGGAATCGATTGAATCAGTGTGGTTTGCTGTTGCTAGTATGATCTCATGTGAGTGACAAGTTGTCTCGCCCTCACACTGAAAAACACATCATCAAAGAAGAGATTGCCGTTGCAAGAGGGAGGAGGTTATTTTGATTAAAGATTACGAAGGCACATGAATTTCAAAAAAATTATGTGCACAGATAAATAATATATAATGAACAGTGCCATTTCGTTCTTTTGGCGATACCAATCAGTATTTTGTGAGTTATTAAATAATCTTAGTCACATGCTACACCATTGCATTTTTGCAAGGCACTTGTTTTGTTCTTGATTCAATCAGGGTTGTGTGAATAAGCAAATTGGAAGTGAGCATCCCTATGCCCTACTCACTCTGAAGGCCAGAACATGACCATAAATGATTAAATTACTTCCTTGAAATGACCATTGCATGTTCCCTTCGCTAACGGACCTGTGAAAGGGACCTTCATGAAAAGATTCAGCTGTTTACTTTCATTTGAAACGTGCCTACATATGCCGTCCCCTTCCCAAAGTGCACTTCAAGGGTGCAAAAATGCCATTTGGAATTCCTCAGTAGTAGTTTTGTTTCTGAATGAATCAGTCGTTTGGAATGAATCAGTTGACGAAATGATTCAATGACTCTCTTGATTCAAGACATAAGTCACTTGTCACCACCTACTGGTGTAATGATGTTACATGATGAAAAAATCGAAGGGTTTGTTAACACGACAACAATGTACTAAAAATGAAAAAAGTTTAAATGAACGGCCAAAATGCATTAAAAAAATATATATCTTGTCACAATATATTGCAATACAAAAATGCAACAAAATGTATTGTGGATAGTGACAATATGTATTGTGAATAGTTCACCTAAAATAAAAAAAGTTCAGAAATGTACAGAGTTTTAGTGTTAGTACTACATTAAACTAATACTGTTGAATATAATGTATAATAATGCAATGGGGGAATATTTGTGGGTCCTGATAATGCCAAATGTCACAAGTAAAAAGTGGCCTACATTATTTTAAATACATCTAGTCAGTGACAGAGTGCAAGCATGTTCGTTTAAAGTAATTCAGTATTTTCAGTTTCAGAATCATGAATATTTATATTCTGGTGTCACCATTGTCCTGTGCATTGGGTTACCAGCACCAAGTCCAAGACATTTCCACCCCCAATGTAATAACAAATTTAGCATTTTAATTAACAGTACATTTTTCAATTAATCTTTTACCAAGTCTTGGAGTATCGCAATAATATTGTGTTGCGAGTTCAGTATTGTGATATATATTGAATCGTGACATGAGTATTAAAAAGTTTTAGTTGCCGGTGTCATGTAAACTGACCCTCACTAATGGCAGGAACTCACAGTCTGTAAAATGCGCAAAAATAGACTAAGATTAAAAATTAGTTATATTCATGTTTTTAGTCTTTGAATGGCAAGATGCTGACCTTTAGCCGTTGGCTCTATTTCTTTGTGTGGACTTGGTGGTGCTCTGCACTGCAGACCCGCCACAGTTAGAATGACCAGGGGAAGTGGAGCATGCTTGCTGATTGCTGGGGTTTCAACCTCATGAAAGCCACAGGGCTTTAATTGTTGTTCTAGGCTTAATTAAGCTTGATCCCACCAGGAAGCTGCCCCTCAGCCTCTCTCTGTTCCCAAGCCGCCCTCAGCCGGCCAAGCCCGGACCCACTACATTCCTATAACTAGGATGTCACCTCTCTTTGGATGAGCTGGTCAAGTGGAGAGGGGGAAGGGGTGATGGAAGAACCAGTGGCAGGACTTGAACTTGCATCTCAAACTCTTTGAACCCATGTATGACTCGTACTTTGGCATTTGTTCCTGTTTCTTTCTATGTCCATTCCACTTGTGAGGGTTGGTGAGGTGCATATTGTTTAGAGGTTCCATGGAGATCCTGTATGAAGTCACATCAGTGGATCAGCTGCCCCTGAAACAATGGCAGGAGCTGGGTAGGAGCCAGAGGAATGAGAGTTAGAAACATTTCCATGTGTTCAGTTCAGTGGGTTTTGTTTTAGACATGTTCTACACCACCCTGTGCTTATAAGATAACCTCAGTTTGAATTAGTCCAGGCCTCATTTTGCAGTGGAGACGTTTTAATGCACTGAAGCCAAAATCACCAGCAGTTTTATAAATAATTATAAGAAAAAAAGACAGCACAATATATTTCATTGACATTTAAGAGGTCACGCAGGGTCATTTTCATATTCTCTATCCATCTATCTATCTATCATCTATCTATCTATCTATCTATCTATCTATCTATCTATCTATCTATCTATCTATCTATCTATCTATCTATCTATCTATCTATCTATCTATCTATCTATCTATCTATCTATTCTATCTATCTATCATCTTTCTATCTATCTATCTATCTATCTATCTATCTATCTATCTATCTATCTATCTATCTATCTATCTATCTATCTATCTATCTATCTATCTATCTATCTATCTATCTATCTATCTATCGATCTGTCTATCGATCTGTCTATCGTCTGTCTGTCAATCTAACCATTGGGGAACGTAGTTTAATGGGGTTGTCTAATGCTATTTCATGCATTCTGACTTATTTACACTGTTAAAGAGTTGGCTTCTCATGCTAAACATGGCAGAAAAAAAAGAACAAAAAGTTGGATTTATGACAAAGTTTTTCTGTGGCAAATACACTCCTTCAGGATTCTAATAAGTTTCGGAACTTTTTTTTTGAGTATGACCCCCTCATGAGGGGGCATCATGTGGGCAATCGGCGAGTAAATGCATATAATGTAAACAATGAATGTATAGTGAATCGAAAGTTATCCAGGGATAATGCCATGATGTATAGTGTATGTGTGTGTGTGTGTGTGTGTGTGTGTGTGTGTGGGCATGTTTTTGTGAAATATCAGGACACAAATGTGTATAATGACATGGGTATGACATAGGTATTACAAAAGAGGGTGAAATATGAGGACGTTCCCCATGTCCTCACTTTTCAAAATGCTTATAAATCACACAGGATGAGGTTTTTTCACAGAAAGTAAACTGCAGTCTCCTGTGATGGGTAGGTTTAGGGGCAGGGGCAGTGTAGGGGATAGAAAATACGGTTTGTACAGTATAAAAACCATTACGCCTATGGAATGTCCCACATTTCACAAAAACAAACATGTGTGTGTGTGTGTGTGTGTGTGTGTTTGTGACTCTTTAGCTCTGCCCACTGCCCTTAGGAGCTTGGCTGTTTTGGTAAAGAATCTGTACAGCGTATCTGTCTTTTATAAATATGATAAAACTAAAGAAATATGAAGGATGCAATAGTACTATATAGGTGCTCAAGATTAACATGAGACTGGCAGAAACTGTGTGTATGTACCCTTTAATAGTTAGTTAATAGTGAGAATTGGACCCTAATCTAATCTATATAAATATATATGTGACCATATATATATATATATATATATATATATATATATATATATATATATATATATATATATATATATATATATATATATGTATGCAGGTGTATGAGGACCAGATGGAGCCCATCATTCTGATTCCAGCTGACCACACACTCCTGAGCGTTGTATTCCCTGTGGCCTGCTGATTCTGTGCTTCTGCTAAAAAAAAAAAAATGCCATCCTGACGAATGCTTCATTCGCTCTCAGCTCCAAAGCCACTCGAGAGCCTACAGAATAAATGCTCAGCTTCGATTGGGGATTCATCTTGCAGTGCATTTCCTAACATGTATCAGGCCTGGTTTTCCTGAGGCCTGGTTCATGTCAAAGCCAGTTCACTTTCTTTAGTTTATCTTTCTTTGTGGACAGAAGTCCTGTTACAGTCCAGTGGGGAAAGAATTGCTGATATTACTGGCTGGCTACCAGCCGACTTTTGTCCCAATTATTTCCTGTGTTATTGTAAAAGATGTGGCTAAAAGTAAACCTACAGATCCCTCTCAAAGCAAAGGATCATTATACTCCACACTGTAGTAAAAAATCGTAATCACAAAATCCAGAGTGCATTTGATCCTTTTTGTCTCCTTGCCTCTTATTAGTGACCTTGTGAAAATATTGAAGAAGCCGACTTGTGTGTCGGATGTGTCAGATTTTGCCTACAAAAAAAAAAGACCTGAAATACTGAAATAACCTATACTGGTGAGGACAATCCAACTGTAAAAAAACATACAAAAGTGTTATGGTTAGGTAATGATATAAAGTATAATTAAATTAGTCACTGGAAAGTCAAAGTGTGAGTGCAAATCTGTACCACAATCATCCAATTTATTGAATTTACAGACCATCTGTTTTTACATACTTTAGTATGTCAGAAAACAGTTTTCTCTCCTTTTCCTTCTTTTTTTTCCTTGGGACAGTTTTTGCCCCTTAACTTCGAAAATAACTGGCTCTTTGCTAAGCTCTGCCTCTTTTGGTTACTTTTGCTGAATGAGACCAGCTTTAGAAATGAAATGGAGATTTGCGTAGTGAATGGTGTTTTTTTGTTTTTTTAGGAAATTAAGTCATAAATAGAGTTTGTATATTATTCTTGTGAGCTGTGGGTTAAAGTGAATTTTGACATTGCAAAGTTTTTGGGTTTTTTTGTTGCTGTTTTTTAACAAGAAATGGTAAGATATTCAGTAACATGACTAAAAGCTTCCGCCAGACCGCCTTCCGTATTCAACTTACGAAAAAAGTGTAACTGGCGTGACGTATGACTTCGGATGTAGTGTAAGCGTTTTGAACTGTGAGAGGTGTTACTCTACAAGTTGAAAATGGAAGGCGGTTTTAAAAATGGATATTTTTCCTACAAAACCCTATCGATTCGCTTCAGAAGGTCTTTATTAATGTTAATGTTTATGTTGTGAGGAGTGTATGATGGATGGATGTACTTTTTGAGCTTCAAACTCTGTCTCCCATCACTGCCATTATAAAACGTGAAAGCGTCAGGATATTTATTAATATAACTCTGATTGTGTTCATCAGAAAGAAGAAAGTCATTTACACCTAGGATGGCATCAGGGTGAGTAAATCATGAGGTAATTTTCATGTTAAAATGAACTACTCCTTTAAGTAATAATTTCTATTAAAAATGTGTCTACAAGAAAATTGTGACAGGTTATTGTGGTGTGGAGCTATAACAGCACTTTTCTTTATAAAGATTGGTTTGGTGAGGCCACCATCATTTATTTGACTTAATGTTGCTTCAGTACATCACAGAAGTAATCATGTAGTCCTGATTGATCCACTTATGAATATCCATGCTTGGACGCGTCTACTTATTTAAACCAAAGTCAAAATCCGATTAGATTGGTAAGAACTTGTAATCTTTTGAGCAATATTATGATAGCAATATTTGCAGTTTCCCTGGCAAAGTGGGTTTGTGGGTCATCTATAAGGTCGCAGCAGTATATGAGGTCTTAATTGCTGCATCCAGGAAGACCACCTGCAGTAAGAGCAGAAGCAATCACATTAATTACATCTTAGCTGGGCACAGTTGCATTAATAACAGCTCTACAGACTGTGGCTTGGGAGCAGCACATGGACTCCTAACAGGATCAGACTCATTACTGAAACAGTAGCATCCGTTTTGTTCCCCAGGCCAGTGCCCTGTGTGTTTCAAGCACTGTGTTGGGCTCTCATGTTTACCCAGCATTCTGTTAACCCACGGGATATAGAAACTGACCTTCTGATACAGTCATACCACAATTAATGCTCAGGGGAATCTCCTAAAGCCAAATTTTAGATATATGGAGCATTTGTCAAGGCATTTTCAGTTGCCTGCTGTGTCTGAATGTGTTATTTTAAAGCCCCCCTCCAGCTCAGAGAATGATCAGGCCTTTCTGAATGATGCACACTGACATGGCGCAGTCAGGGCTTTTTTTAAGGGGTAATTTTTTTAAATATTTAATTAAAAATTTCTCCTTGAAGTCAACTTATGTTATTAAAGATTTTCGAATCAGTTTTTAGTTTTTATGACCATTTTCACCCTCTTTTTTTACCCTTAAATTTATGAATTATTCACCATGTATTGTTACATTTTCGGGTCTTAAATGACCAATATCTTACACAAATGGATCTCTGTTGCAATCGTATACAACTCTCCTAATATTTTAATAACAATTACAAAAGAATAAAATAAACCATGTATTGTTACCTTTTTGAACTTGGAAGGGTTCAATATGAGCAGATGCTTTTTACCATCATCGCTGTCACCGTCACACTGTTTTCCCCATTGCATTCAGCAACTGGCTCATATTCACCATCTCAACCATATTCTCAAAACTAGCATTCTTAACATCTTCAAAATCAATATTTTGATCGATGACAGCTTCTTCGCCAGATCCACTATCAAGTGACAGTGACACTAAGATTTGATTGCTGAGCCATTTGAAGTTTTGCAGATTCCTGCGGTAGATATGAGTGAAACATTACGCCATCATTGTGAGTCATATATATATATATATATATATATATATATATATATATATATATATATATATATATATATATATATATATATATATATATATATATATATACACTTTTTTATTAAATAAAATTAAGACATGTCCAGCAAAATGATTTTTTATATTTGTGTGTGTGGGCTTTTCAAATCTGCAGATCTGATAGTCACATAATGTTATCCTTACATTAGTGAAAGGAGAGCATGACGGCGGATGAATATTGCTTTGCAAACGACAAGGCCATCACCAATGGCTACATAACATCATTTTAGAGCTGCAGCTAACATGCAATCTCTTTGTGTGATTAGACCCTGGGAGAGCTTTCTCTTCTTTGTCACAGTATTCTTACAGTAGGCTATATATTCTGCACACAGGCTGACACTTCATGTGATATTTTGCGGGCATTTATTTATAAACACTGCTTTTTGCAGCGATGTACTAAATGGTGCATTAGCAAATAGATTTTAGATTTATGAAGCCATTAAAAGCATTTAATGCTCAAATGTTAAGATGCATTTCAGATACAATTAGATGCTTTTAGACGGTGTTCTAAACAGATACAAAGCAATAAAGTGGCAAGCGATAAAATTCTATAAACTTTTGTCCTAACCATTTGCAACTAGCAAATGTGGAGAATGTTTTAAGGTGATCATATTAATGATCAATATATTAATAAGTGACAAATAAAGTGACAAATAAATTGGCTAGAAGTATTTAAAGCTCAAGTTTAAAAATTGATGACAATAAATACTATATACAAATTGTAAATGGTAATTTAATTATTTTTTTACATATTATTTAATTAAACATTTACTAATTTATTTGTTTCTCTCATTTGACTGTTGCTTTTCTAAATTGTATGAACAAATCAATAGCATTTTTTAAATTCAGTTGACATTTGGCAAAGGTTTAAGAAAAGCCTTTAAAAAACCATCTGTTTTTATTTAAGCATATTTATAAATGGCTTATCTATTTACATTGTTTTCAATTCATAAACTGATAATTGAATGATTGATTCATTTTATTAATTGATTCTCATAGTGCAGGATATTTCACCAATCACCTATTGTATCCCTGCGTTGCACTGAGCCCCGCCTACAGTGAAATCTCATTGGTCCATAATCCCCCTCCAAATACTGCAACTGTAGATTAGACATCAAATATGTTCAGATTGACTGTGTTGTACAGCCTTTTCACATTCATTGCTTGTGGTATCACAGGACACGGTGTTAGATTTGTTTTTGTCTTGCTTGCTTGCACCTTGTTCTCCCTAGAGACTTGCTCTGGTGCTTGTGGGTCTGTAACGGGACGCCCTTAAGGGCTGCAAGGGCTCTTAAGGTTTGATTCTGATGTTGGCTGAAGGGCTGAAGGTCGTCCAAACAAATAAACACCCCCACAATGTTTCCGAGCAACCTCTGATATTGTGGGCCGGCCTGTTTGCACGGTAGACCATAATCACCAGGAATATAACTCGAACCAGCCTCACGTAAAATACAGAGGGGGGAAAAAACTCCTCTTAACTGGAAAGGATTACAGCATCATGAAAGAATTTCCCCAACATTTCCTATTCAAGTGAGTGCAATGAGCACAGGCAGTTGAAGACAAAGAGCAGGGAGTTTGGTTGTTACAATATTCTCTCAAGTGTAACCATTTAGAGCAAGGTTGATAAGACTCTCTTTTTCTTCCTCTTTCTCACAGTCTCTCACCGTGGGTGTTCACGAGAGTGTGTTTTTGCATTTTGAACCATGAGCAGATGTGGCACATGCCTACTTTGCTGTGTTGCAGGGCGATGAGTTTAATCAGGTTCAGTGTCTTGACAGCCAGTGGGTGGAGCCGAACATAACGCTTCACCTTTATTGCTCCTGGAGAGCATGCATCTGTTTGCAAGTGTGTGTGAGAAACAAAGCAGGGATGCGGTCACTTAATCCTCACAGTGTGAGGAAACGTCCCGTTCCTTGTTGTAAAACGTCAGAAGCACCTTGTTCTAGATTTCGCAACGAAGATGGATATGTCTGTCTCCTACATTTCTTGAACTCTACAGCACATTTCTTTTGCAGTGAAATTCCTTCAGGGATGTTGAATTAGGGTCACACAACCAGAAAAAAAACTGATGTTGTACTCCAAGAATTTTGAGTTATGTTTGAGACAGAAACCGCACCGATATTTGATGTTTTTCAACTCTGGATCGCATAAAGGAGGTATCTAATTATGATAAGGGCAGCTGTTAAATATTGACATCTAAATGTTACATTTATGAAAACGTACTTGTGATAATTGGGTTTACCTTATGACAACTGCATTGTTAGCATGTGTGTGTCCTTTTTTATGGTGTGTATGCTGTGAAGTGGATCTTGAGCTGGTAATTACCACGGTGTGCAGTGGACTGTGTTTGATTGGATTAGATTTGTTGTGTTTTTGGCCCAGGGTTTCATTTGTAATAAGTTATTTTTCTTGCACTTTTCAACAGTGCAGCTAGGTGGAGCAACACACAAAATTTCACAGCCTATTACTTTACATAGACCTAGGGTTTTTGCCATTTACACATCTTAGTGGATGAAAGAATGGAGCAAGGATTCCCTTTAACATATTGTACAAAACTGAGTGTTCATTTTTAGCCTGGCCTAACTATATAGTATACTACCATATTTTTTTTCCCTTGATAAGATGGCAAAAAATCTCATCTTAACAGATTTATAATTTTGTCATTTCATATGAATATTAACGTTTGTAAGATCCAGTCTGTCTAAACAGTTTTCAGGTTAATTTATCTAATTTTGTGTCTCTGGAAAATAGTGAGCTGTGACATTGTATTGTGTGTATTTGTTTGTAGGGATTTGTAGTTGGCCTCTTACTCTACCACAGTGATTGAAATAGTAATTTATAGTGATATACTTGTGCACCTAATCATTTTGATGACTGCATTTGAGTCTCAAAGTAGAGAGAGATTGAGATTTCAATGCATTGTGAATGGTAGAGACGTTATATAATGCCAGCGCTTCTCATCATGATGCTCTTTACATTGCCTGCATTCATCTAAGAAGTGATTCTCTCTTGCCATGAGAAATTCTATACGCCGCATGGAGAAATGTTATGCAATGAAATGTGGGCCCGAGTGGTGATGAAAGGGAGGATTGTTTGATGTTTTGGAGGAAGGTTATTAAACCACGCATGACTGGTTTAATAACCTTTCTCCAAAGGAGAGCCGATCCAGTACTATGTCCCATCATGAGCTTTGTCAATCCGTGGATAACACTTGCATATTCTTTCCTGCAACAACTCGGCTGGTCAGTGTATGTCAAGATGGATTGATGGATGGATGGATGGCATTGTTGAAGAGGTCCAGCTTCCAAGGGTGTGTGGACTAGCCCTTGTGCACTTCTCTGTGCAGATTAGTTGCTTGATTGTGTTGACCTTGCCTGGATCAGAACATGTGTGTAATAGGCCATAGGGTGGACATAGAAGAACATTTTAACATTATACAGGGTTGACTGAACATGATATTTGCAGCTCAATGCAGTGGCTTTATATTTCATACTTAAATAATTGTCTTTTTAATTCTTTAAAAAAGATGAACTTGTACTGGTGTTTTGTCTGTGATAGTGATTAAATGTCCATGTTACCAACAAGCCAAGACCAGTATAATGTGTTTTCATATGCACAATAATATGGATGGATTAGTCCATATGGACAAATATGTTTTAGGGTCCCATTCAAGTAGTTGCTTATTAACATGCATATTACAAGGATATTGGATGTTCTATAGAACTAACAAAGCACATATAATGCCTTATTCTGCATGAACATATTCTCCATATTCTGCAAACTATCTTACAGTTATTCAACTACAACTATTAATAAACAGTAATTAGGAGTTTAATTTTAACACTGAGTTAACAGTGTGTGTGTGTGGGCATGTTTTTGTGAAATATCAGGACACAAATGTGTATAATGACATGGGTATGACATAGGTATTACAAAAAGAGGGTGAAATTTGAGGACGTTCCCCATGTCCTCACTTTTCAAAATGCTTATAAATCACACAGGATGAGGTTTTTTTCACAGAAAGTAAACTGCGCAGTCTCCTGTGATGGGTAGGTTTAGGGGCAGTGGCAGTGTAGGGGGATAGAAAATACGGTTTGTACAGTATAAAATGCATTACGCCTATGGAATGTCCCACATTTCACAAAACAAACATGTGTGTGTGTGTGTGTGTGTGTATAGTTACATAGACAAGTATGTGAATGTAAGTTAACATTATATATATATATATATATTAATAATATATACAAATAGAATAAATATTTTCCTCTGTAACACTTTAACTCTGTAACAGAACTTTCATACTTTCATTAATAACATTTATAAACATTATAGCAGCATATAATGCATATTATTAATACATATATATATATATATATATATATATATATATATATGTATATATATATATATATATATATATAATATAATATTAATAATATGCATTATATGCTGCTATAATGTTTATAAATGTTATTAATGAAAGTTCTAAAGTGTTACAGAGGAAAATATTTCTTACATTCTCTAGAATGACCTCCAGCGTAAAAACCTTTGCTGTGTTTTCAATTCGAATACCTAAGAATAAAGGGAAAAGAAAATGAGAATGAATATAGTTTAGCATTTATTTCTTCACCTCTCGCCCAGATTTGTCTCATAGCTGTGTATTAGTTTAACCTTCATGTAGAGGGCTGTGAAGGGTGTGACAGAGGTAATGGATACACTGTGGTGTTGTTCAGCACAGCCAGAGACTGAATGACAACACTGCGAAATGTCAGCAGGACTTAATCTGCCTCTCTGCTCTGTCATGTGAGGCATTTCAAGCATTTGAGTGCTTGTAACATGAAAGGGTTTGAATACTCAAATTATGGAAACTTATTTTAGCTTGTTTGAATGGTGTACTGTGTATAAAAATGGATTTTTATCTAAGTGCTTTAAATTATTTTGTCTCTGTGTTTTAAGCCATCACTCAGATCATGACAGTTTCCTTATCCTAAAATAGACTATGTGGAGCTTAATAGTGTCTCGTATAATTAAAGGAATGTGTGTGTGTGTGTGTGTGTGTGTGTGTGTGTGTGTGTGTGTGTGTGTGTGTGTGTGTGTGTGTGTGTGTGTGTGTGTGTGCATGTCAGGTTGAAGTACAGTTTGATTGTGTGTTGTTGGGTGTAGACATTTCTACATTTGCCCCAGAAGTTTCTGTGAGATAATCATTACATCTAGTCTTGCTGAAATTACACACTGCACCTTTAAAGTGCTCCGACACACACTTTTAAGATCGTTTCTATGGTCATGAGTCTATGTAAGTGCTTTAGCACAGCTGACAAAGGTTTTTTGGCTTGTAGACTATAGTCATTTCCCTCAGGCTAAAGTCGTGATTAAACTATTCCTCAATAGGGCGGCATAGACATAGGTGGCAAGGGCACTTCCTGGATTTTACTCTGTCATTAACAGTCATTATATATTCCATTGTCTCCTTGCTCACATAACCTCCACCTGGATCATACAAGGGACTGGTGATCTACTTCTGTAAATCCACAGTCATTATCTTAATGTACAAGGACACACACAGGTGAGGAGATTTAGATAAAAGCTCTAAGTGAAAAATGAGCTGTCACAGAAATGGAAATGAAGGAAAGTATCACATATATGGTCATGTTTGCTGTATGTCTTCGATTAGCAGTCTAAGTAATGTTACTTTTAATCCAGAATGTTGATTTATGTACAGTATTAACTGCTGTGACATCATCCTATTGTGAATTATGGGCCAGATTTACTAACAGCTTGCGCCAACGCAAACCCTCTTTTGGCATTCAAACACTACTGTGAGGATTTACTAAAGACACGCAGTGAAAAGTTAGTGCTGAGAAGGCATGGACACAGTTATTTTTGCGGCTGACCTTATTATGCAATTGTAGGAGTTTCCCTTTGAGACACAAAATTTATGGGAGGACAGTATTTGAAGCTACAATATGTATTTTTTCCCCGCTAGGGGTTGCTAACCTCTTTAAAACAATAACAAAGGCGTAGATTGATAGCGCAGTGAATGAGCGTTGAATCATGTCGTCATACCGATGGATCTAATAATGTTTATGGGGAAATAATCTTTATGGATGAGTGAATGCATTCATGTTTTTTAACATGACTGAGGTATGAAGCAGGGCATGATTGCTAATAAGAGACAGATATCAGCGCCACACGTGCGAGTTCCGGGGAATATAAAAATATAAAGAAATTAGTTAAATGCTAACTTAGAAATTAGGTACTTGCTACCTGCAAGTGCTGAATTACTACTTGTTTCAGACAGGTCCGTTTATTTGATGAATTGAAATAGTGAGGAAACGCAATGCTGTTTCACTTGGTCCACACTATCTAAACTGTATTTGAATGTGTTGAAAGTTATAATGTTATTCTGTGTGTTAGTTTGTTGGCTGTATGAGACTAGCAGTAAGCTACCTCAACATCAACTGATGATATTCTTATATTTCATTGTGTTGAGCTTCATAACATTAATTTGTTTTATGAACATTTGCTCACCTAAAGCACATGCAGAACAGCATCTCTGTCAAATCTCAAAAACGCCACGTCAATACTGGTCCTCTTTTGATTTCTCATTTTGTTACAAAGTCTGCTTGCAGTGGTCCATAATGTTTGAACAAAACTACAACAGTCTGCTGCTAGCAGAAACAGAGGGTAACGTGGATATGACGCCATTGCAGGTGACTCCCAGTTCCTTGATTAAAATCGCAATTTTCACACAATTTACAAATAGTTGGAAACATTTGGGGTATTGTAAGATACTGTAAGATTTTGATACCACAACAGCAGCATGTGTAGCAGGTCTAGTCTACCAAGATACTTTAACATTGTTATATTCAGTTACAGATATTTTAAGGATAGGAATTTTGGTAATATGGTAACAGTGCAATCTGTTATCTTCCTCAAACTGCTAAAGAAAAGTTTTAAGGACTTTTTAACTATTTTAAAGACTTTTTAATTTACTCACCCTCATGTCATTTTAAACTATTCAAAAGAAAATATTTCGATTTTTTTTTAGTCTTTCAAAGAACATGATGATGGTAAAAAATAAGATGGAACATTTTTATTTCAATGCTTCCCCTATGATACTTTGCAAACACAAAACAGCTGATGGAAATATTATGAGGTGGAAGGAAAATATATTTCAATTAGGGCTGTCAAACAATTAATCGTGATTAATCATATCCAAAATAAAAGTTTGTGTTTACATAATTTGTGTGTGTATTGTGTTTAATGATAATGTATATTACAACCCCAAATCAGAAAAAGTTGGGACAGTATGGAAAACGCACATAAAAAAAGAAAGTAGTAATTTACTTTGACTTGTATTTCATTGCAGACAATATGAACACAAAATATTTCATGTTTTGTCTGGTCAACTTCTTGTAATTTGTAAATATGCATCCTTTCCTGTCATTCAGACCTGCAACACATTTCAAAAAAGTTAGGACAGGAGCAATTTAGGGCTAGTAATGAGGTAAAATGGTTAAATAATGATGTGATTTGAAACAGGTGATATCAACAGGTGATTGTAATTATGATTTGGTACAAAAGCAGCATCCAAGAAAGGTCTAATCCTTTAGGAGCAAAGATGGGCCGAGGATCGCCAGTTTGCCAACAAATACGTGAGAAAATTATTGAAATGTTTAAAAACAATGTTCCTCAAAGAAAGATAAATGTGTTGCAGGTCTGAATGACAGGAAAGGATGCAAATTTACAAATGACATGAAGTTGACCAGACAAAACATTAAATATTTTTTGTTCGTATTGTCTGCAATTAAATACAAGTCAAAGTAAATTTAGAAATCACTTCTTTTTTTATTATTTGCATTTTCCATACTGTCCCAACTTTTTCTGACTTGGGGTTGTAGAAAACACACACATATATATTTTAAGAGATATTTGCAAGTAAATATACTGTATATATATTTATATCATAATTTATAAAGTTTCCAAGGAAACACAATACTTTTGCAAGAGAATCCAACGTTTCTTGGGGAATGCAAATGTTTTGCATGGGAATACAAAGTTGTTAAAAAATTAAACACGCAAACATTTGAAATGAAAGTTTGAGTAGCTTTTTGTGAATATGACTCCGTATGAATGACATTACTGTGCATGGATGAATGGTGCATTTTTTAAATATTTTAACTCGTTAGTATGATATAGTATAAAAGTATAAAATCTGTATAGTGCAATATGAGCCATCAATATTTTTGGCCTGCTTTCTTGGAAGAGAAAGTCTAAATATAAATGTTTATATCTGCTCAAATTTAATTGCACCAACATTTAGGAGTATACTAGCATATAAACATTGCTAACAAACATTGCCACAAATTTGGGGTCAGACTCCCCAAACGCCCCTGTAATTCATACCCTGATCTCAGTTCAGTGCTGCCATGAACTAAAGTGTGTGTGTAAATATGTGTTGTATGTGTTTCTTTGTTGTGCTGTGTGTTAGAGAGAGAGACTTAGGAGTCATAAACTTTGATCTTAGCGTATGGAACAAGCAAATATCGCACACTTTCTGCTGCTTTAAATAAATGACCATTGTAACAACCTCAATGAAACTTGACATTTTGATATAACAGCTATCATATCTCTGACGGTAACCATAGAGATACCCCTTTATGGCCTTGCAAAATAATTGCCGCACACATAAACATATACGTGAGTGATATTAGCGTCTCGGTACGCATGAGACACGACAGCAGGGTTTATGGTTCTAAAAGTACCACAGACAAGGTCCCCTTCAGCAGCTTTGGTGGTGTGCCAGTTTAAATGTGGATGCTTGTTCGGCGTGGGCTTTTTGAGCTCATATGAAAGCCTTTTTGATTATAGAGGATCTTTATTCTAATCGAAAATGTCAGTTTAATTTAAGCCGATGCATTATTGTATATGTTTTATTTCCTAGTATATCCAGTATAAGGACATTGATGCATTGCCGTGTATTACGCAATAGACTCAGCGAAAGCCAGTCACCTGATTTGATTTAAATACGATTTGCAACTGCAATATACGGCTGCAATACCAGTCAATGTAAAACATTATAATCTTCCAGAAGATGTATCCAATCACTGTGGATTAGGTTGGTATGCGTCTGTTTTTGATATTGCAACTTTCATCCGTATGGTATCGAGTCACACGGTCATGACTCGGACTGTCTCATGCAGGTGCTCTTTTTCCTTTTCTATTGAAGATAATCACTAAAAATACATCGGGCCTAATCTGCTTAAGTAAACCAGGAAGGAGCTCACAGCAGGGGCTCAGTGCTGCTTCACCAACAACACAAATAAACCCTTGGGATCTGGACGTTTAATCTAGTACCTGGGGTTCAGTTGTAACACATTATTGTGTGTTCTTTTATGGTATCTCCTCTCACTTCATTCTGTATCTCGTCGTAGCGGGCTGAGGGTAACGCCATGCCCAACTTGCCCAATCTTAACAGCTTTGGCAAACTGTGCGGCTCCAGCCGCACCGACGACTCTGTGGTGCTGGACCGCGTGAAGCGCAAGAACTCAGTTCGGAGAATGTCCATTATTGAAGATGGGAATGTGGCCGAGGTGCTCTACCTCATTCCCAAACAGTCCATGATGGAGCAGCTGCCCTTCCTTAACCCTAATGAGTATGTCATCCTGGAGAAAATGGCACCTCCTGACATGGGACCCGGTAAGGGAGGATAGAGAGTAGGAGAGATGCTTGATTTATGCTTGACTCATTTGCTATCACAAAACATATTTCCATTATGCAACTGCCTGTGTTATTGTACAGTTAATATATTGTTATTATGTTAAAGTTAAAATTTTATTAAAATGATTTCAGTAGTTGTAATTAAAAATTTTAAGAGAGCAACACCGCAAAAATCCTTTTTCAATAAGCATTTTTGTCTAGCTTGAACCTTTTTTAAAGTATTTTTTTTCTTGTATTTAGTGCTAAATTAAATTAATTTTGAATGAATAAATGAATATATTCATGAGTAAATTAATTTTGGTATGTATGTACACAATTTCATTTGTTGCAAAGATGCTTTTGGTCTTGAACTTGAACCTCACTATATTTGAACCACAAATATTTTTAATTTTTTTTACTACATTTTTTTTTTCAGATTTATTTAGTATTTAGTACAACTCATTTTTATTATGTATGTACATCATTTTATTTTTAGTTAAATTATTTGTTTTGATATTTAGAAAAAAAATGTTTTTGCTTTGAAATTAGTTAAAATAATTGAGTTGAACTTTTACTTTAATGGCAAACATACGCCTTTACTGTATAGCTTCCAAAGGAATTCATCTTTCAAGGAAAACTTTAGATTGTAGCCGGGCAGCAGTGAGATCTTGAGGTGCAGAGTTTCAGATAGCATAGAGCCAAAAATGTAGCATATTGTAAACAATATAATTGAAGAGATGAACAGAGATGAACAGAGATGCTGGTATTTGTGTTTATAAGGCAGTGGGATGTGAGGCTAATCTAATGTCTGAGCTGGATCACAGCACTATCCCGCTGGCAGGATTATGGCTGAAATGGTAGACACATTCCTGATAAATCTTCCCATTAGTCTGCTATGGTCCCTTTTTTTACAATCACTCATCCTTACACCCCATAATATGCCCAATACTGGTATTGTATATGAGTCATGATGTAGTTTTTTCAGTGGGTTTCCCTTTGCATCCCGGAGTAATGAACATAAATACTTATTAATACTGTTTTTGGACATCATTGGTGTCTTAGCACATGTATGTTTCTCACATGATGTGCGTTTTCATCAGTTAGAAACTTATTTCCTAGACTATAGGCTATATAAATCAGTTCTTGTCAGGATGTTCACTGTATGCTTGCATGTGATTAGATTATGTCTGACAGTATACAGTGGTGATACTGGGTGTTGTGCGGCTCTAGGGACGGAAATGTGTGCTGTATATTTTGAATAGTTTGAGTATTGATCTGAGAGATTAGAGAGGAGTTCCTCATCTGCAGAGATTCACATAGATGTGTAAGCCTGACTGTTAATGTTTGACGGTTGTTCTCAGAGAGTGCCGGCTCATGGAAAGAAACCAGTGCATACAGTAATTGTGGCTCCACTCAACCAATCAATCATTTACAGCCGAGGCAAGAGCAAGACTGGATCCCCGTGTAGCCCTCCGGGAAGGGGGAAATCATAGATACCCTGATGCCAAAGGTATCATGCTGTTATTCCACTGACATTTGCTGCTTTTCCACAGCATTACTGTGCGACATAATTTACGTCATTCTAATCCCTTCAAAAAAGTATGTTAGTATGCATTTTCAAAGTAGTCGTAGCATTTTGTGTTGTTGCACATACATAAAGAATAATGGATGTGCTCTAGCTGTATCCTTGTTGCTTTGGCTCAGTTTCTTCTCTTTTCTCTCACTTGGTGACAAAAGATTCAGCTGTTTTCTTCTTTCTAATGATATAGACTTCAAGTTCCTCTATTTATCCAACACCTGCTGTCTGTGCCGTCCCCATGCTGACACCCTCTTTCTCTCTCAGACACACATCCTCCCCTTATTTAAAATTCAGCTAATCTCCTTTAACCATATCAACCCATATGGGTGTTTCTTAAGCTGTAGATAATGTTGGCTCTGTGGACTAAATTGTCTACTAACAATGTCAAAATGATAGCCTTTTTTGTCTGAGGTCATTATTGTTCACCAACAGATGCGATTTACTTCATATCTCAAATTATGTATTCTGTTTGATAACCTTCTGTGGTGGAAATGACAGTTTTGGAATATATGGCAGGCTCCAGTCTTTTGTCATGTCCTAGATACATACATTTAAATATTATTTTACATTTTTTGCATAATTTGACTAAATTGCTGCTTTTTTTGGAAATGACGCTGATTCCAAGTGATATTTACCTTTTTAGTTTTCTTTACATGGCACAAATCTCATATTTCATCTCAAACTGCTCTTTACTTAATTTTGTAGTGGCAAAATCGATGGTTGTGATTGCAATTGTGGCAGAACTGAAGGACAGTCATACTTTACACAGTTATTTCACAGTTTGGTTAGATTATCATTGTGTAAACATCTTAATAATTTAAAAAAAAAGTTTTTAGATTGTCTGGGACAGTGTAAAATAATAAAATATATATTAAAACATTTGAAAATAGTATTTTTTAATTATTTGACCTCAAACCAACCTCATTAAAATTGCTTGTAGTTAGAAACACTCATACATTTAAATCCAAAGACAAAATACATTACCTTTTTAAAAGTTTGGGGTCAGTAAGATTTAAAAAAAAATATATATATATATAAAATGAATAAAATAATACTAGGACACATTCAATTGATCAAAAGAGACATGTCTTTACAATGTTACAATAGATTTATATTACAAATAAATGTAGAAATGTATTGCCCCAAACACACACACACACAAAACGTTTTAACTTTAATAATAATAAGAAATATAAGCACTAGGAGTATAACGATACACGTATCGCGATTCGATTTAAATCGCGATACTGAACGATACGATATGTAGTATCGCGATATTTTAAGCCAAAATAAAGAACACTGTAAAAATAAAAGTTGAGTTAACTTAAAAATAAAGCAACCAGCTGCAAAGCATTTTTGAGTTTACTCAACTTCAGTGGTTGAAGTTGTGCCAAATCATTTTCGAAAGTTCACTAAACTTATTTGATTAAGTTAATTATACTTTCCTCAGTAAGTTCATCTAACTACCAGTCCAACTCAAAGACACAAGTAAGCACAACTACAGAGGTCTTGAAGTTCAATAAACTCAAAAAAGCTTTGCAGCTGGTTGCTTTATTTTTTTAAGTTAACTCAACTTTGTATTTTTTACAAGTTGATTCAACTTTCTACAAATATCTCACCCAGATACCTGTATAGTCCTCACATTAAGAGTTCAAATGCAGCAAGTACAAACCATACTGTAAATACAACACAATACAAAATACATTGCCATCATTTTTATCAGAAATTATTTATTGACAATTCTGCAAAACAGCATTTTCTGTCTGCATGAGGTACATGCATTTGAAGGTAAAGAAAGTTCTACTCCACTCTTCAATAAAAAAATTTAAAAAAATATTATGCACCAAATAAAAATTGAAATAACTAAATGCTAAACTTATGATTATCCATATCCATATATACAGATTGCAGCAACTTGAACATTTTTTGAAGGACCAGACTCTTGCTGAGCATCAAGAACATTACAGACGTTTGAAAAAATTCCTAAGGATATAAATGAAGCCAAGAGAGGAGTAACAATTGCAGCAAAGTTATTGCACAGTATCTGGCCCAATCTGCTCTTAGTACTACAGAGAGGCACCTTATGTTTGGATTTGAGTGGATGGTGGCATCATCTTCAACGATGATGATCAGCTCCTCAGCTTCCCCAATGTGAGTGTCTTCTGGCTCTGTGTCCTGCAATAGAAATAAGCATAAAATTAGGGTCAAAACTATTTTTTTATTGAATTCCATTGAACCACAGTGTTCCTAAACATGTGATCATGTAACTTTATTTGGAAAGTAAAGGTGGCCATTATTTTAAAAGTTTAGTTCACCCAAAAATTAAAATGAGCCCATGATTTACTCACCATCAAGCCATCCTAGGTGTATATGACATTCTTCTTTCAGACGAATACAATCAGTTATATTAAAAAGCACATAAAAGTGCATCTATCCATCATATAACTGCTCCAAACGCAAGCGCCTGTCGACTTCCATTCCGCTGACAGCTGGAAGCTAGTTATTTTAGTCTATAAAGTTTTAAATATGGATATTTCTAACACAAACATGCCACTTCGCTTCAGGAGGCCTTTATTAACCCCCTGGAGCCGTGTGAAAAAGTTTTGCACTTTTATCGACTTAAAAACAAATCACCATTCACTGCCATTATAAACCTTTGAAGAGCCAGGATATTTTTTATTTATCTAACTTTTATGCGTCTGAAATAAGAATGTCATATACACTTAGGATGACTTGGGGGGTGAATAAATAATGGGCTAATTTTCATTTTTGGGTGTTCAAATTCAGCCACTGAACTAAAACTGATAAACAGAATATATTTCCCAAGCCCAAGCATTGCCACGACTGCACCTGTGCTGTTAGAAGTCATTTCAGCATTGATGTGATTACAATGCTGATACAACTTGTTGAATTTGTGCTATCAGATGAAGTCAAACTGATCACTGATCATTCAATTAAGTATTTTTTACCATGATTTTGTACCCTGCTTTCTTCTCTTTCCTCTGCCTCTTGGCTGACAAAGAGCAGATGATAAGTTTTGTATACCTAACAGGACCTGATAAACAAGTGAACAGGTGAAGTATCTCAGGCATGAGTGTATATGCTAATGACACACATCTTCTTACCAGGCAAGTCTTCAGGATGTTTCCAAACTTTTCCCTCATAAACAAAGGTTTCTGAGAGTTGGCCTTTCTTTGAGCAAGCACATTGGAGTGTATGTGACTGAAAGACAGAAAAACAAACATGGAACAAGTTATATGCATGTTATATCCAAAGAGAAGCATGGGACTTGAGCTTGACAGAGAGATGATCACATGCTAAATAATTACCTGATGTTCAAGTTGGTCTAGTAGGATCTTCATCTCATCTCCATACTCTGTACAACTAGATGTTTATTCATCCAACGAGGGGAAAAGGTGCACTCCTGTAATACTCACCACAGACCCAGAAAAAAAAACAGTTAAAACAGTAAGAATTAAGTGTACACAACTTAATTTAGATCTAAAAATAATACTCACCTGATCTTTCAAATGGTCACTTTTTTGCACATCTGCAAAATTTTTGTCAGTGCATCACTGATGTTTTTTTTTCTTCTTTTTTTTCTAAAAAGGACAGATACAACAGAACAAAGATACAAAAAAAAATCAGTTGCAGTATGTTAATTTAACATGTAGTATTACAGAAATGGAATAATCAAATGTGAAAACAATTCAATGCATAGTATTCACTGTATTAATTAAATATAAATATATTTATAAAGATACAAAAGAGCAGCAAGTGATTTTGTCTTTTGTTGTTTGAGTAACATAGACACAAGACAGGCAGGTAGAAAGGCTGCTGTCCCTTTAAGAGCTAATGTAGTACAGATCTAAAACAGCCACTTAATTAATGTTAAATTAAGACATAACCAACTGTGTTTACGGTAATGCTACACACGGTGGCCTTTTTGACAAAATCGGGTATGTGTTTCACTATCAAATCGCACAAAAACACGAAGATTAGCAATCACATGCAGCCTTCAACATTTTTAACATCATGCTTCTATTTCTTTTCTCATTCAAGCATGTTTCCTCACTCTTAACTAAAGTGTCAATAAAGTTAAAGCTGTACATTTTGGAGCTCGGTTAATAAAAACAAAACTGTCTGCATGCGTCTTGCGGAAGAACATTATAGTCGGAGCTACTTCTCTCTGTTTATGTCTATGACGAGTCACGCGGAAGGTACTGTGCTACTCCGCATCGCTGCCGACTGACCTAAAATAGTCCCAAAATAAACATTTTTTATAGGCGTAGCGTAGTGATTCAGGATAAAACAAAACACGGTTTGGAAAATGGATTCATGATGTACTTGCTCATTATATCTATTTCGTAAATTTTGAACACAAAGTTACAAAGTACAGCTTTAACGTTACTGTACTACGTGGACAATCTCTAGCGATATACATTTTATATAACGCTAGTCTCCACAAAAATATCATCCACCCAGCCATAATCTAGCCGTATATTTGGATCATTTTGATACATACCTTCTAATGTTAATAGATTGCTAACAAGACTGATCACCACATGCTTTAGTATGAGTTTATTCTTTTAACATTTAACAAACAAGGTGTGCTCTATATGTAGCTTAATTTAATTCATAAATCTTAAAGAAAACTTACCTCAACCAGATGAAATCCAGTCCCTTCCAAAGCATGGTTGAAGGAGGAAACCCACCAGCGCCGACAGACTGCGCATGTGCGATGATGGGAAGTCATCAAGAAATCAAAACAATAAGTTTTCTCAACTTACTTGTTTGTGTTCAGTTGACAAAAATGTGTATACGTGCAGTGAATTCGTTTTTATAAGTAAACTCAACATTGTGGTCAAAAATTTGTCCACTCGACTTAAAATTTTAAACTGAGTCAACAATTTGCAAGTTGGATTTTTACAGTGAAGAGGTTTTATTTAACTTTTTAATTATTATATATGTGGCGAGCGAGAGACGTGGTAGGAGCGAGCGAGGGAGCTCGGAGGCATATAAGGACGAGCGACACCAGTGAAGGACGAGATAGGACCAGGCCTGGACTTTTCTGTTATGTTTTGTTTATTTATTTATTAAAGTCTTTTAAATGTTCGCTGGTTCCCGCCAACTTCCACGTCTCTCGCTCGCCAACCTCGCCACAATATAATATTATTATTAGTGTATTATTATCAGGGCCCACAAATATTCCCCCATTGCATTATTATACATTATATTCAACATTATATATAGTCGTCTAATTTAGTAATGTCACTGAAACTTTTTTTTTCTCTCACGCATTACTCACGCTTTCAATGCAGGCAGCATTCTCTCCCGGTGCTCGCTTCTGATGATCAATGCAATCGGTCACAGTTTGAAACGCAAGAAACTGTAAATGTTTAGCTCATCCAAAAATTTGAATGCATTTTCTCACTCTCATGTTGTTTTGGCGTGTCACGCAATCTTTTGCACATTGTGTTTACTACAGTATATGCGTCGTTGTTGTAAATCTGTTCATCATATAAAGCCATCGTGTCTATTCAGAAGACTTGGATTTGGATTAGACAATCGATTAGTTATTTTTACGATGCCTTTATTACGTTTTTTGGACCTCTTAAGTTTGAGAGGAATGGACTTTAAATGGAGGGACGGAAATATCTCAGGTTTCATAAAGAATATCTTCGTTCGTGTTTGGAAGTTAAACGAAACGATATGAGGGTGAGTACATGATGACAGAATTGAAATTTTTGGGTGAATTATACCTTATAAATACAGCAAGTCGAACCTTGGATAAAACAACGCAAATCATAATGTTTACATCAACGATATATATCGTCGCATTTTTATAAGAATTAACAATATATCGTTACACCTCTATTGAGCACCAAATCAGAATAAAAGAATGATTTCTATATTTTTATCAAAGCGATTAATGTACAATAAGCGATTAATGCAAATAAATCCACATTCTTTCTGTTACGTTTACTGCTCTGAGACAGAAGGTAGGAGATCCAAACGCAGCTTTATTTGAGGGTAATCCACAATCGTAGTCAGAAAACAGGCAGAAGGTCAAACACAAGCAATCAGTCCAATCAAGCAAACAAAACAGAGGAGGCAAGAAATCCAAGACCAAGAGACATGAAAACAGGGTAAACGCTCAGAAATGCAGTGTAACACAAAACAAGACTTCGCAGTGACTGACAGAGTGAACATGGTTTTTATAGTGTGAGCTAACAAGGTAATGGGGTGCAGGTGTATGTAATGAATGAGTGATGATGAGTCCGGGCAAAGGATTATGGGAGGTGTAGTCTATGGTAAATGACAGTCCGGGTTGGAGTGCCCTCTAGTGATTGCGGACACTCACACTGGTCAATTGTGACACTTTCCAAACAATAACAAATATTACTGAGGCCAGCACTTTTTGAACGGTAGTGTTACGTCTCGGTCTCATACATATTTGGGAGCTAAATAAGTGTATACATGGACAACTTTTCTGAGCACCAAGGCTTCTGGGTAATTCGTCAGAGCAGCCCCATTCTCTCAGTACATGTTGCCCCTAGTGACGCCACTGCACCAGTGTGAATATTAATAACGCCTCTCAATAAACTCCCCAATTCAATTGTCGGCCTAGTAATCCTATAATCTACCGGCATGACGCGTGGATAGTCCGAGGAGAGACTATAGCTGATCCCTCAAAGACCAGCAACTCCGTTTCATTTCACGTACCATGTCACCCTTCAATTCGTTTTACTGTATTATCTACGTGGGTCAATGAACAGGAGTTATTTTCCAGATAATTCATCCACAACAACCCGGTTTGAGGGGTAAAAGCAGCAGTCAGCACTTCACTGAAGTAAACACAGCTAATCAGAGCATGTGATGAACAATGGGAGGGAGACAGTACGTATGTGTGAGAGAGAGAGAGAGTGAGAGAGAAAGAGAACAGGAAGGGATAGATATGTGCAGTATATAAAAATGAATCGCATTTGCCCGTCGTTCATCTCCTCCATCTCTGTTTGAAGAATTTAAGGTGGTGTCTCAGACTGGGAGGGATTACGGCTGTGGAATCTGCATTTGTCACACACGGCAGCTGCAACCTGGTTATTTCAGAAGAGCCAGGGCAGAGTCCACAACACACACACACACACACGGTATGCGTGTGTATGAGGAGGAGGGGGGGTGTGCTTGAGAAACGAAGACCAAGCCAGCAGTTGCTGAGCGGCTGGTTAGTTTGAGAGTGCAAGCTCTTTTCTGTCCGTTCCTCTGCTGTCATCTTGCCGTTGCCTTGCTCTCTCTCTTTCTCTCTCTCGCTCTTTCTTCCGTCGTCTCCTCACGTTTGGATTCAGTGGGGGAATAAAGCAGGAGAAGCCGAGGAAGAAGGCAGGCAGGAAGAAGCAGCTCTCTCCCTCTGATCCTCCTCATCAGAGCCCCAGCAGACACTGAGGAGCCAATGGTCATGGTGAAGGAGAAAGGTAGCATGGCATTGCACAGCACTGGGTGGGGACCAGGAGAGAGAGCTCATGCAGAGGGAGAAAACCAGGCCAGCATGTGGGAGATTTGTGTGCGTGTTGGATGTAGGGACTAGGGAGGGCAGCTTGGTGTTTTAGAAGGATTGCGGTGTATGAAAAGAAAGAGATACTGCAGAAGGGATCATAGTGGTACTAGTGATAAACTGGTATCGGGAGGGTTGATTAACTGGTCGTCCTTTGGGTGGTTTGAGATTATCGATAACTGTGCTTGATTGATTTCTCATCAGAAAATAATATTATATAATATAACATTAGTTTGGAAATCTAACAACACAGTATTGTCAATGGATAGTGTGCGTTTTTATTTTTATTTTTTATAATTTGTAAATTAAGTGTAGAAATCAATGGATAGTGAGCATTTTCTTCTTTTCTTTTCTTGTTTTTAAATAAAGAAATGTGAAAATAAGTGTAAAACTCAATGGGTACTGCATGCTATTTAAGTTAATTTTTAGTATATATTTTGTATATAATACAGTAATGCACATTTTATTCAATGTGTGAATTAAGTGTAAAACTGAATGGATTTTCAATATTTTAAAAACATTTTTAATTCATTTTAAGTATACATTGTGTACATTAATAAAAAAAAAAATATATGTTACATTTCTGTATATATTTGTGTAAAATTGGTGTAATGTGTAATTGTTTGCCACCATTTAGTTTTATTAATTATATTGACATTCCCTTTGCATATCAGCTCTCCAGATATCTGTGTTGGCATTGGGTGTTGAAAACCTCATGTCAGTCGGCCACAAATTGGTGTGAAATGAGAACACTTTGTTTTTGTATTTGTTTGTGGTTCTAAAGCTTGCAGTTCATTTAACACACGCAATCATAGATTGCAGTCTGTGTTTGTGTGTGTGTTTGTCTTGGGTTGGTATTGATAGCAATTACTTTACCTCTAAATCACTGCTCAGCATGTGGGCTGCACATTGTGCTGCACAAACATAATGTGTCTTTATTATTATCCAGAAGACCATTTTATAGACATTTGTGCGTTTATGTATCACCGTTGGTGTGGTCCGGCGCATATATTAAAAACGAACTATTCGTTCACGCAAGTGCATCAAAATGCATGATGGTGTGAAATGTGTTTGAATATGCATAACTGGTTTGTGCAGGACTTCTGTGCTGAGAATTCTTTGCGAATATTAAGTGGGTGGCAGTAACTTCAGAAGTTTCTGTGTTATCTGATGAGGAAAGCCGCATTATAGCAGGAACATCTGGTGAATCTTAAATGCTTCATTAACATGTTCGCTCAGGACCAAACTGCCTGATTAAAACAACACAGTGAAAACACCCAATATAGGACAGAAAACAGACTGTTATTCAACAAAACAAACTTCAGATGGCACAGTTTCCGCCAGCGATGTTGTGTAATACTATGTAGGAATTTAGCAGGCTATTGAATTATTTACAGAATGCAGGCAGTGCACAGTGCGTTCCTGTTTGGGATTTCTCAGGGAAAAAGGGGTTGTTCCTGAAGAAAGTTGTCACGGAGACGGAAGGTGAAGGATGTTTCGTACCAAGGGTGTGCGTGTGTTTTGAAAAGTAGATCATGGTTTAGTAAAAGCTAATAGTGGTCTGCGCAGGATGAGGGAGGAGCGAGGGAAAGAGAGATGAGAACAGAGAGAGACGGAGAGAGAATGAACTCAATAATGCATTTAGCCTATCGCTGTAGCCATGGCAACCGGGCGATGACTGGTCTGTTGCTGAGGCCGTACCCCGTGTGAATCACAGCACAACACACACTGCAAACCCACTTCACACACCTGTATTCACACACAAGCACGTGTATTCTGGTGCATTCATACATGCATGTGTAGAGTCTTTTAAACATTTATTCAGTGCATCAACATACAGGCTGGCTGCAACAAGCCATAATAGACATAGAAGACAATATTTTAAATAATACATCAAATATAATACACATATACTGTATATATATATATATATATATATATATATATATATATATATATATATATTGCCTGACAATATATCAAACATATATATTATTATATATTATCAACTTTCATTAAAATGTTCAAACATTATTCTGCTGTATCAGTGGCCAAATCTCAGTCCCCACTGTGCCACATTAACAAATGATCCATTTCCTCCATGCATGCAACTGAGAAGTATCTGGGCCTCACACACACACATATACACACATCCAAACTCCACTCAACATTTGCTTGCATACTGTCTCTGTCCTATCAGCGGTTATATGAGAATGCTCAGTTGGACTCATGTCAAAGGCACATAACTCTGATAACCTTTCCATAAATGGTCACGGAGAGCTTCACATGATTGTAAATGGTACCGTTGGTCTAAAAAGATGTGCAATTGTGCTGGGTACATTACATACTCTGTGCCAGAGGAATGGATATGCCGTTTTTGTAGCCCTGTATTTTAGGACAGGATATTTTAGGATAATTATAGTTAGCCAAAGACAGACAAAAGACATTGTCTCTGAGGACTGTTTCTGATTGTGCGTATTTATTTCACTATCTATATTAAAGGGCTATAGACCTAGTATTCACACCGTACGCATAAGCAACGTGTTATTATAAGGTCTGCTACATAGCAGAAGCGAAGCTGCAAGAAGAATTTCAGTGTTTAGCCTGTTTTTTTTTGCCCACATAATACTCTGATCTCAAATGCTCTACGTAATTTTGGTAATATAGGCTTTTAAGAACCAGTATTCAATTCTAGAGTAACAAGCATTGATCAACAAAAGACATGTCAGAATTGATGCAAGTGACAGGCGCACACTTTATATTGACAGCTACAGTTTGGGTGCCATTGTGTGTAAATGTGATCCACCTCTTCATGCAAATTAGATTTCAGGACAAACATTTGTAATGATTTTCACTCGCTCAAAATCCAGTAATCATTTTGATCATTTATGACCGTTATTAAAGAAAAAAACTCAATAGAGACCAATAAATTGCTTATATTATTTTATATTATACACTCACCAAAAGGATTATTAGGATCACCATACTAATACTGTGTTCGACCCCGTTTCGCCTTCAGAACTGCCTTAATTCTATGTGGCATTGATTCAACAAGGTGCTAAAAGCATTCTTTAGAAATGTTGGCCCATATTGATAGGATAGCATCTTGCAGTTGATGGAGATTTGTGGGATGCACATCCAGGGCACGAAGCTCCCGTTCTACCACATCCCAAAGATGCTCTATTGGGTTGAGATCCGGTGACTGTGGGGGGCATTTTAGTACAGTGAACTCATTGTCATGTTCAAGAAACCAATTTGAAATGATTCGAGCTTTGTGACATGGTGCATTATCCTGCTGGAAGTAGCCATCAGAGGATGGGTGCATGGTGGTCATAAAGGAATGGACATGGTCAGAAA
This sequence comes from Gobiocypris rarus, assembly GCA_023029165.1. NCBI lineage: Eukaryota > Metazoa > Chordata > Actinopteri > Cypriniformes > Gobionidae > Gobiocypris > Gobiocypris rarus. The sequence continues at coordinate 23,867,884 of CM040920.1, forward strand.
CAATGCTCAGGTAGGCCGTGGCATTTAAACAATGCCCAATTGGCATCAAGGGGCCTAAAGTGTGCCAAGAAAACATCCCCCACACCATTACACCACCACCACCACTAGCCTGCACAGTGGTAACAAGGCATGATGGATCCATGTTCTCATTCTGTTTACGCCAAATTCTGACAACCATGATTTTCCAGTCTTCAACTGTCAAATTTTGGTGAGCTTGTGCAAATTGTAGCCTCGTTTTCCTATTTGTAGTGGAGATGAGTGGTACCCGGTGGGGTCTTCTGCTGTTGTAGCCCATCCGCCTCAAGGTTGTGCGTGTTGTGGCTTCACAAATGCTTTGCTGCATACCTCGGTTGTAACGAGTGGTCATTTCAGAAGTTGCTCTTCTATCAGCTTGAATCAGTCGGCCCATTCTCCTCTGACCTCTAGCATCAACAACGCATTTTCGCCGACAGGACTGCCGCATACTGGATGTTTTTCCCTTTTCACACCATTCTTTGTATGGTGACAGTGTCGTGTTACGTCTGACGACTGTCATTACCAATCAAAATGCGTATTCCTTTTAATGCAGTGTGTGGACTTTTTACCACCATTTGTCATATTTCCATTTAGGAAAAAAATATATTTTTTATTTACAACTACACCCACCTGTGGTTCTATGTCAAACCATAGAAATGGTTTTGCCTGAAAATCCCAGTAACTGAGCAGATTGTGAAATACTCAGACCGGCCCGTCTGGCACCAACCACCATGCCACACTCAAAATTGCTTAAATCACCTTTCTTTCCCATTCTGACATTCAGTTTGGAGTTCAGGAGATTGTCTTGACCAGGACCACACCCCTAAAGGCATTGAAGCAACTGCCATGTGATTCGTTGATTAGATAATTGCATTAATGAGAAATTGTTCCTAATAATCCTTTAGTTGAGTGTATTATATGATTCTATTTTAGCCTCATCAATAAAGAATATTGAAAATATAGCAAAGTTAAAGGAACACTTTTTTAGAAATAGGGCTTATTCAACATCTTTCCTACATTTAGATATATGGGCAAATGCATTTTTGCTATTTGTATTCGTTGTGAATACGCAGTCCACAAGAAGTAATTAATTAGGATGGTATTGGATCACTTTACTCGGGACATGCTAGCTGGCAACATAGGAATCCATTCATTATGCTAAGCTAAGCTAGCGGCGACCCTGCAAAAACAATGCACGCACTGAGACAAAAATGCATTTGCCCACATATCTAAATGTAGGAAAGATGTTGAATGAGCCCTATTTCTAAAAACGGTGGAGTGTTCCTTTAACATCTGGATAAAATGTCAGTCAATTCCTTTTGTGTCAGTGTGTCCCAACATTTGTTGGATGAATTTTATGTTCTTGGGAAATAGCCTGAAATGAATTGTAATGCCTTTTAATGTAAGGCAAGTTCAGAATGTCTAAGCACTCTTTGAAAACCTATCAACCACTATCGGCAGATAACAAGAAGTCAGATATTGAGACTAATACGTGTGTGTGTGTCCACATGACTGTCATTATCACTTGGCTATCATACCTGAGGGTGCAGTACATCAGTCACTGATCTCAGGGGCCCCACGGGCTGTGCATTTATGCTTATCACATTAGCACAAAGGTATGTGTCACAGAGAATTGCCACAGAATTTATAACTGTCAAATTTGAGAATAAATTTTATATCCATTATATATTATATATATTATTATTATATATATAGGTCCTTCTCAAAAAATGTGCGTATTGTGATAAAAGTTCATTATTTTCCATAATGTAATGATAAAAATTAAACTTTCATATATTTTAGATTCATTGCACACCAACTGAAATATTTCAGGTCTTTTATTGTTTTAATACTGATGATTTTGGCATACAGCTCATGAAAACCCAAAATTCCTATCTCAAAAAAATGAGCATATTTCATCCGACCAATAAAAGAAAAGTGTTTTTAATACAAAAAAAGTCAACCTTCAAATAATTACGTTCAGTTATGCACTCAATACTTGGTCGGGAATCCTTTTGCAGAAATGACTGCTTCAATGCGGCGTGGCATGGAGGCAATCAGCCTGTGGCACTGCTGAGGTGTTATGGAGGCCCAGGATGCTTCGATAGTGGCTTTAAGCTCATCCAGAGTGTTGGGTCTTGCGTCTCTCAACTTTCTCTTCACAATATCCCACAGATTCTCTATGGGGTTCAGGTCAGGAGAGTTGGCAGGCCAATTGAGCACAGTAATACCATGGTCAGTAAACCATTTACCAGTGGTTTTGGCACTGTGAGCAGGTGCCAGGTCGTGCTGAAAAACAAAATCTTCATCTCCATAAAGCTTTTCAGCAGATGGAAGCATGAAGTGCTCCAAAATCTCCTGATAGCTAGCTGCATTGACCCTGCCCTTGATAAAACACAGTGGACCAACACCAGCAGCTGACATGGCACCCCAGATCATCACTGACTGTGGGTACTTGACACTGGACTTCAGGCATTTTGGCATTTCCTTTTCCCCAGTCTTCCTCCAGACTCTGGCACCTTGATTTCCAAATGACATGCAAAAGTTGAGCGATAGTCCAGAGCTGCTTCTCTGTAGCCCAGGTCAGGCACTTCTGCTGCTGTTTCTGGTTCAAAAGTGGCTTGACCTGGGGAATGCGGCACCTGTAGCCTATTTCCTGCACACGCCTGTGCACGGTGGCTCTGGATGTTTCTACTCCAGACTCAGTCCACTGCTTCCGCAGGTCCCCCAAGGTCTGGAATCGGTCCTTCTCCACAATGTTCCTCAGGGTCCGGTCACCTCTTCTCGTTGTGCAGCGTTTTTGCCACACTTTTCCTTCCCACAGACTTCCCACTGATGTGCCTTGATACAGCACTCTGGGAACAGCCTATTCCTTCAGAAATTTCTTTCTGTGTCTTACCCTCTCGCTGAGGGTGTCAATGATGGCCTTCTGGACAGCAGTCAGGTCGGCAGTCTTACCCATGATTGCGGTTTTGAGTAATGAACCAAACTGGGAGTTTTTTAAAGCCTCAGGAATCTTTTGCAGGTGTTTAGAGTTAATTAGTTGATTCAGATGATTAGGTTTATAGCTCGTTTAGAGAACCTTTTCACAATATGCTAATTTTTTGAGAAGGACATGTATACTGTCTATCTGTTTTGATGGTTAGCATTCGTGTCATTTAACATATCAGTTTATTCTTTACCTGGTAGATGTTGTGGTAGAGTGGCTTGAGGATCTGAGACCCCCTAGTAAGCATGTTTTTTGTTCATCAGACTTTGTTTTGCTGATTTAATTTGGGGTAAAATAAGTAAATTTAGTGTAAGGGAATTGATTCCCACTACACATAACCCAAAAACCCAGTATATTTCTGATTAAAACTATGAGATTATATATTAGGCTATCGATCTTTATCAGCAAGGGTTTCCACAGCTAAAATATGATGAATTATACTGATAATATTGCACTAGAGAGCAATACATGATATCTGGCAAAATTTGCAATCATTGCACAGTTCTGTATTTATTTCACTTTTATTAAGAATTATTTCGTGTTATCATTGGACATGTGTAGTTTTCAGTACCTTTTCAGTAGACAAAGTTGTTCAAAGAGTAGAATAACTGTAATAATTGCAGAAGATGAATGTGACATCACTATGAAATTAACATCTTTCATTTGCATGTCCTCCAACCAATACGCCTATATAGGTCGTTTGTCACTTCCTTGAAATACGACCAATAGGAGCGTTTTCTAAAGTTGTGCTCCTATTGACAACAGGACACTTTCATTTTAAAGCATTTCATTTTTCCTTTTATCTGCATAATATTTCAGGCATAATATTTGCATAGCTCAATTGGTAAAGCATTGCAATATACAACAACATGTGATCATGCAATTGAGAGCTTCGAAGTGTGTATGCACTATAAGTCACTGGGTAGGTTTAGGGATGGGGTGGGTGTAGTTGTAGTTTTCCTAAATGGAAATATGACAAATGGTGCTAAAAAGTCCACACTGCATTAAAAGGAATATGCATTTTGATTGGTAACGACAGTCATACGCCATTTCATGACGTCAGACGTAACACGACACTGTCATTATTTTTTACGCCAGCTAGAGGGCGCATGACTTTAAAACGTAAATACAGGTTGTAATAAGGTGCTTGAAAAACGACCTATAGAGTCGGGGTTTTTGGAGGACAGTTTGTTCAATATATGTGCTACCCTGCTGTTGCAATATACATTATTCTTGATTTGCAAGAAACACTTTCAAAGGCATACACTACCTTTCAAATGTTTGGGGTCCATAAGATAAAAAAAAATAATAATAAAGATAAAAAATAAATACTTTTGTTTAGCAAGGTCACATTAAATTGATCAAAAGTGACAGTAAAGGCATTTATAATGTTACAAACTATTTATATTTCAAATAAATGCTGTTGTTTTGAACTTTTGAAAAATATATACTTTTGTTTTTTTTTTTTACTGTATTTTTGATCAAATAAACGCAGCCTTGTTGAACATTCTTTTGAAAACATTAAAAACCATCTCACCAACCCCAAACCACTGAACAATAGTGTATTTTTCTTTTATACACTTCCATAAGACAAACTGACTTCATTGTGTATTTCTCAGTCCTGGAGAATGTGGTGCACTTGCATTAGGAAATCTGTTCTATGTCTATATATTGTAAACTGAACTTATGGCAGTAGTCATTGGAGACAATATTCATCAGGTGCTGGCAACACTGTTTCGTTTTCTCGCTCCTCCTTTTGGCCATAGACTCTTTTTGTGAGGCTGGACGTGGGCCAGCAATGTGAGGGCTGGTGTGACGAGGACTGGAGGGGCGCCAGATGCTCATCACAATACAAATACAATATCAATCCAATACAAAATGATTGTGAGGAATGAGTATTTCACCTTGAATGCATTACCTGTGGCCAATAGCAATCAGTCCACTTCTGTGTCTAAAACAAGCTCCAAGCCTGACATGTGCGGATTGACCGGTCGTTTGTACTTGGCCAGAGCACAGTAGGTCATCAGGGGTCAAGTATTGAGTTGAGAAGTGAGCTAATACTGCGATTAGTATAGGGGTTGTCGTAAGGTTAAACTCAAAAGTACTAAAAGTAGAGGTGAAACAATCTCTCAGAGGAAGAGGTTTAGACCTTTATAGTCTGACTTGAGGAGGAATGTATCAGTTTGTGTAGTTTGAAAATGGCTGCTGGAGGCAGTGGTGAGGAGTAAAACATTGACTCACACTGTTCACACAAACTCACACACACTCATTCTGAGTCAGAACGCCAGTTCAACTCAAAAAGACACTTTTGCCTCAGGATTGAATAACCCTCTCCATTTACACAGCCTGTAATAATTCAGTGTTAAATTCTACTTAACACCATCATAAGCTTTCTAAATGCGTTCATGTGTATCTGTGTGCATTAGAGGACAGATTTTTTTTTCTTCATTTGTTTTGTGCAGCATTAGAGCTAGGTGGCATGACAGAATACATAATACCATGTCAGATTTTGTTATATATTTGCTGCCATGCCATATTTTACTGTACTTGGATGTCACAGGTGTGTAGATATCTGCTATTGTACAATGACTTTGAATGTGGCTCATCCAATCACGCCAATATGAATTAAGAATCAGTACTTTCTTTTTTTTTGGACAATATTAGTTTTGAGTATTTTTAACTCAAGTGTTACATAATTTAAAGCTGTTTATTGGATAGACTCTACCGTTACCATAAGTTTGATGTTAGATAGATTTAAAATAATAATAACACTTTTATTCAGCAAGAACACAACTTGATCAAAAGTGACAGTAAAGACTTCTACAGTGTGATAAATGCTGTTCTTTAGAACATTTGATTTATCAAAGAATTCTGAATACATGTATCACAGTTCCCACATTAATCAGCACTGTTGAACTGTATCTAACATAAAATTAAGACATATTTCTTGAGCATCAAATCAAATTAGAATGATTTCTGAAGGATCATGTGACGACTCAAGTAATGATGATGAAAATTCTGCTTTGTCACCACAGGGATAAATTTGATTTTAAAATAGAAAAATATTTTATTGGATATTTATTTGTGCATTCAGATTACATTTGTGGTCAAGTTAATCTTATATAGTAACAGTAAATGTAAATGTCATCTTTAACAATGATTTTTTTTTCTTACTGTACATTACAATGATGTGATGTTTAAGTGTGCATATAACATACCATGAGGGTAATAAAAGAATCACATTTCTTTGTCCTTTTTTTTTTTTAAATATTGCATGCAACAGTTTATGCAAGGATGGTTTTGTGCACAATTTACGTATAAATATGTCTTGCACGTCTCATTAATGGGGCTCATAGTGTTTGTGTTTCAGGAAGCCTCAGTGTTTAGCTGTGCTGTTCTTCACCACCTGCCCACATTCCCTCACATCTGCGTCGAGCGTGACAGAGTAGAGGTAGCATACTCTGCCTTTGGCTGAATGTAGAGAACACATACTGTAGCAGAGTCCAAATGCGCCTTTTGTGTGTCTGCTTAATATACAGTGTGAGCTGTTGTATTAGTTACAGCATATGTCAGGAAACTCTCCTAGTTTAGTCCATCTGCATGATTGAAACAAGAAACAGTCCATTGTTGGCTTGCCGTTGTCTGTTGACATTGCAGATTCACTCTGGGGTTCCACCGTAAAAGCTCCCGGTGTTATACTGTTGCCGCCCTGGTAGGGTGGTTGCTATAGCAACAGCTGTCTCGGGTTGGGGGGGTGGTTTGATTCTAGTTTGAGACTGAATCCTGTGCTTCAGTTTCAAGGGCCGGTAGGAACATTCTTGAGCACAAAACCCTGCCAGAATCTTGTCGTTACTGATTAGTGGCTTGCTCACCAACTCGTCCAGACAAAGGGGACATTTTTGTCATGCATGGCAACTTCAGCAGAGAAATAATAAGGGACGCCATCTATTTACTTTATACCACATATCAGGTCTCCATACTGTGATTAAAATGACCACAAATGCGACAGAAATAGCATCTAGGTGGTCAGGAATGTTTTGTGCGCATTCAAACTCCAAATCGTCAGATTATTATTTCTTTAAGGGGCGATCACACTAAACTTTACATTCCATTGAATTCCAAGCTCATGCCAATTTCGCTGCTTTCACAAGTTAAAGTTTGGTGAACATATATCACATGAAGATAAGATGCAAACTTTAAATCTGCAGGACTGCAGTGTTGCAGTAAAGTGGTGTAAATTGCATATTTGGATGTACATTTGGATGTATTATTATGTTGTACTATGTTTTTTTTTACAAAAGATGCTGCTACGATTTTTACAAAGCTCAATTTGCTGAAAAGCGCAGTGTGCTCTGATTGGCCAGTGACCCAGTGCATTGTGATTGGCCCGAATACCTTAAGCATGTGACGGAAGTGCCACGCCCCTTACCATATTTGGAACATCAGCTCCCAAAGCAATATTGACAGTCTGATGCGTTTCCCAGAGAGACGAGACAAAGACAATTTAACCCATTATAAAAAAAGCATTTGTTACAACCATTGGGGACATAATTACTGATTATAGTGACTTATACTGTCTTTTTACGTGTCACACTGCAGGGGGAGAACACTATAAACATAAAGCCATGTCTGCATGTGTGATCGTAGAAATGACAAACAAGCGCTACTCTATACTGCTCAAAACTCGGGTTTCGAACAGTCAGTTGCAAATTCTTAAAAAATGTGAACATACTTACAGGCTGTGTCTGTGAGTCAGAAGCGCCAGACTGTACTTGCAAAGATGGAAATGCCCCACTTTTTAGAATCAGAGTTTGTGCTCAGCCGGCCTGTACTCTCCCAGGTGCTAGAAACAGTCCTCTGAAAAATCCACAGAACACAGTTGAATATTTGGGTTGTACTGTTCTGGAACAGTGTTGTAAATGAAGCTTAACTACTGTTTTCTAGTCCTCTTTTGGAGGGCCAAACAAAGTAGTTTGGCTTTCGCAACTAAAAACACAGCATCTCCACGAAATGGCGGCGTAGGCGGCAACAAAACTACAGCGAGAATAAAAGTTACGCTGTGTTTGAATGAAGCGTTTTAGGAAGGCGTGGCTAAGCCTTAACTTTTACAAAGAACGTCTCTTTGGGTTTGAGACTTTGAGCTTTGTAACTCTTATACATGCACAAACAGCTAAATGTCACGAAATCACATAATATGACCCCTTCAATGCAAGTTCATTTGTGGTTTAACGGTTTGAATCAGACTCAATCATTTATGTCTGATTCAAAATGAGCCAGGAACCATTAGGTTTGCAAGACCTAAATAATTTTATTTACCAACTAATTGTTCATATGATGTCTACATAAAATCATTTAAAAAATCATAATAGTAAAAAATGATATAAATTGAATAATATACGTAATATACAACACATCTCATAGAAATGGTTTAGCTTGTTGAGACACTTTTGGGTGGCAATATTATATAAGCACATGGCCTGATAAGGAATGGGACGGTGGGAGGGAGATTCTTTCCTGTTAATCTTGCACAAGCCTTTCAAGTGGCCAGCGATTAGATTAGAGAGGCATGCGTTAACTCTCCAATAGGGAAAGAGAGACATAAAGTGGAGAGTTGTCATTCTGGAGAGAGAGGAGAGAGCGCGGGCTCCTGTGATTTTAAGAGTAGTAGTAAATGTCAAAAGGAGGAAGGATAGCATGAGCAAGAGGTAATATTCAATGTCACGCTAATGAGAAGCCACTCTGAAAGGTTCAGAGATCTTTTCGTTCAAATTAACTTCAGCTTCTAAATGTGCCGCCAGGTTTAGAACAGCAGCTTTGAGTGGACAACATCTTGGCCTGATGACCTTGAACAAATATGGCACAGTGACGCCTTAAGTGAAACAGCACGTGTACACAGAGATACTGAGAGAAACCGACTGAAGTACTGTGAGCCCTAGCACACAGCTCACTCATTATTTCTGTCTGTGAAACGTTTGCTCTCCTTCAGGGCATGTAATTATCAAGATTATAAACAACTAAAGAGTGTACTTCTGTTTTATGGTTTAAAGGAATAGTGCACCTTAAAATGTAAGTTTTAAAAGGATTTTGGGTGAATCATTTTTTATGCGGCTGTGTCCGCAGGGTAACATGTCAAAAGTTAGTAAACAGCAAAGCACTAATGACTCATGACCTTCATTATGCAACTGTACCGACTCTAAATGACACTTGTGATGAGCAGTACAGAAATGTAAACAACATGACTCGTGCGAGAAAGTGTGAGCACCTCTCCGTGTGGCTGTGATAACCACTGCGTGGCAGCCAGCTTGAAACAAAAAACCTCCAAACACCTACTAACACTCCTCTCACACCCACACACTGTGTGATAGCACCCAAAATGTGGACACTGGCCCGTGGAAACACTTTCTAGCCAGTTGCAGGCATTATGTAATGCAGCCTAGTTGAGGTTCAACCGCATGTTTATTAGTTTGTGCATCTACATGCATATTTATTGCTTTTTAATGAAAGTCAACTATGGAAATAGCAGGGCTTAAATGTAGGAACAGTGCAGCCAATTATCTAAACAATTAAGGTTTCAGTTTTTTTATAATACTGCCATTTGCTTTGTCAAATGTGGTTAGACATTACAAACTGTTTAAACTGTTGTAATTTAAATAATGGTTTAATTATAATACTCTCAGAGGTTATCAAAATTCTTCAGAATATCTTCTTTTGTGTTCTGCAGAAGACATACTTCTACAAAGTCATATTGGTTTGAAACGACATGAGGGTGATTAAATGATGCAAGAATTACATTTTTTGGATGAAATATGCCCTAATATTCTAAAAATGTATAGCTTTTTTTTTTTTTTTTCCAATTTTTATGTCAGTCAAGGTGTCTTGCACTGAAAAATAGTCATTTAGTTCCCTTTCGAGGGATCTCCATGCTGTGTCTGATGTTGATGCTATATGCAACTATTCCTATCCTGATCACTGAGGTGTGGAGGTCCTGGATTAAGATATTCTCCTCTCACATCTCTAGCCCCCTGATTTCCAACTATTCCAACTACGCTTCGATCGTGGGGATGAAGGAGCACAGCTATGGGACTATGCCCAAGGTTGAAGAGACGCTGGCATGCTATCTCTGCACTGAGGCTACATCGTCCCTCAAGGCACCAACCCTGCCCAACAAGCCCTGTAGAACATCTTTGGTGGGAAAGGCTTATATGGCAGAGGGTCAGGCTTGTGCATGCCTGTACACTATACTTCAGGCATACCAGACTAACCTGCTTAGGGACCTGGATAAAGGTGAGGGGGTCGGGCCCAACGCGACCTGTCTCGACAGGCCATCAAGGAGATGAATTGCACCATTGGCCGCTCCATGTCAGCTCTGGTGGCTACAGAGAGACATCTATCGTTGAACCTTTCAGGGATTAAAGAGAAAGATAAATCTTTTTACCTCTATGCCCTGCTGTTTCCTCCTGGCCTCTTCAGCAATGCATTCACTCCTTGGTGATGTGGAAGAAACCTTAGTTTCTGTCCCTGGGATCTTTGAGATCTTTTAATCGTCACCATTGTATATGAGGCAGATGGCGGTAGTGTCGTCTAAGACAGTGGGGTCTTAGGCGGTGTAGTCGTTCATGTACAGGGAGAAAAGCAGTGGGGAGAGCACACATCCCTGGGGGGCACCAGTGCTGATTGTGCAGGTGTTGGATATGAATTTCCCCATTCTCACTAGCTAGCCTATCTGTCAGAAAGCTGGTGGTCCACTGACAAATACAGATAGGAACGGAGAACAGAGTGCTGAGATGATGGTGTTGAAGGACGAGCTGAAGTCCACAAACAGGATTCTTGCATAAGTCCCTGGTTTGTTCAGATGTTGCAGGATATAATGCAGTTCTATTTTGACTGCATCATCCACTGTCCTGTTTGTCCAGCAAGGGTCATGTGATGTCCTTGAGGTAGGCCAACACTAGTCTTTCTATTGACTTCAATACCACAGACGTGAGAGAGACAGGTCTGTAGTCATTAATCCAGAGAAATTGGGTTTTTGGGATGGGGATGATGGTGGAGTGTTTGAAGCAGGAAGGGACTTCGCACTGCTCCAGCGATCTGTTGAAGATCTGAGAGATTATGAAGGCCAGATGGACAGCACAGGTTTTTAGACAGGCTGGTGACCAATTAGTAGTTATTTATGTAGCAAAGTTATATAGTTTGTTGTAGGTTTATTGACTTTTAGTTAGCTATACGCATATTTTGTATATAAATTTGCTAATGTCGGTTGTGATTTTATTATTTTGGGTTTGAAGCTCATTATATGAAATAATCCTATCCTCTTTATCAGGCTGCTTCATCTAAAAGGGAGGTCTTTGCTAACCCACATCTCTGCGTTCTTTCACAGTGGCCCATCCTCAGGATCCGCACCATCCACCAGGAAAACTGGTTATCCAGTGCTATAAGTGTGGGGAGCCATGCAAGGGAGAGGTTCTCCGGGTGCAATCCAAGCACTTCCATATAAAATGTTTCACATGCAAAGGTAAGATTTATTTACCACTCAGTGGTTAAGCCATGTTAATCTGTTTGCAAACAATGTGAAAACTTTTGTTGGCTCATTTCTCAAGTCAAGAATGACAGATGAGCATAGTAGCACCAAATTCTTGTTTAGCCTGAACGTTATTAAGGAAAGTAATATAATTACGTTTAGTCATAGCTTCATCCCAGTCAAAAATGTGACCAAAGGATAGATGAACAAAGGTGGCTCTGATAAAGCAGATGGCTGTGGGGTTGAGTAAAGAGGAACTTGGAACTTTATTAACAGATGAATGAAACCAAAGTTAGTCCAAAGCTGTATCACACCCCCTCTGCAGTAATTTGATTAAATGGGCCACTCACTCTCTGTCCAGTCTTCTCTGGTCTTCTTTGTTTATACCTGCTTTACTGACATCATTTGGCAGGAATGATGGGAAATCTGTGACTGAACTTCTTGGTGAGTCCTTCTTAAAACAATATAGGCAGATGGTGTCGGCAGGAAGTAGGTTTAGTTTGTCATCACACAATTTCTTAGGTCTGTTGTGGTTGTGCTTGAAGTTCTGACCTTCATTATTTAGTTCAGTTGTGTTTGGCTCTTTATCTAAGCTTATTTTCATTCTTTGCACTCTATATAGATTGACCCTCAGGTCGTATAACAGAATGTGAGGTTTATGTGGTGGCGTGTTGCCAGTCTCAAAGAGCAGACAACTAATTTCCTCCTGGAAACCACAGAGAGAGCTCAATCACTCAATATGCCTTCGCTCACGTGCAAGACAGCACTTGATGTATCAAAGAAACAGGGTCAGTTTCTGCATTCTTGATTAATGTGCAGCACTTCAATATGTGAAGCACAGAGGACCTGTTTGTTGATAGATAACTGTCTTCAGCCGTTTGAATGTCATTGCCATGGCGACCATAATATCAGGTGTCTGTGTCTGGCTGTAAAAACGTTGTATGAGGGGTCTTGACAATAATTGTCAGTGCATCCATAAGCTCCCGTTCCCAGCTTTGAAAAGCCTGCTGAAGCTGAGGTCTCTCCAGGTTTTCTTCTATAATCTCACCTGAGTAATTTACTCATAGCTCTGCATTAGTCACTAATCGCTGACTCTGCATTAGTCACCCAAAACAAGATCTATGTCCAAAATCACCCCCATACCATTAAATAGGGCACTATTTGAAGAGACACCCATTTGTAGTGATGTCTGAAACCATAGTGGACATTATCGAGTGCACTCATTCAATCACATAATGCATTGCAATAACGTGTGTACAATCAATGTACACTCAATCATAGATATATATACATAGATGCCTCATTCGACTGCTCCAGGCATGTAGACGCGCCACCATTTTAGAACGGTCAACCCTGCAGATGCTGTCAATCATCACTTGCATTAAAAAACACAAACAACCTGCGCAGCCTCTGTAAATCCCGGCGCGATTTAAATTCCAGAAGAAATGGGATAACATTTTACAGGTGATAATGTGTTTTTATAGCCTATATGTTTTAACTCAATATTACAGGGTTTTAAATACGTTTAGGCTACTTTTTAATGTAGTTTTAGCTAACGCGTTTTTCGTGTATTGTGTTAGTTTAACAATTATATTGTTTGGACCTACACAAAAACACTTTTGTTAGTTAATAACAGGCTTCACGGTTCTTTTGAATGTTCACAATGCACGTTCCCGACCGGCTTTCACCATTCAAAATGGCGGACGGCTGACGTACAGTGGCCCATAGAAACAGTCGATAATGAGGCATCTATGTGCACTCAATGGCTAGAGAATACCCATAATGCACTGTGACGGTCACGCTGAATGAATTCCCGCGTCTCACCAGAAGATGGCGCCCACAGCTGAATCAAAATTAGTGACAGTGATCAAGTGACTCTTTGTACAGATGGTCCGCTGTCAGATGTTCATGCTTTTAAACTCAAGATGCTCAAATTATGCTGGAGAACATGATCATCTGATTTTACGCATACTTGTGGGGTTCAAGCAGTTCAGGTGCCATTGACACAAATGATGGACAAACTGATTGTTCGATTAAACTTTTCACTGAAACTGATGCTAATACAGTAGGCTAATTTGCCATACCAATCATATAATTGTGTATTAAAATCAGTAAAATGCAAAATAGCAAAATTTTCACAAATAGTCACATTTTAAGTACCATGTGAAATGCCATATGACTATTGTAATCATTCCTTACCATTATACATACTCAAAGTATCATCACTGTTCTACTGTATATTTTTAGCATTGTTCAGTTGTCCTGAATGGATAACGAGTTGTATAAATCCTCATCTTTCCTAGATTGTCAAACAAGACTGTAACACATTTGTAAGGATTTGTTTACTAACATTAGTTAACATGAACTAAGAATGAACAATACTTAGCCCCGTTTTCACCTAAATTACCCAGAACAATTTGTCCCCCCAGGAACTTTTCCCCCCCAGACCTGTTGCTGTCTGCATCCGTAGCTTCGGAGCGTTATGAATCAGCGAATCGAATCAGCACTTCAGATCGCCAAAGTCACGTGATTTCAGCAGTTTGGCGGTTTGACACATGATCCGAATCATGATTCGATACGCTGATTCATAACGCTCCGAAGCTTCAGGAAGCTGTGTTTGGAAATCGGCCATCACTATATAAGCCATTATTTCGGGTTTTTGGTGCACAAAAACAATTCTCGTCGCTTCATAAAATTATTGTAGAACCACTGTAGTGAGATGGGCTTTGTAACGACGTCTTTAGTACCTTTTATGGGTCTTGAGTTCCTTCCTGCGGTGGAAACGCAGCTCTTGTTAATATTAGTACTACATTTTTAAGATTCAAAGTTGTAAACATTAGTCGATGAACTGTAAAGTAACATGAACAAATGTTAATAAAAGCTTAATTAGATTATGCAAGTTATTGCATTAACAGTAAGACTTTCTATATTAGTCTTTACTAGTAATGTAGTTCTTAAACACAGAAGAGGGAAGCATGAGGGCTAAGGTTAAGCAGGCCAGTGACATGTAGGCCACTTACAAATAATCCATAATCTAATGGATCTCCTGTATTTCAATCAGCTCCATTCCTAGAAAGCAGGATTCAGACAGTTACTTTTTCTGTGGATACCTGGAAGGAGTGCTTCTGCTGGTCTGACTTGCCAATACCTAAACTCTGGCAAGAGAAGATGCAGTGGCTTTACAGCTCGGTTGTAAGCTAATGAGCCTTGCTCTGCTCTATTAGTTTCATTTGTTCACTTTAAACAGGCTCACTTCGACCACTACAGTGAGCATGTGCAGTCAACATCTACAGCTCCGCTCCACCCTTCTCTACGGTGATCACTTTATATTCTTGTCCATGTCTCAAGCTGTCTTTTTGCACATTCTCCCTCCCTCTCCTTCTCTCGCTCTGTGTGTGAATGCTGTGTCAGTCAGAGAACCTGTGTGTGCTATTTCGGGCATAGTCTCCAGGAGCTGTTAAAGCGCTGCAATGCTGGAAATAGCTCTGCTGATCCCCATTGGGAGGATAAGACGGCAGAGGAGGGGTCCGCACCCACCTCTGCAGAGACCGCCAGTCTGTCTGTGAACATGTGTGCTTGTGTGTGTGCCAGTCACTCCGCAGCTGTGGGTGTGCATTAATGAGGAGTGGCAGACGCCCCTCAGGGGTCAAGGGTTACATGCCTAAACATGTCATTTCAGGATATCATTCTCACAGCCAAGATGATGTCACTGGCTGACCTTCACGCAACAGATTTGATTTACGCATTTCATTTACAGAAGGATGTACTTTGATGAAATTTCTGTTTTTATTGCTCTCGGTTTATGAGTTTTTCTCTGTGAGAACTAGATCACGTTAAATGGTTCGTATTGAATTGGAGGAAAGTGAATCACTAATTCTGTGGATGCAGTTGTTAAATGTTCAAATTAAATGTGGTAGTCTAATGCTAAAGGAAATATTTTGATTCATCAATAAAAGGCCTAAGAGTGATAATACAAACATTACACTACTTCAAATAGTATTTTGTTGGGGATCAGTGTTTGGGGTAGGCAATCATTACTCTGATTGACATGACCAATAAAATCTTAGGAATCGGCTGCAGGGCGGAGTTTGCGCTAAACTGGATCACGCCCCGTTCACACCTAGAATGAAAAACTACAACGATGTTAGCATCTACACCAGAGGACAATATCATTCTGCTTTTTCTAAGCATTGTCGTCTGCTGCTTTAAATGCTCTGGCTCTTTAAAGCAGGATGGATTCTGATTGGCTGTCAATGTTTTTATCATTAATCTGCTGGGGGAAAAAAATCATTTTGAAAGTGATTCCAACGATATCACTTCTCTGTGATATTATGGTTATTGTGTGGACTCTGCTACTCTTTTATATTTGAAAACTATTTTTAGAACTAGATATTGTTATAGGTATCATTCTTAGTGTGAACAGGCCTTTACACTATTGTTTAAATATTTGCAGTTGGTAAGATAAAACATTTTTTTTAAATGTTTTGAAGTGATGCTCATCAAGACTGTATTTGATTAAAAATACTGTCCAACAGTAATATTGTGAAATATTCTTACAATTGAATTTATTCCTGTAATGGCAAAACAAAATTTTAAGCACCTGTTACTCCATTCTTCAGTCTCACATGAACCTTCAGAAATCAAAAACGATGATTTAGACTTTACAGATCAAATTTTTTTTTGAAAGAAATTTAAATATTTTACCATTTCATCTTCAGACACTTATAAAATTGTCCCATAGACTTCCAGTGTAAGTGCATTGCTGTCAACAGGTTTGAGTTAATTTAAATAATATTTTTCAAAGTAAGTGAGCTTAACTTGAGTTTAAGAGTATGTTTTAGCAACAGGAAGAGGAAGGTTCGGGTCACGTTGTGGTCAGGTCATCTTCAGTTTAATGAGTAAGTCGAATATATTTAGTTTTGTGTTTATCTGTGTGTGTGGTAAGGGCTAATGAGATTCTTTGTTTAGACAAAGGTGGAGCCAGAGAAGTTCAGGCAGTCCTTACTAAAATAGTGGAGAGGATTTTTCTGGCACCTGTCACTGTCAGAGACACACACATTACCAACCACGCAGACTCCATGCTGCACACACGGACTCGTGCACACAAATACTCCTTCCGCTCCTTCTCCTATTAACCAAACAGTTGTCGGTTGTAAAACAACCTCTCTAGTTTATACACACACACCCTCTGCCACATTTCCCACCCAATCTTTCTCTGTCAGTCTCTAAAGTGGACACTGGAAAATGTTAGTGGAAAATGTTGGTTAAAAACGGATACAGAAGGATACATGTATGCTGCCTTCAAAAGTCGATCAGATGAAGGTATCTCAGGTGGCAGGAATTGAAGCTAACATTAGGTTCGGACGTGCCTTGATGCCTTCCTACCTTAAAATGTGTCCCCGAAGGCAGCATTTTGCAGGTTTCGGACGCAGCCATGCTGTTCATTGTTTGATTATGTAATCCACCTGTGTCTTGTTTCCTCTCTTTGTTAATGTTGTTATTGAGTCTGAATTCTATTAGTCTTTGTTCCGATTTCGTTGATGTAAGGTGGTTGCAGGATATACAAATTGAGGGGGCTTTAAATCACGTTCCGGTCTGGGGCAGGGGGTTCAGATCATTGCAGGGTGGACTTGAGATCATCATAGGGAGGCTTAGCCTTGACACTGGGCCTGTGTGGTTGTTCTGTTCATGGTTGTGACAATTCTGTGACTCATGAGTGTTTGAGTACTTGACCCTACCCCTAACTTCTCCCTGAAATCAGAGAATCATTATTCTCTGATTTCAGGGAGAAGTTAGGGGTAGGGTTAGGTACTCAAACTTTTAGTTGTTTAATAATATTAATATAGGCAAATAATATTGATGTAAGGCAAGGCAAGTTTATTTATATAGCACATTTCATACAGAATTGCAATTCAAATGGAATTAAAATATTCATAAGAAAATAAAATATATATATATAACCTGTAGACGCACTTAACCCTGGTCAACAACGATGTTGATCCAGGAACAAGCTGTACTTGGTGGAATCAGGTTCTGCTGAGTATTGAATTATTTTGAGTTTGTTAATAAATTAAAGACTGCTGTGATTAGAGACTGCTCTTTTTGTTTCTCTGCTGCAACTAACTGTGACAAGTGTCAAATTTGATCAATTTAAAGGGATAGTTTACCCAAAAATTAACATTGTTTTTATGTTGTTCCAAACCTGTATGTGTCTGTCTTCTGCTGAGCACAAAAGAAGATATTTTAAAGAATGATGGTAACCAGACAGTTGATTGTAGCCATTGACTTCCATAGTATTTTTTATTTTTTTCTATGCAAGTCAATGACTACCGTCAACTGTTTGATTAACCAACATTCTTTAAAATATCTTATTTTGTGCTCAGCAGAAGAAAGAAAATGCAGCTTTTTACATGTTTATAAAAAATATTTCATTTTTAGCTGTCATGAATTTTTCATACTGTCCAGTGCACTTTATTAAATTTGCTGTGCATTGCCGTGCAAACTACATGAGTCAACCTTACAGTACCTCATGGGAAATTGATCTGAAACATGTGTTTAAAGCTTTCAATTATTGCAGCATACCACCTGCATTCCTTGCTGAGGTCAGACTCAGAATTCTAGTCCCAGGTGAATCATACATTAGTGTTATGTAGACTCAGCGGTCATTTTAACAATCTCTGCATTTTATTTTGCAGCTTTGCTCAATGTACATACACACCTCAACACAAAAGGCATGAATGATGTGTTGCCATTAGGATCCGCTCACTCTATCAATACAGAAAGTCACGCCATGTCTCTAATTAGGACGGCTCAGCAGTATAAGTGAATAAAGTTATCAGTGTTTATGATCTCCATATAGCTCAGTAGAGTTTGTTAAACGGGTAGTTCATCAACGGGTTTTTCTCCAAGCCCATATGACCTTCTTTCTTCTGTGGAACACAGAATTAGATATTTTGTAAAAAAAAATTGCTGTTTGTTTCTCCATTCAATTACACAGAATTGGGAATGGAGCTTCAAAAAACCGCAAAGGCGATAAAAAAATTATCCACTGAAACCAGATCATTAAAGTCAGCATGAAATAGAGCTTATCATATCATATAGTGACAATATTTAAGGTGGGACTTGATTTTGCCCATCGATTCGATTTATTCGATGCTTGGATCATTGCGGATTGCTATTGGTTGAACCTCATGTGAGTGATAGGTTGTTTTAAAAAATATATATATAATGTGCACAAATAAATAATTCATAATTAATGCTGCAAATTCCATAAAAAACAAGATCTGTCTATTTTATTCAAGCTGACTTCGAAACACTGAATCAAGAACTGGATCCGTCCAATTTATGAATTCATAATTCAGACTGTTTTGTGAGCCTGATCAACCGATTCATTAAGATACTCACAAATCATGCATTGTTACTTTAATGAATGCCGTTTTTGTCTGAAATATTATTTTAACGCTCTCCCTCATATTCAGCCTGGGATTTCTGGTAATGAGGCTGGACAGGCCTGGCATACAATATGATAGCCTTTCTTTTTCATAAGACTGTTGTTGGTAGTTTCACATTCATAATAAATGGTCACATGCTGAGTTCTTGTTTGGGAATCATTTTATCTGTTCCACTGGCTGATTTTACAGAGTGATTAGGTGTGTAGAGATTTACAATAACATCATAGTAAAAGGATGAGAAAAGACTTCACAGAGAAAGTGATGACTGTGGCTGGTGTTTCCCTATACATCCCACTACTGTTATATTTCAGGAGAGACTTCTCTCTGTGCTCGAGAAACTAGCAGAAGTCTTAAAGGGTGTAGAGGAAACCCATGCTGAAAGGTCGCTATCCACTAAAGTGGAGGGAGAAAGCAGCATGCTGGGAAACTCATTGAAATATTGATGAAGTCTGTAAAAGCTTGTTTGTTGTCTGCACATACTGTATGGGAAACCCGGGGCTTTCTGCGCTTCTGCAGTCTTTACAGATTGCAACTTGGCTTTGTTTCTGAGGCTCTTTGTGTCATATCATCTGGACTGACATGAAGTAGAACTGAAAAAAGTCACATTGAACTGAATCGAATGTTCCTGCTGTTCTTGGTTTCCGTTCAGACGGAGTTTGTGGATGGTGAAGTTGGCTCGGTGATTGAGAGGGTGGGTGGATGGATGTTTGTTCTGGGAGGAGTTAACAGGCTGTTCTGTTGAGGAGGGATCTGACAGACAGTCAAGAGCGGCATTAGACTTGCGTCATTGTTCATCACTTGCGCACACTCACACGCACAGTTGAATTCCCAGTCATTCCAGCACTCCAGTAATTACTCCTAGCAAATGTAGCCAAGATGCCATCGCTGCAGCCTGTACCGCGGTGATGTACTGGATTGAATCCATTACTTGTGGACAGGTGATTTTTTTCCAAGACCAGGTTAAGGTTAGGGTGTAGGGTAGGTTTAAAGGGTAGGTCCACTGTGTATTGGATTCATACCAATATGTCATCGCACTACAGGTTGCAGTCTTGATGTAGCAGATATACAAGCCATTTCACCTATAGTACTACTTAGGTTGTACTGTGTGCCAGCTGCTCAGGTGCCTAGGGCAGTGCTTCTCAAACCTTTCACGGTGACCCCCCACTACAGAACATTTTGAATGTCTCCTTCATTGGACATACCCAATTCAAGTCTTGCAATCACTGCTAATAAGCTGGTCGACTCGAATCAGGTTTGTTAGATAAGGGAGACATCCAAAATGTGCAGTGGTCGAGGGTCCTAGGACAAGTTTAAGAACCTAACACATTGTGTCAATGACAGTTACCAAAGTTTTACTTGTGTATTCCAAAGAGTTTTGAACAGTAGCGGCTCCTGACCGTAAATTTAGGTAGGGCAGATTCTGGATCTTAGCGCTAGTTTATGATAAACATAAGTTTAATTGCTGAACATATGCAGAACACTTTTGCCAAAGTTGCATTATTCTGCCTGAGGGTGGTGTTCTCGCTAATGTTGATTGACAGGCTTTAAAGGTGCAATGGGCAATTGGTGATTATCTACAGAAACATTTCTGTTATGCTGGGTGAAAGTCTCCTCATATCCTGATAGCAATCAAGAAGTTATGCGGTCTAAATTGATTTTTATAAATATATATTGTCTGTGGAAGACATAGGACCATAACATTTTCAATCATTGCATTCTGCCCTTACAGACGAGCTTTGACTGGTATTGAATATGAAATGTACTTATTCCATTTATTATAACTTATAATTGTATTTTATTATAAAATAAATAAGTTAACTTGTATAGCCTTGTATAATTATATAGTACACACACAAACACACACATACACACACACACACACACACACACACACACACATTATTATATTATATACTTTTTTATTAAATATTTTCTTAACAAAATTGTGTATGAAAAAAAACTATCTCTTATAATTTAGTCAAAAAAAAATTTATTTGTACTAGATTTGTACTGTTAAAATTTTTTTATAAGAACGTTTCACTATCGTTACTATTATAAAAATGTTATTTCTAAATGTTCAAAACGGTTCAATTCTTAGAAATGTGAAATTTCCATTTAATCATTTTGCAAACATTATGGAAACAGTACTTTTGAATATTCTCTGAACATTCTGAAAAAAAACATCAGCGTCCAACGTTGAAATACCTTTTAGAAAAGTGTTTTTGTTCTAACTTTTGAAAATATTGTTCAAGTCCAGATAACTATAAACAAATGTTTTGTAAAGAACGTTTGTTCAGAACTTTGAGAGAACCTTGCCAGAATGTAAAGAAACTAAAGTTCTGAGAACGTCCCCTATTAGATGGGATGGGACGACACAACTTGAAAATATATAATTGCAGATGGCCCAGGATAGTAGTGAAGAGAATGGCGGTTGTGTCCCTGTGGTCTGTATAGTTACAAGATGTGCGTGGATCAACATTAATGGCTATGACATTTTCTAAACTGGCATCCTGGCATTTTGTACCCTGTCAGTGAAGGTTACCCAAATGCCAGACACGAGTTGGACACACTCTCTACTGCTAATCACTACTGTCGCCACAGCCACCTGCTTGTCACATTTGCCTGTCTGCGTGGACCTAATCTTCCAAAACCAGAAGACAGATTCAATGAAGCAAAAGTTATGATAACAGATGTGGAGATGGGAGTGCAAATAACATTTTGAATTTGTGCTGAAAACAAAATGTAAAATTTTTTTTAAACTAAATTATGATTTCAAGTCAGTTTTATTCATTTGGCAAAGACATGTTATCAGTCGAATTGTATTTGCCTTTGAGATGTATACATATGGACTTTTTTGTGTTCAATTGTTTTTTTTCTCCTGTAGATGATATTTCAGTTCTCAAGGTCCCGCATAAAATAGTTAATTAAACCGGAAGGTATAATTATTCAGAAAGTTGCTCACATGCTAAGACTAATAATTAATTAAACCATAAAAATATAAATAAAAATAAATACACAATTTTAAAATAATAAAAATAAATCACATAATTTTTTACCTGCATGTCATGTGATCAGAAAACTGTGAACAAGCGAATGTGTTCTTAAATTGTTAAATATTATCAAGGGGTATTTCAAGTAAATATTTTAGCACACATTTTTAGAAATAGGGCTTATTCAACTTCTTTCCTAAATTTAGATATGTGGGCAAATGCATTTTTGTCTCAGTGCATGCATTGTTTTAGTTTGGCAGGGTCACCGCTAGCTTAGCTTAGCATAATGAATGGAATCCTATGTTGCCAGCTAGCATCAGTAAAAGTGATAAAAAAAAACAGACAAAAAAAACACCTAATTACTTCTTGTGGCCTGCGTATTCAAAACCAGTACAAATACAAATTAAGACTAGGCGATTTCCTAGGCAGATATTGACTTGGGACTATATTATAGGGAAGCACAGGCGACGCACTGCTACTTGGGCGCAGAGATATCACGCAACACATGAAATCCCACAACTACCGGTATGTTGACGGAAGTTTGGGGATTTCCTGTGTTGCGTGATATCTCTGCGTCTTAATCTGCATCACTATTTGTACTCGTTGTGAATACGCAGGCCACAATAAGTAATTAGGTGGGTTTTTATCACTTTTACTTGGGATATGCTAGCTGGAAACATAGGATTCCATTCATAATGCTAAGCTAAGCTAGCGGCGACCCTGCCAAACTAAAACAATGCATGCACTGAGACAAAAATGCATTTACCCACATATCTAAATGTAGGAAAGAAGTTGAATAAGCCCTATTTCTAAAAACGGTGGAGTGTTCCTTTAAGCTGTGGTGGGGTTTGAATGTGGTCTGCATCATATGATTTTTCTTCTCCATTTGCCCATCATTTCCTGTGAAATGTACACTGGATAAAATTGTGAAAAAGTGTGACCCTTATATTTTTACAGGTCGGAATGTTGGAGGATATAGAGAAAAACAGATAAAGAGAGAAAGAAGGACCGAGAGGAAGTGAGAAAAAAGAGGGCTTGTTGAGAAGGGGGTATCGTGTTTTGCTAAACAAGCTGTTTAATATCAGTCTCGCCTGCCAAGGAGCTTTCAGGCAGATCTGGCATGTGTGACGCTTGCCAAGAGGACACAGACCTAACACACCTATTCATGCAGACCTATATAAAGTGTCTGTACTTGTGCCAGAGTCTTAAAATCATCTTGAAAGCTCAGGAAATCTTCAGCGAACCAAACTCTTTCTTTATACGCCTTTGTCCTCAGACACACTGGCCAAGATAAGCATATGCCCCCTGACCTTGCGTTTGCTGGCAGCCAAAATGTGTAAATCTCTGTGCAAAAGAGATGCACTAGTGTAACACAACTATTGGGTTGTGTTTCAACACTCAACGAGAGCCAAACTAAGTGTCATTTATTTTGAAGAAGGTGGTGTCTGTTTCAACAGTGTTTCAGATTTCACTCAACAGACTTACAGAGAGTTTTGTACTGTAAGATCTCATTAAAAGTGACATGAAGCCCCACTGTTTTAGCCTGATCGTTCACACTTCAGATCTGAAAAAGACTCAAGAAATGGGTGTGTAAAGCTGCGGAAAAGTGGAAGTGTAGACGGTGGGAAATAGGGAGACAACAACTGTGATCCATGTTGCGAGTGTTGTTAAACTCTTCACAGCGCTCCGCGCGGAAACCGCTCTCATGGACACTCCACGTGTTGTTTCAGTCATATTTTCAATGAGTTGGTAGTCGAACTCCAGCTCTTAGTCATCGGATTGTGGGGAAAATGCAAACAGCACTTTCGTGCTACTGTACTGAGGGAACATACACTTACGACACATGTGTCAATGCGAATCTAAAGAGGTAGAGGTGAGTGAACAGTCTTTTCATTCACCTTTCATAGGTACCTTCATAACCTTTGAATTCTCTGCCTTAATGCGATCTCATGCATAAAACAGAGCAGTCATTGGATTAAAAGAGCTCATTCTTATGAATAATGCAGAGAACAGCTCAGAAACTGATGACGTAATTAATGCATATACCTCACTTGGTCCAATAATTGTTGTGTTCGTCTTGAAGCGGTGCAAAACCTGAAGGCAAGCCTGCAACCTTAAAGGGGTACTTCAGCGCTGGGAAGATGAATCTGTATTTAAACTGGGTCATTAATGTAGTAGAAATGTGAAATTATTTTTGAATTTGGTGCTTTGTAGACTGAGAAAACACAGAAAATTTATTTTTGTCTCATGGGGATGAAAGACAACAATTCCCAGAATGCACTGCTTTACTGCCCTACTCTAGGCACGGCTAGTCGGCTACTGGATTACTGGATCACTTGCCTACCACTTTCATTTTCAGAAAATCAATTGAGTTAGAGACACTACGATTAAAAACTGAACGTGTCTGTTCGATATAATGCGAGTGAACCGATTGAGCGTCACGGCACAAACGCAGCAGGATCGGATTACATTCATCACATGAGCTGAGGTAATCGCGGGATTCGCGGCTGCGGCTGCATTCACAGCACGTGATCAGTCTGGCGCATTTTCAGTTCATGTCTTTGGAAGCTTAACTTTCATAGGAAGTTCATTGAAAAGTTGAAACACTCACTTTGGTCTCCACCGATCCTTTTACATTAATCTCCGCAGCGCCGTGAGCCGAGTGCTGAGTGTGATGTTGAAAACATGTGGAAACAGCGCCCTCTGCTGGCTGTAGTCTTTAGCCTGGATGTCAATGTGGTAAAGGCTTCACTACGCTGAATAAACCACTTTTGTGAGGAAATAACTTAAAACACTGAAAAAATGCTGTTTTATTAGAGAAGTCACAGACAGTTGCGCGACAGGTATGATTTAGAAACATGACAGTTGATTGGTGAATGAAAAAAAAGTCATTTCCTGTCATTTTATTTTTTAACAACTAAGTCCTGATGTCCACATACAAGGACATAGCATACCATATGAATAAAACGTTATGTAATGACATGAAAAATACTACATCCAAAAGACTTTACTTTCCTGGGTCTTAGGAGGTTAAACCGGAAGAACGAATTAACCAATTTTCCCTTAATAATTGTTTCATTCATTGATGACCTGTACATATGTTAACATCTCAAAAATGTGTTTTAGGGTCTCATGAGCCTTTAAACAAGAGATTCTTTTTTCAGATTTCTTTGTTTTTGTATTTTTATTCAGTGTGCGGTTGTGACCTGGCCCAAGGTGGTTTCTTCATGAAGAACGGGGAGTATCTATGCACACTGGATTACCAGAGGCTTCATGGCACTCGCTGTAATGGCTGTGGAGACTTTGTTGAAGGAGAGGTGGTCACTGCTCTCGGGAAGACCTACCACCCCACATGTTTTGTCTGCACTGTTTGCAAGTAAGAGTTACCCAAAAGCAGACCCATTTCATCAATGTTAAAACATGTATCATTCCTGTGGTGCAGGAATTCCTGTCAGCAGCCATTACGTTTCAGTGTCATATGATGCAATTTTGAAAACTTTTCGTTGAAACCGTGGTTTTTTCAGGATTCTTTAATGAAGAGAGAGTTCAAAAGAACAGCATTTTATTTGAAATAGAGATCTTTTCTTACATTATAAATGTGTTTATTGTCACTTTTGATCAATTGAATGATTCCTTGCTGAATAAAAGCATTCATTTCTTTAACAAATAATCGTACTGACCTCAAACTTTTTGAATGGTAGTGTATATGCCTAAATGTCTTTGCATCCATCTTCTGTTGCCAGACGGCCGTTTCCCGCTGGTGATCGAGTCACGTTTAATGGAAAAGACTGTCTCTGCCAGCACTGCATCCAGCCAATTTCCCCAACTCCCAAAGACATCAGCGCCTCTAGTAGTGAGTTTGCACTCCCATACACGTGTTTCAGATTTCAGCTTGCCACAATCATCCCCCTTTTATAGATGTGTTAGACTTGTGTAGTTTATGCATGTGTTGACAGGTCTTATACTGCCCAGGATTCAAGGTCATTGCTAGCTAGAAACTCACGGTCTCTCCTGTCCAACAGAAGCTGCATGCTTTGTTTTTTTTTCAGTATCTAAATACACTATTTGAAATATCTGGAACCATATTCAAAGCATATTGGAAAAACTGAAGTCTGGATTCTCAAAGTTACAGAAGTAGTGGCAGATCTTTTCTTTCGTATTGTGAAATTGATTATTGCAAAAGAAAAAAATGTAGGGAGGGGTCTTGGTTCAATCCATGGTTGTTGATTGCAAAGGGGAGGGGTTTATGCTGATGAAATGAGAGGACTCTTGTCTTTTAGTTATGACATTTTGATTACAATAAAGATGTCAAAACAAATGTTGAAAAAAGTGAAACATGCATGGATGAAATTTTCCACAATCAGCTCTAGTATAAACATTATAGTGTGATTTATCAGAAAATAAATAGATTACATTTCCATTTCCGGCTGACTTTATCGTAGTAATTAAAACAGGATGTGTTAACCAATTAATCCATTAAAATTAAAGTAGAATACATAGTTATTCTACAATTTTAACATTACAATTTAAAAATTTGCTGTGGCAAAGAAAAAAGCGCTAAGCCATCTTTAGAATATTGTGTTTGAACTTCCGTTTTTGCGTTAACTCTGTATATTTCTATGGCATCGGTGTCAAAGACTAATTAGAATTACTTATCATAAAGTTGGCATCATGGGCATTGTAATGTTTGAAGCGGATGTCGTAAAAAATGTCAGTGGAATGACAGGGAAGAATGTAAAATGAGCTGTCCTTGCTTCTTTTCAGACTCGTCTAGGGTTACTTAAATTGACAGGTGACCAGTTCCTGTGCTGTCAACCAGGGAAAAGCTGATCTCCTTATAAATGTTTCTCTCTTTGATTTCTCTCACTCTTTTATCTCACTTAGAGGAAGCTCTTCATCCTCTTCCGGTAGATTAGGGGTCCTCTTGGCGTAATTTAAGCTCCGGGGCCCCAGGAGTCAAGCAGACAGGCACAGTGAATGAAGGAGGCTCAGAGCCAATGAAAAGCTTAGAGCGCTGCGGTTTCTACCGGTCGTCCCATTCTTGCTCTCTCGCTCTCTCGCTCTCTCTCTCTCTCTTGCATTCTCTTGCCTTCCGCTTCCTGACACATTCTATACTGATGGATACTGACAGATTTGACAGAACGTGCTGATTTCCTGAGGCTCGGGGTTTCCTTTTTATAGTAAATGGCTCTAGTCATTAGATTCAAACTGTCATAATGCAGGGATTCGTTGTTGTTACGTAACAACATCAGGTGATGGACAATTACAGGAGCAATTTAGCAATGAATAGCTGCTGTGTTGCGGAGGAGCGAATTAATGTAATTGTAAGCATTGCATCATGGGATTGGGTTGATTGAGAATACATTGTGTAGACTTTTTTGCTTCAGTGGGCAAAAGGGGGCAGGGTGCCATTCACAAGTTTGAGATGTATTCATTTTATTGAAGGACACATGCATTTGATCAAAAGTAGCAGTAAATAAAGACGTTACAAAATATTTAAGCTTTTTCAATATTTATTTACTTATAATTTTTTACAATATTGTTGTTTTTGTATTTTTGATTCAATAAATGCAGCCTTGGTGAGCATAAGAGACTTTGAAAAACATAAAAGAAATCGTACAGACCCCAAAATAT
This sequence comes from Gobiocypris rarus, assembly GCA_023029165.1. Taxonomy (NCBI): domain Eukaryota; kingdom Metazoa; phylum Chordata; class Actinopteri; order Cypriniformes; family Gobionidae; genus Gobiocypris; species Gobiocypris rarus. Next base: position 23,895,481 of record CM040920.1, read on the forward strand.
CACACAAACACACACATAGCTACACACACACACACACACACATGCGCGAGTGTTTGATTCGCTGTAGTAGTGAGGACATTGCATTTAATTATATTTTCTATCGCCTAACCCATACCCCTATGGCTACCCATCACATAACATCTGCAAAACACTAGTTTGAAATTAAAACGATATGCTTTGCCCAATGTATAATATAGTTAGGACCAGTAAAATGTCCTAAAACTAGTCAGTTGTTATAATATTTCACTATATAAGTGACTTTATTTATAAATGTTCTGGTGTAAAGATATAATTATGGGTACACCAATATTAAAATGGCAGATAAAAAATATTTCATATTAAAAAAACATATAGTACTTTGTCTAAATAAATTAAAAACAAAACACTACAAAGTAACATTGATTGTTTTACATGCTAGAAGTGAACGCAGACATCACAACAATGCACAGTGTGAAAAAATAAGTATTCATTTTGTGATTTGCTAAATGTAACATGTTTTAATCAATTATAAGTGTTTTTGAAATGCAACTTTAAGTGAGTGTTAGATAACTACAGAGGCGATCTTAATGTAAAAAGGAGAAAATGAGTGTTAAATAGTGAATTAAATATTAGCCAAAATGGAATCCTGCATAATGCATTAATTTGATGTTTTAGAATATCAATCAGATACTAGTTTAGTAATAATCATCCATTTAATTTGTTTTATTCACACTCTTATGATCTGCCCATGTGTCCATGCACTTCCTCTTTCTGTCTTTCTTTTCTGTTCTCCTTTCACTTTTTCTCAGTTATCTTTCTCTTCTACCCCTATATGTACAAGCATCTGTACACACACACAGGAACTTAAAGAGCACTGCTGAATATCTCTTTGTGTCATGCTCGGCTGATTATTTGTCATTCACAAGCCCCAGGAAATGATTTGAGGCAGATGAAAGTCTTTAGCCCAGATAAGTGTTTTGTTTTTTGGAAGGTGCTGTTTGTTCGATAAGTGATGGCGCTGTTTTGGCAAACCCCACAAAGCTTTTGCCGCATGCATGACACTTCTGAAAACCTGCACTGAGAGTTTGATAAACCTCATGACAGGTGGATTGAACACAGGTCTCTTTGAAACCTTCCCTTCTTCTTCTCTCTACACACATAGTCTTACACACACACACACACACACACACACACACACACACTGCGGGTCTCTAGAACACACAGCGCAAGCAGAGGTTGAGAAGGCTTAAATGATGCATTAGAGCTCTAGATGCAGTGCATTATATACTCTCCTCACTGTCAATGGTTGCCATTGTGCCTCGAGCAACATCAGCAGCGTCTGGGAGCTCCCCGCCCATCCGCATCCATCCCTGCTTTTTAAAAAAGCTTTTGGGATTTCAGCCAAGGAACATAAATAGAAGATGACAACCCTGAGCTATTTTTATTCCCTCAACCTTTTACACACGTTACACATGTATTAACTAAATCCCCTCACATTCCTCTAGGAGGAAGCTCCAACATGTGGAGGGAGGATGGAAATGTCCTTGTTGTCCCTTATTCTAGTCATGCAATATAAGGATGATTCACTGTTGATCACTGCATGATTTTTATGGATATTCTTTGCTTGAAATCACGTCTGAAAGCCTGAATAATCAGTGATGTATGTTATAAATCAACAGGCCTCAAACTAAGGTGTTTTTTTTTTTGGTTAACACTGACATCTAGTGGAGAGAATTGCTTGTGGACACCTAAGTGACCCAAAAAAGTATTTAAAAATACCATTGCATTGCATTTGCATCTGAATATGCCTGCTTCTGTTATCACTGATTTTGATGGTTTAATTTATGCTGAAATATCAAACATCACTGCCATTGGATTAGCCAGGACTTTTTTAATATAACTCCCAATTTTATCAGTCTGAAAGACGAATGTCATATACACCAAGGATGACTTAAGGGTGAGTAAATCATGGGATAATTTTCATTTTTGGGTGAACTTACCCTTTAAGAGTCAATGATTGGATCATCAATGCTGTGATTAATATGTTTCTAGCATGTAATATGTTTGGCAACTGTTCTTCTAACCCAAATTGATGGAGTGTCTGGCTTTTCATTTCTTAAACAACCATGTGGGAAGGCACATCATGGCCATATACCAGGATGACAATGTCAAGATTCATCAGGCTCAAACTGTGAATGGTTGGGATTTGAGCATGAAGAATCATTTTTACATATGATTTGGCACCTTTGAGTCCAGGCCTTAAATTCATCGAAAGTCTTTGGGATGTGCTGGAGGAGACTTTACAGAGTGCCGGACTCTTGCATTGTCAATACAAGATCACAAAGATTAATGCACCTCTTGATGGAAATAAATGCTGTGATATGATTTCCATCAAGAGGATCATTTCAAGTCTAAATTCATGTGTGAAAATGATTCTACATGCTGCCTCCCAACCATTCTTTCACAGTTTGAGCCTGATGAATCTTGACATTGTCATCCTGGAATCTGGCCATGATGGTAGTTCCTACATGGTTGTTTAAGAAATGAAAAGCTACACACTCCATCAATTTGGGTTAGAAGAACTGTTGCCAAACATATATATACATATAATTTATTTTTTGAATCTTGTTTTCTTGATTTACAGCGAGTACCATGTTTACCATGCCTAATATCGATCTAGCTTACTGCAGTGTGCAACAAGTGTCTCATAGTAACCGCTGAGTGAACGCACAGAGTAGCATTATAACATAACTTTCAATACACTCAAATGTATCTAATATGATAAAACAGCGCTGCTTTACCCGACATACCGATGACCGGAAGAAACGCAAGCTTAAATCTTTAATACATTAGCTCATCCATGAACATGACTTCTGCCCTAGTCCCATCAGATTCTGTTCCACCAGCTGTAGAGATGAAGACAACAACTCCTATGATTCCACAAAATGAAGGTGTCATCAAGCTAATCCTTTGTTTTCAATAAGCAACCTCTAGCGGCGATACTGTGCCTTTAAATCCAAATAACTTCCCCTCCCTCTTGCAAGCAACAACTCTTCTCTTCTCTTCTCTTCTCTTCTCTTCTCTTCTCTTCTCTTCTCTTCTCTTCTCTTCTCTTCTCTTCTCTTCTCCTCTCCTCTCCTCTCTTCTCTTCTCCTCTCTTCTCCTCTCTTATCTTCTCTCCTCCTCTCTTCTTCTCTTCTCTCCTCCTCAAACCAACTCTATGAAAAGCAGCACATCAAATATCTAATGCTACTTGTGCCTCACAATTGCGAGTTCATGCCTGATAAACTACAGTAAATCCTTTTGACTGTCTAAAAACAGTCCTCTTTCTCATCAACATGTCGTGGAGTCTGTAAGTGTCATTGTCAGGCTGCTATTCGGTATGTGCGTGTGATCACGGGGATCTGTGTGTGCTCTCTCACAGACTGTGCAGGATGTGGCAGGGATATAAAGAATGGCCAGGCCCTTCTGGCCTTGGACAGCCAGTGGCACCTCGGCTGCTTCAAGTGCAAGGCCTGTGGGAAAGTGCTGAGCGGGGAGTACATCAGCAAGTGAGCTATGCCTTAATTATTTTTTATCTTTCGCCATCTCGTGCCTCCCTCTCCCTATAATTCCTAATCTCTTATCTGTCGTCTTTTCTAATAGCATTCAATTTTTTGCTCTTATCCTGGTTTCATTGAGGTGAAAAAGCATAAATCTCTCTTCTCTCTCTTCCTGTCCTACCCTCTCTTTTAAGGGATGGTTCTCCGTACTGCGAGAAAGACTACCAGATCCATTTTGGCGTGCAGTGTGAGGCCTGTCATCAGTTTATCACAGGGAAAGTTTTGGAGGTGAGTATCGAGTATGTGTATATTGACTGAGAATTATAAATGATAAGGCATTATGAATGTGCTCCAGACATAAAGGTACTCGCAAAAGTTGGGCAGCATTATTTTGATGCCTTCTATGATACATCTTGGCCAAATTGTAAGTTATCATGGACAATATGGATGGTAAGATCAGATCATTTGGCTTCAGAAAAATAATGATGATAAACCACATATTGAAATCTTGTTTGCAGATTTTGGTATCTTGGGAAATATGAGTACAGTTTGAAACATAGTTGAGATCTTTTCTGAAAATCTAGAGGAGATGTATTGTTTTTTTTTTTTTACTCAATTCACTTTCAATTTAATTCTATTGCTGAGTAGAAGACACTGAGATATTAATGAGATCACTATTGTGATTTTCTTGCCTTACGGATATTAAAGACGGTCTCTTGTGGAATTTTTCCTGTTCAGTGTTTTATAGTCATGTCAGTATGTGTCAGTGTTCCAGAATCTTACACTTCCGCTCCCACTAAACATCTGGATCCCCTAAGAGTGGAGTCGTTAGTCTGACCCATGTCCATACACACATCTCAACAATCAAGAACACAGCTGAACTTACATCATTGAGCCATTCATCAAACATTTTAGAACCGACACGGACCCACTGGGAATAGAGCAAAGCGGCGCTATTGGGTGGATTCCAAGGCCCCGCCCAGCTATTGTACACGGGACGGCCCCTTTGAGGCCGGGCTCCTCTGATAGGGTGGGAGAGGAGTGAGATAGAGAGGGATGGGCTGGGGGAATTTAGGAAAATTCTCAAGTAAAGCCAAAGGGGAAACGTGAGGAACTGAAGGGGAATGTAGGAGTACTCTTGTACAAGAGGTTGTAAGTGACAAAAGTGACTTCTCTGCAAGGTCGCAGGGCTGGGGTGCCACACGAGCAGCCTGCCAGAGGTAAACCTTCTAAACTGTTTCTGAAGAGACAGTTAGATATTTTCTCATTTTTTTATTTTAAAGTACTTGATAAACATGTTTGCAGTCATGTCATGATGTGTGTTCTGGAGCTAATGGTGTTTATCAACAGAGTGTATATTCTTCAGAGCCTTTTTCTTTGCTGTTTAGGTGATCACGGTCAAACTTTGTCATCCTGATTATACGGACCTGTCAACAGTCTATTAGTTACTGGTTCTCATCAGTGGTCTCTCATACACAGTCTGTTTGCACTTATACACTTAAGTAGACTAGTTGTATTTATGGGGATCTGTGCAGCCACAGATGGTGGAAAGGAAGTGCACTGGAATCTTATGTATGTGTGACCGCAGGAGATCAAAACCAGCTCACCATCTATATAAATCCACGCAGATATGTGTAGAATCTCAGTGTAATGTTGAAAGCAACAGATGCCGCTGGTCTGCAGATGGCATCGCGTTTGTGCCAAGGAGGCCATTCAGATTTGATGAGGGGCGAATAGTGCTTATAAACATTGCTGTGGAACGCTGTTATTTTAGCTTTGTTATGGCTAGAATCAAGACTTTGCAGTTAGCAGTTTGTTTTCTGTGTACTATTAAACATTTGTGTTGGGAACAGACGCTCACACATGCTATTAGAGCACTCTAGGCTGTCAGCTTCTATATGTCAACCGTGAATAAGTTATTTAACTGCAATGAACTTTCACTCTCATTAAACCTCACCAATAAGTGTCTGATGAGACTATCCTGAAAAGTCTGCCGCACCAGCTGGCCCTGCGCTATCTCACCACACACACACACACACACACACACACACACACACACACACACATCCAAAGTGTACCAGACGCCCAGAGGGAAATTGCTCATAGGTGTTCTCAGTTCTCAGTTGTGCTTAATTTAAGTAACTTTTTATCAGGTATTATTTCTAAATTTAAAAAGAGAAATAAAAAATAGATGACAGAGTTGGACTACATAGCTATAAATATGAATATGGATGGCATAACTCACATAATTTGGTTACAGAAGAATGTGAAGAGAATTTTATGTGAAGAGTTCTGACTGATTTCTGAAGGCAGACTTGCGTTACTGTTCAAGAGTTTTGGGTAACTATTTTACTTTTATTCAGCAAGGATGCATTCAATTGATCAAAAGTGACATTAAAGGAACATGCCTACTTTTTGTGACTTAAGCTTATTCACCGTATCCCCCAGAGTTAGATGAGTCCATACATACCATTCTCATCTCTGTCTGACGCCCCCAACGCTAGCCTAGCTTAGCACAAAGACTGGAGGTAACGGCTCCATCTAGCCTACTGCTCAATAAGTGACAAAATAACGCCAACATTTTCCTGTTTACATGTTGTGATGTGTATAGTTACATCGTGTACTAAGGCCAACGGAAAATGAAAAGTTGCGATTTTCTAGACCGATATGGCTAGGAACTATACTCTCATTCCTGCGTAATAATCCAGGAACTTTGCTGCCGTACCATGGGTTTCAGGCGCTGTGTAATATCATTGCGCCGATGCACCCATGGTACGGCAGCAAAGTTCCTGGATTATTACGCAGGAATGAGAGTATAGTTCCTAGCCATATCGGTGGGTGCATCAGACAGAGTTATGGCATGGAGATGAGAATGGCATGTGTGGGCTTATCTAACTTTCTGAATAAGCTAATGTCCCAAAAAAGTAGGCGTGTTTCTTTAAAGACAATTCTGTTTTAAATAAACGTTTGAACTTATTATCTAACACAGAATCCGTAAATAAGTGTATAATGGTTTTCACAAAAATATTAAACAGCACAACTGATTTCAACATTCAAAATAATCATAAATGTTTCTTTAGCATCAAATCAGCATATTGGAATCATTTCTGAAGGATCACGTGACACTGAAGATTGGAGGCTTTTCCATTGCAGGAATAAATTACATTTTAAAATATATTTAAATTGTTTGATTGTAATAATTACTGTTTTTCCTTAATTTTGATCATACAGATGCATTCGTGTTGAGCACAAGGCACTCCTTTGAAAAACATTGTAAAATCCATAGAATCCCAAACTTTTGAAAGATAGCATAAGTATAAAATGAACACAATTTATGATCTTTTCTGAAACTGAGATTACAAGGGTATTATCAAGGTAATTATCTGAGAAACTCAAGTAAAAGTCTTCATTTGGTCTCCATTTAATATCCTTGCTGTAGGAAAAGTAATTGTTATATTAAAGAGATCTCATTTTTGTTTTTGTTTTTCTTTTGGGTGTGTTCTCTCTTTCTGTTTTTTTGCGCTTTGTGACTGTTGGGTCTTTTTCTGAGAGTTTAGTTTTCCTGTTTGCTGTAATAGTGGCCAATATCTCAGCAACAGCACCTTGTCAGATTCACTTGTGTGACTCTTTCCTCATAGGGAAGGTTGTAGAGTGTTTTAGTTCAGCTAGGAGAGAACATATACACAACAATACATAGGCTACTGTGAGTCAGGCAACACAATACTGAGCTATGTTACTGACTACATTCAATAATGACTCCTACTGACATTCATACACACACTACACATGATAGCACCCTTACTGAAAATATCAGCAAAATGTCAATGCTGGACCATGTGTTGACCACCTGGTCTACTCACCTGGCTTAGTCAAGCTGGTCGGGTTTGATGGGTTTAGACCCATTTTGGGCTCATGTCAGGCTGGAGGACCAGTTGGCTGGCTAGCTAAACCAGCTGAACACAAGCTTAACCTAGGAGACAGTTAATCCAACTGAGCATCATTTAGTCAGACAAACAGAATGTTTTTTGTTGTTAAACAGGTGGAATGTTTAGACCTATATATAGTGCTACTAGATGAATAAAGTCTTGCTGGTTAAGATGGATAAACAACCTAGTAGCCTAGTAAAGTCAGTCGCACATCAACATCCCATGTATGGGACCATCATCCAAAATAATAGTTATATATCCAAGCACTTTCTCTCAGTTTCCCCCCTTTGCATCCCCTGGTCGTTATTCCACTTGCTGTTTTCTCTTTATCCCAGTCTCCCTCCCTCTTCTGTCCACACCCCTCCATCTGGGCTGAAGCAGAGGCGTGGACTGTTCTTGGCCCCAGAATTTAGTGCTCTGTTTTCTGTGTTTGCTTCTTGTGATGCAATAGGAAATGACTGGCAGCCGTCTCTCTCAGACAGAGCACTAGAGAGGTTGAACATGTTGTCACTCTGGTTTGTTTACTGGAAAACTGTTGCATGGTCTTGTTGCCATGGCAAAGAGGCCTGGGGCCCGAGGGGTCACATCTGTGTGAAATCATGCGTTTCAGCTGCATTGCCTCATAGTTCAAGACGGCTGAGGAACATGGGATGTTTCCCCTGCAGAGGAGCCAAATGGGCGACTCCCTCTTCAGCGTGCAGAGCTCCAGCTGATAGAGGAACTGCAAAACAATTCAATTGTGTCTGTATGAGAAGCAAGATAAACAAACCTTTAGGTTTTTTGGTGCAGTATAGCTCCTGTGAATGTATGATATGAATTTCAAAGAGTAAAAGAGCAAATCTTTTGAGTGGGAATTAACAATTTGACTCATGCCTTTCCAAACCTTTTTGATTGTTCTTTTTCCATTTTGTTGAGGGGGATGTTCTGGCAACCCTTTTTTAAGCTCCAAAATGCACCATAAAAATATTATAAAAGTAGCCGAACACTATATTTCAATATATCTGAAGCAAAAATTACTTTGTGTGACAAAAGATGGTCTTTTAATTTGTGTATTGTATAATATTGATTCACCATTTGTCATGAGAAATGCCAGAATCAAGAAAAGGCATAAATTGCCAATAATTTTGCAGTCTGTATGACGTTTGTAGACAAATTTCAGTCTGTCATACAAAGCCGTCATATTGAAATATGGACCACTTTTATAATTATGAAGCTTATTGCCATTAATTATGTGGTCTGTATGACGTTTGTTGACAAATTTCAGTCTGTTTGTCATGAGCCATCATGGACCACTTTTATGATTATACTTTTTTATCTTTATATTAACAGCTCCACTGCTATTTCACTTTATGGACAAAAGAGTTCCGAATATATATATACAGCTAAAGAAATAAAAAGAAGGAAATGGCAATTAAACAAAGTGTTGCCTCAAAAAAAGAGGATTTGAAGGAGAGAGAGAGAGAGAGAGAGAGAGAGAGAGAGAGAGAGAGAGAGAGAGAGAGAGAGAGAGATGTCAGAACTGCAGGGCTCATCAGCATTCCCAGAGCTAACTGAAAGCAGCAGAATGATGAAACAGTACTGCAGATGACTTACAGCTGTGCGCTGTACATGACCTAGAGTTATGAGCTCACACACATTCACAATCATATAAATATTATGTGGAATGTCCTGTACCTTGAGCTATGACTACTATATACACTACCATTTAAAAGTTGGGGGTTGGTAAGAATTTTTTTTTTATCAGTCTCCTGTGTCTCTTAACATTTTAAGGCTCAAAAACTGAAATATTATTACAGTTTAATTTCATTTAAAATATTATTTATTCCTGTAACCACAAAAGTTTCAGCAGTTATTATAGCCTTCAGAGTCACATTATCTTTTAGAAATCATTCTAATACTCTAATAATAATACTATTTGCTGCTCAAGAAACAATTGTTATCATTTTCTATGTTGAAAATAGTGGTGCTGCTTAATATTTTTGTGAAAACCGTGATACTTTTTCATCCACATTCAAAAGAACAGCATTTATTTATTTATTTTAAATAATCTTTTGCAATAATATAAATGTCTTTACTGCACTTGTGATCAATGCTTCCTTGCTGAATAAAGGTATTAAAGAGTTAGTTCGCCCAAAAATGAAAATGCTGTCATTAATTACTCACCCTCATGTCGTACCAAACCCGTCAGACTTTCGTTCATCTTCGGATCTTTTTAGTGAAATCATAGAGCTTTGTGTCCCTCCATTGACAGTCTACGCAACTACCACTTTCAAGCCACAGAAAGGTAAAGACGTTATAAAAGTAATCCACGTGACTCCAGTAGATCAACCTCAATTTTATGAAGTGACGCGAGTGCTTTGTTTGTGCAAAAAAAAAAATTATTCTACCACTTTATTTACAAAATATGAATTTCCATTGCATACATGCTGTGCTGACACAAGAGAAGAAGTCGTTGTGTTAACGTGGGTTGAACTTGAAGTTGAACCACTGGATTACTTTTATGACGTCTTTACCTTTCTGAATCTTGAAAGTGGTAGTTGCATAGGCTGTCAATGGACGGAGAAAGCTCTCAGATTTCACTAAAAAGATCTTCATTTGTGTTCCGAAGATGAGCGAAAGTCTTACGGGTTGGGGACAACATGAGGGTGAGTAATTAATGACAGAATTTTTGGGTGAACTAACCCTTTAATTTCTTTGAAGAAAGAAAAAATCTCACTGACCCCAAACATTTTGAACAGTAGTGTATATCTGTGACTATCTGAAACCCCTCAGTCTTAGCCTATGAGGGGACTCCATGTGACCGTGCCCAGTGATCCACTTTCGATTTTTCTGCTTGTGGTTGAGAATGACCTTTCAGAAGGGAAAAGACTGACAGACTGCAGTGTTTCTCAGCCCTTCCAGCTCCCTAGTGAACCTTCCAGCTCTCCGATATCAGCATTCCAGCTCATAGCTGTGGCTGATGGACCGTGTTGCAGTGGTTAGCGCACGTTCTTCTGAAATGCTGGACAGGGTGATGCAAGTTCAAATCCAGGATGCAACATTACACAGCTGCCAAAACTATAAATCTTTATTTATACATTAATGTGTATGTCGAGCAAGCATGTGTGTGAGTGAATGTCTTTATGCTGCTATTGTTCTCTTGACCTGGAAGCATCCGGAGGTCAGGAAGGTAATTTTGTGTGGCAGGGTAAAATAATACGGGATAGTGTGCTGTGCAAACAGTGACTCTGCAAATCCTTACAGAGCCTAATTCACTGAGAACACACACACACACACCTTTTAAATTAAGTGAAGTGCAATGAAATGATAGCACACCTGTTCTGTCCCCCACAGACTGTTTCGCTTTGCCACAGATGTTAAAGAATATGTATTTCAGTCTGTTTTGTCCAGTGCAATGTTTTTTCTTGTGAAATCTATTGACCTCTGAATGTTGACCTTTGCCCCTCACAGGCAGGAGACAAGCACTACCATCCAAGCTGTGCACGATGCAGCAGATGCAATCAAATGTTCACGGAGGGAGAGGAGATGTACCTACAGGGTGAGCACAAAACTTTAACCTTACATTCAGTGCAGAGGATTGAAGCATTACCAGAACATTCCATGAAAAAGTCTACAAAATTACCCTTGAAACTCTTGAAACTTGATATTATATGAGGGGTTTTATTTTCTGTCTGTTGTTATTTTTTTGTTCATTGTTTATTGCCATAATTTGGGACATGTCTAAATACAGCTGATTTTGTTATTTTAGAAAAGAAATATATATATATATATATATATATATATATATATATATATATATATATATATATATATATATATATATATATATATATATATATATTGTAGTTATATATTTAAATTTTAAAACTACAAATATATGTAGTTATATATTTAAATTTTAAAACTACAAATATATGTAGTTATATATTTAAAAAATATATATATTGTAGTTATATATTTAAATTATTTGATCATTATTCTTAATAACTAGTAACAGGGTTGGAAGTCAAACTATGTTGTTTTTATTTTCTCTGTTAATTTGTTTTTTTTAACCATATTTTGGGAAATGTCTAAATACAAATAATTGACAAATGTATATTTTACATAAATTAAAGAAACATTTGTTTGATGTTGGTGACAGGGTTGAAAGTAAAATAAAAAATTAAATTTTTAAACAAAATATTGGATACATTTGTTATATTATAACATTTTTAGTTGGTATAATTCTGGACTTGCAAAATAAAATAGTTATTTATATATTCATTTCCCCAATAAATTTAGGAAAATATATATATATGTATTTTTCAATGATAACTTTGGTAACAGGGTTGAAAGTCGAGCTAAGTTTATTTTCTGTTCATTGTTCATGGGTTTTGTATTTTTTGCATACCTGTGTTTCCATAATTCTGTCTAAATACAGCTTGTTTTGATGTTTTAACAACAACAACAATTACAAATAAAAATAAGATCAAATAAAATAATATAATTTCCCATAAATTTAGCAAAAACATTTGTTTGATCTTTTGATGACTTTGGTAACAGCTAACTGGTTGAGCCTGATGAATGAGGTCACACAACAATATGTATACAAATGAAGAAAATGTGTTTTTGGAATGTTCAATTTGTAGGGGGACAATCATGTGGTAATATAATTATGATATACCCCACCCACATAACATATTTTGCCTTGATTTCTATCTCCCAAAGGTTCTACAGTATGGCATCCAGACTGTAAGAACAACAGTAGAGTGGAAGAGAAGTACAGAGTGAGTATCTATCTATATATCCACTATATCTAAACACTTACTGTCAGCTAGCCATTCACTTATCAGCCCTGTCTCTCTCTCTCTGGAAGAGAAAACTTGAGCTCTTCCCTCATATTACTCCCAGAAACAACACCTACATCCCAGAAACAACAGTCTACGAATCCCTTGGAGATGTTTGAAATGCTTACATTCGTCAAAGCACTTTTCCCCAATGACTCCAAAGTTAAAATTAAGTCTCAGGTGCTCTAGCTGAAGCGTTACGTCTGAATCATAAAAAGAGAGTGTATGTATGTGTGTGTGTGTGTTTGTCAGTGAGTATTTTGTCCATTCTGTTGTGATTCTCCTCCTTAGGCAGCTTGGCAACATCCTAAAGGAAAACCCAGTCCGTTTGATATCTTTTACCCCCAGTCTCAGATTCAGCGCCGGGGCCCATGTGGCTCTCAACTGAGCCGGCGTCCCCTGGGCAGTCGTGAGGTTTGCAGTCTTCTGCTCTGCACTCCCTCCAAGCTGCAATGCTTCCAGCTAACACAGCTCCCTACAACCGTCCTGCTTTACTCCGAAGCAAGACTGAACTGCTGTGTGTTTTATTAGCTTCATATTAGTTAACTTACTCTACCAATCAAAAGTTTGGAATAATTAAGATTTGTTCATGTTTTTGAAGGAAGTCTCTCATGCTCACAAAGGTTGTTGCTGTGTTCGAAATCACCCCCTATGTCCTCATTCACTATTCCCTACACTACTCCACTAATATAGTTAACTTGAAGGAGTGAATGAAACCGAGTGAGTGAATTCAGACACCGAGTGCGCTGGAAGGGCTGCCACTTTCTGCATGCTGTTCAGTAATTATTTAAAACGTAGCAAACTGGCAGCTCCAGTAGTAATGAAAAGATTTATTTTGAACTCTGCCATGGAAACTAACATGTATAAATAATTATTAAACAATTTATAAAAGGAATTGATACCTGTATGATAATACGCTGGGTCAGTGCGATTTGGAAAATGGATGGATGATTGATTCAGATGCGGGTGACATCTGGCGAAACACAAATTCATTCATCGCGTGACTATCACAGTGCATTATGAGTATTCTCTAGCTGTTGAGCATACATCGGGTGCGTCCCAAAACCTAGGGAGCTGACTCGTTACCTCGCTGCCTTATCAGACAATAACTCTCCAGGCAGCGATTGTGCATAAAGGCACCTCACAGGATTGATTTCAGACAGACTTCTGAGGTAGCAGTTTAACATAGAGAGAGTGCAACATAGAGAGAGTTTTTTAGGAAGTGAAGCTAACATTAGATTCGCGCCTCGGTGTAGAATGGGTAAACCCTGATCTGCCAGCGATTTGATTTCGCCCTGCAGTTCAGTCCGGAAACCAGTACATTCATTTATCCTGGCTTATCCACCTGGCACGCTATTGGCGGGTTTAACATAATGACGGATAGAGAAGCGATGGATCGATACACGTTGATCATGCCTCTTGTGGTCTGATTGGTTAAAGGACTATCCAATTGTATACAGAGCCATTTGAATTATGCTCGTTGATCAAGCCTCTTGTGCAGTAGAAAATACAGAGCAGACTCCCCAGACCAATGTTCAATCTTAAATTGAGCTTGGTCTGGTGACAGCCAGACAAGCCTCAATGCCTTCCTACTTTGAAATGTGTCCTCCGAAGGCAGCATTTTCCAGGTTTCGGACGCAGCCATCAGTACACTCGTTATTGCGGTGCATTTTGGAATTGAATGAGTGCACTGAATAATGACACCACTACAAATGGCTTTCCCTTCAAATAGTGCCCTCTTTAAGGATATAGCGGGCGATTTCGGACACAGCCTGTGCTTAAGAAAAATACAGTAAAAATTGTAATATTATGAAATATTATTAGAATTTAAAATAATTTTCTATTTTTAATATATTTTCAAATACATTTTATTCCTTTGATTTTAAACAGTTCTTTAAATTGTAATACAATTTTACAATATTACTGTTTTACTGTATATTTGATCAAATAAAAGCAGCCTTGGTGAATTTAAGAGACATCTTTCAAAAAAATGTAAACCAAATATTTAAATAATTTTGAGTGGTAGTGTACATCCTCCTCAGCAAGAGTGAACCAGCGCGCATACACAATAAGAATATGCTTGCTCTCTCCTCCTGCAAGTTAGGTTATAATCCTCATGGAAATTTCACAAAAATAACCTCATGTACCACAAAACCTGAAATCAGGAACTGCCCGCATGCATACGATGGCAAGCAAGGCTGCGAGTAGATGACTATGAATGTAGCGCTTGAGTTAGATGACCGCTGGCTAAGGTGAATGATTCAAGTGTTTTGTTGAGTGTGATGTCATATCCTGTGATGCCTTTTCCTCCCTTCGCAGCCCCTCCCACCCTCAGTAACCTCTCTGCACCAATCAGAAAGGCAGGTACTGTATTCTGCTTCTGGCAGCAGAGTGGGGGAACCCCAGCCTGAATGTGTTTTGCAGCTCTTGCATTTGCAGTGAGGGCTTTCTGCCCTCGCCAACTTCCCCATAACAGCCTGTGTGTGAATCATTGCGCTTTTCACCGCTGCAACCATGTGTGGTTCAAGCACACCAGGGCATCATTCACCATTACAGGAATGACGGCTGTTTGACTCTTCATGCAGAACAGTCTCAGATATGAGCTCAGCTCACCATGTTCTATAACTGGCCTCTCATACAGAATACTGTTCCTAAAGGTCGTCTAATTCGGTGTTCTTGGTGACATTTGACCAAGAGTCATATCTGAGGGATTGGCTGCACTGATTGTATGATATGAAACTGAATGCATCTTGAAAAGGCTTGTGCTGGAGTATGAGGCAATATAAGCTGGATATCTTGTGGTTTTCTAAATTGTACTGAATGAAAGATCAAGAATGTGCCTACTTCACCTCAAAATATATATTTTTTGTCATCATTTACTCTCATCACTCATACTCATCTCTTTTGACTTCCCTTGTTAAAAATAAGTGCGCTTAATTGATTTGAATGTGCTCTGTATATGTGCAATGTATACTTCCAATATTGTTTTACAAATCTGCTTATATGATATAACATTAATGAACATAAAGAGAGTACACTGTAATAATGTGAAATGAAAAGTACATTTTAAATCATTTTTAATAATCTTTTAAAGTCATGCTTTAAAGTACACTTATTTTAATGTGTAACAACATGCATTGATTATATTTCAACTGTAGGATTATTCTGTTACATTTACAGTTAATATATTTTAAATGTACTAAATTGAAATGTCATATTTTCAAATGTGTAATTACAGATATATTTAAATACTTGAGACAAAAGATTCAATAGAAAATACATTAAAGTATATTTTAGTTGTCAGTTCATTTTAATCATATTTCAAAGAAAATAGCATTATGAAATTATATACAATCATGTACTTATGTTACTTATGTGGGTCAAAGCACTCTAAAGTTTAGCTTTTAATATACATTTATAATACACTTTCATTTAATTGTAATTAACATGCACTTAGGTATCCTAAAACATTCAAAGCACACGTAAGAATATTATTTTAAAGTATATAATCTTTTACATAGGTTTTGTCCTATATGTAGATATTTAGCAGAATGTCCAAGCTGCACATTTCAATACAATGAAAGTGAAAGATGGCCAACAAGATTTTAAGAATAACGTTTTAAATTTCAGTATGATCCTCACACAAAGCTATTGTATGGCTTCAGAAGACTAGAAATGTAGTGCATATAGTGTATAGAGTTACTTTACAATATTTTTATGGCGCTTTTTTGGAGCTTGAAAGCCCAATCCACATTCATGAGGTTGAGTAACTGATGACAAAATGTTCATTTGTAGCTGAGCTACCGTTTAAGCATCCCACTGGCGTGAGTGTGTTGTTTAGGAATATGTGTGTCTGTTATCTTCAGCTTATTGCTAATACAACATCTTGTTCTCCCGCAGCCCACAAGGTCATCGTCTGAGAGTATCTGTTCGAGACCTGGCTCGAGCATACCTGGATCTCCAGGTCACACCATCTATGTGAGTCCCTGTCATCGGCGCCCCCAATCGTTTCCCGAGTCTGTCAGATCTTACCACTCAATCCGCAACGGATTCTGATGCTGGTATACTTCAGGGTCAATGTAAAAAAACAAACAAAACTCCTGGACATGCAGGAAAAGCACAGGAGTTTCCTTCATCTTCTCTCCACTCTTTGCCTTCGCCTTGCATTTGACATCTGTAGCATCCTTTTTGCATGTAAACGAATGTAGAGAATCATTTACATTAACACTGAAAGTCTGTTAAGCAAATGTCAAGTCGGTTAGCATGCCTCCAACAACAGCGTTCATCTTTCCACAGTGTGCGTTCACCCCGTGTGATGACCTTTGTGAGAGCTGTAGCTCTGGTTGGATGTGATGTGAATGACCTTTGACCTGTGCCCTGACCTCTTCCTCATCAACACCTTTTCTCCCTGTGTTTCTCCACCTATGTGTCCCCTTCCCCTGTCCCTCATCCTCTCCTTCCTCCAGGCAAAAGTAGACAATGAGATTATTGATTACAAGGACCTAGCAGCCATTCCCAGAGTCAAGGCCATTTATGACATAGAGCGTCCAGACATGATATCCTATGAGTCTCTCCATTCCACCTCCTCCACCCTGGAAAGACAAGGAAGGCACAGCCCTGGAGAGGTAAAATCGTAAACTTTTAGTGTCTTTCTGATTAACAAACTATGTGCTAATATGAGCTAAAATGATAGATATAGCCACTATATGGCTGAGTAGACATGATGTCGCTGATTTATGTTTATATTTATTCTCATATTTTTTGGACTAGGTGTGGCTTTCACGAAATTAAATCAGACAGTGTACCTGTCTAAAAATGTGCGAACAGCCACTCTATACATTTAGCATTCCCGTTCTTTAATTTGGAGATGCGGACGGTCTAGTCCAGCGGTTCTTAACTTTTTTGACTCTAGGGCCCCCATTACCCAACAACAATATTCAAAGATATTTCTGCTGTAGTTATGACAAAGCTGCTTTTTAATTAATATATTGAATTATTTAACATGGCTTATTAAATATATTAAATTCAAATCAATTTGTGATTACAGAAGTTATGTTCTGTATTACAGGACTATATGTTATTTAATGAAAACAATGGTTGAGTGAAAATGCCTGTAAAGATGTACAATTGATTATTATAAGCATTGCAAAAACAATTTTTGCTCTCAACCCCCTGGTTGAAAGCCACTGGTCTAGTCTCCATTACCAAACCTGCACTTTTGTCACTTTAGCGATCTGGCCCAGACACTACCAGATGACCCCTATAAAACAGACCCAACCCTGCCAATGCCCAATATTTGTGATCATCCAATCCCATCCCCAGGTCCCTACTTTATCACTGTAACCATAATAGCTCTCTGACCCCATGATCCCATTAGTGTTCCAAAAAAACACTATTGGTTGAGGCTCTCAGGCCACAGACAGAGCAGATGTGAGCAAGTGTGTGCTTTTGCTCATTTCTCTGTATGTGATCATGTACATTGCATGTATTCCTGTCAACATGTTAGCTATGTCTATGCATGAAAAGAATGTATGAGAGATGTTTTTTTTATTATTCTCTGTGACTGCTCTTGGGTTCCCATTGTCTATTAAACATTGCTCTTCTGTACCTGAAAACGCCTGTGCGCATTCTCTGTGTAGAGACAGCAGTGTCACAGCGCCCTCTGCTGACCGAAAATCTCAGGCAGTCTGCGGTGATGAAGATGCATTGTTAAAGGAATATTCCTGGGGTTTTTTCCCTGTTGCATCTGTGGTTGATTACCTCATACAATAATTTTAAATTCCTTGATTGTGTATAAAAAAACAGGAAATGCATTTACGGTAAAATATTTACAAAGGAAGCCTGTCAAGCAAGTGGGTCAAGCGTTTATTAGCAGAAATATGAAGAAACATGATCTTATGAATTTTGCACTTGAAGCACTTACATGAATGCATTAGGCGCTTACTTGAATCAATACTTGACACAAAAAATGTTTTGCTTTTTGAGCTTTAAAGTTTAAAGTTGCCTAAATCATCCTTCTGCAGTGGGACTACTTCTTCAGGTGTTGGACATTCTGGTTATGCATTTCCAAAAAACGAAATCACAGCAGTTATTCTACTATGGAAGCTTGTTTCCGCCACAGAATAAACATTTTAAAAGATAACTGCGACTTTTATCTCTCAACTTTTATCCTTTATATCTCTCAAATCTGACCTCATAACTCGCAATTGCGACTTTAAATCAAGCAATTCTAAAAAAAGTCAGAATTGTGAGATAAAAAGTCGCAATTGCCTTTTTTATTTTTCATTCTGTGACAGAAAAAAGCTTCCATACTCTACAGTTCAAAAGTTAAGGGTTGGTTTATTTCTAAAATAAATTAAAAAATGCTTTTTTAATAAGAAGCATCTTAGGCTCAACAAGCCTGCATTTATTTGGTATTTAAAAATACAATAAAACAGTAATACTGCGACATTTTATTACAATTTAAAATAAGTTTTCAGGATTCTTTGATGAATCGAAAGTTCAGCGTTTATTTGAAGTATAATTATTTTTTTAACAATCTAAAAGCCTTTACTTGCACTTTTGATCAATTTAATGGATGCTACTGACCCAAATGTTTGAACGGTAGTGTTTTTCCTAGCCCACTGACAAATATTTCTGTATATGAGTCAAAATGAGTATAGAAATGAATGTTGATTCTCCAAGTCTACTTAATTTATCTTGCTTGAAGGAAGTTTAAGTGTTTCCACTGGAAAACAAGACCCACATGTCGATTAAGCAAAAGTAGCTGGGTTTGCTTTTTTTAGCAGTTCATAAGTTTGATTTGACATTAATGATATAGTAGATATAACTGCACGGAAAGGAAGCAAGCAATTCTATCACACTAGTTTTATAACTATCATGCTAGTTTAGAAAAAGTGTATTTTCTTTATATTGTGACCAACTAGCTGCTAGACTTTCATTGTAAGTGTATTACAGTTAACAAAATTATTATCTGTGGCAAGTTGAAAATGATCAAGAATATTCCTTTAATGCATAATGTTTTCTTGAGTCACAGACAAGTTTTTAGAGTAACCAAAATCAACCCTTTCCTCCCCTACAGCCTGTCAAAGCCTCAGGTGGCAGCCCTACCAGAGGCAGAGCCACAGTAAGTGTAAGCAGGATAGATATAGGCCGTTGACATGACCAATTAGTTTGTGGATTACCAACCCAAACTAATAAGAACACAACTAACATTGATTTACAAAACCTAACCTAATCTAATAAGCATGAATACTTCTCACACCTAGTTTCACTCATCTCACTGGCTGTTGTCTGTTCTCTCAGTTAATCTGAATAGCTGCTCTCTAAGTAAGTAGACTTTGCTAGTGACAGTCACTTGAAGCGTTTACTCAAAAACCCAGTGGTTTATATATGTGCCGTAGCAATGATGTAGATTCAGGCTCATTCTCAATTAACTGATCTGTGTCAATCAACTAAGGCTTCATCATGACATTAGACTTTGGGCCCTATTTTAATGATCCAAGCGCATGGTCTGAAGTGCACTCAGGGCGTGTCCGAATCCACTGTAGCTAGTTTAGCGATGGAAAAAACTGTCTGCGTGCCAGGCACATGGTCCAAAAGGTTTGTACTTAGTCTCTTAATGAGTCATGGGTGTGTTATGGGCATAACGTGCAATAAACCAATCAGGGCGTCATCTCCCATTCCCTTTAAAAGCCAGTAGTGCTTGCACCATTGCGGATTCGCTATTTACATGGTGGAATTTGCAAGCGGAAAGACTGAATGGTTCTCCAGAGATAAATACTTTTATTTTTAATATTTAAAAAAAAAATTGTGCTGCTGCGTGCCCTGTGTGTGTAGTAAGGCACTATAGGTGCATATTACTAACGCGCCCTTTAAATAAGACAAAAAATACTGTGCTATTGACTTTAGACCAGGTTTTTATTGGTCAATGGTGCAGTCGATTTCAGTTGCCTCAAAATAGCAACGCTCCAACAATGCGCCTGAACATACCTCATTTTAAGACCAGCATGCCCATGGGCGCAAATGCATTTGCTATTTAAACAACGTGGCACAGGATGTGAAAATGATAACTGCATCTGGCTGAAACTAGCAAAAAACACTGCCGCATTGCGCCGGGTGTATGATAGTGCCCAAACACTGCAAGCGCTTCTGTGCGATTCCTTCATTACATTCATCTAATTTTAGACATCACGCAATGCATGTAGGGTCACAGCAAACGCAACTGTTTCCATGACGTATGACATAATACGTTATTTTTAGTGATTTTAATTCTGTGTCCACATTCCCAGACCCTGCCACAAGACCCCTCCTCACTGTCAGCAGAAACAGTAAGTTGTCAGTGACCTCCCTCTGAACTCTGACACAGTCAGCTTGTGAGCTGTGGCCGCACTTATCTATCTCCTAAATGTGCTTATGATGGAGATGGCACTGGACATCAACTGTCCCTTGAGCACTGGAAGAAGTCCTCTGTATAATGAATGGCTACAAAGAAGCAAGAATGTCTTGTTGGAATGTGTGCTCATGTTTGTCTTGTTTGTCTGTCTGTCTGTCTGTATTTATCCTTGCTACAGCTGGGTGAATCTCACAAAGAAATTTCAGAAATAAATATTACTATTAATATTATTATTATTCAACAAGGATGCATACATTTTTTTTTCCAAATTTAAATTCTTTATTAAAGGAACATGCCGACTTTTTGGGACTTTAGCTTATTCACCGTATCTCCCAGAGTTAGATAAGCCCATATTCTCATCTCCCACCGCTAGCCTAGCTTAGCACAAAGACTGGAGGTAAACGGCTCCATCTAACCATCTACTGCTCAATAAGTGTCAACATTTTCCTATTTACATGTTGTGATGTGTATAGTTACATTGTGTACTAAGACCACCTCTCATTCCTCACTCCTTTCTAGACTTGTATATTTCTGCGTAATAATCCAGGAACTTTTCTGCCGGCTAACTTCCGTCAACATAACCAACGTGACAACCTTCTTGCACAGAGAGCGTGCTGGGGACTATTTTCAGATGCTGCTTAATATCATTGCGCTGTTGCACCAATGGTAGGCTACGGCAGAATATTTCCTGGATTATTACACAGAAATGAGAGTATCGTTCCTAGCCATATCGGTCTAGAAAGGAGTGAGGAATGAGAGGTGGTCTTAGTACACGATGTAACTATACACATCACAACATGTAAATAGGAAAATGTTGGCGTTATTTTGTCACTTATTGAACAGTAGGCTAGATGGAGCTGTTTACCTCCAGTCTTTGTGCTAAGCTAGGCTAGAAGTGGGTGCATCAGACAGAGTTATGAGAATGGTATGTATGGATTTATCTAACTCTGGGGAATACGGTGAATAAGGTAAGGTCCCAAAAAGTTGGTGTGTTCCTTTAAGCTTTACATAAACAGGGAAACATTAATAGCAATATGATATTTTGAAACAAGACTTCACACTGCCATCATTCATGTACGTTATAAGCACAATTCATACATGTTGTACTCATAGTAAATTGATGAGTATGTGATTGAATATGTAAATAAAGACATGTAAAAGCATGAGTATACAAACGTGAGGAAAAAGTGACAGTAAAGACTTGTTACACTGTTATAAAAAGTATATAGGTAAGTATATGTTCTTTTAGACTTTCTATTTGTCAAAGAATCTTGTAAACACAGAAATATTAAGCACAACTTTCTTCAAAATTTATAATAAAAATGAATGTTTCTTGTTTTAATGCATGCTGAAAATTCATCTTTGCCTTCACAGGAAAATACTTCATAAAACGTCTTTAAATTCTAATGATAATTCACAATATTACCGTTTTTACTGTATTTGCTGTATTTGTTTATCAAATAAATGTAGCCTTGCCTTGCCATTTAAATAAAATTAATAATTATATTTACATTTAAATAATTACATTTTTGTATGTAATGCATCTAATTTCTTATTTAGTTCTTTTAACATTTAACTTTGAGCTGAACATTTCTTGACAGTTTTGTGATATTCACTCATCTTACGACTTACCTAATATACAAAGCCACTCGGACCTTAAAAAGCCTATACCACAATGGCATGATTTAACTTCCTGTTCCTAATCCAATTTTTTGCTTTTCTGACCTGCTCTATTTAGCATAGTCTCCTCTCCACCTTTTAGTGCTAATTCTGATGCATCCTTACATAGAGCTCTTATCCCTGTTATGTTTCAGTCTCCAAGGACGCTGTCTCCCACCCCATCTGCTGAGGTTAGAGGCTATTTCATAATGCTTAGTAATTACAATAGAGCCTATAGTACATGTCATTAAACCAAACTTTTAGTAATGTGAATGTGTATGATATTTTGAACCTTCCCATATGTTATGTTGTGTGTGCATGTATGCGGTAGGGTTGCTATGACATGAGGGAGCGCATCATTCAGAGATCCACCAGTCAGGGCTCCATCGGCTCTCCGGTCTACCACCGCCATAACTACATCCCCCCTCTGTCCAAGTCGCCCCAGCACTTCCACAGACCAGGTGAGTCAAATCAAATGATCCAAATCCTTCCTCCATAGGATTCTAGCAGAGTGTATGGATGAGCGAGATCTCCTCGCCACATTTTGGCCTCGCATGGCCTTTTCTTGCTTTCCGTTTCCTCCTGAGCTCTTTTTCTTCCTCCTCTGCTCATGTGTGCTCCTTCCACCCTCTTTTTTCCTTCGTTCTACTCCTCTGTTCCTCTTCCCTGAGCGGCTGGCAGGAATGCTGAAGCTCTGCTCCTCTTTGCGCTCCAGCAACAGCGACACGCGCCCTACCTCCCCCTTCCGACATCACTTCCTCCCCCATAACAAAGGTAAGGCCTCTCCACCCCCGTTGCCCGACCTCTTCGCTGTGTTCTCAGTTTCAGTATCGTTCCTGTAGATTCAAATCCACCTCCCTCCTCTGATTCACGCCTGCTGAAATGTCTTGAATGTGATGATTGATTTTGTTAGCTTGTAAAGCTGTGCTTTTGGCGGCTCTGTTTGAGAAATTCACAAGTCTCTGACTTGAAATGCTTGAATGGCGCTGTTATGAGGTCAAGGGCTACGTTTGATCTGTAAATGCAACTGAAGCACCTGTAATTGCGAGTTGCTAATGCACAGTTTACTAATCACATGCTCATGTATGTAATGTCCCTCTGTCCTCTCCACAGATTCTTTCTGCATAGGTATGTCTTGGCTTTATGGCTGTTGTTAACTGTGTTGAGCAATTTGGTGCCCGTGGAAGTTCAGATGCATGCTGGTCCTGTGTTTTGACTATTTAGAATTCGATTCATTTGATGACAGTTAATTAGCCAACATTTAAAGGTGCACTGTGTAAATTATAGCGGCATCTAGTGGTGATGGTGCGAATTGCAACTGCTCACCCCTCCCTTTTGGAGCACATAGAGAAGCAACGGTGGCCGACACAGGACAATAATGCCGTCGTCTGAGACAGCAGAGAGTAGCTAGAGCTCTGTAGAGCAGTTTGTCCATTTAGGGCTATTGTAGAAACATGACAGAGCAAAATGGCGACATCACTGTAAGGGGACCCAGTGTATGTAGATAGAAATGGCTCATTCTAAGGTAATACATTATGTAAGGTCTTTATACACCAATGAAAACATAGTTTTGTATATTATATTGCATTTCTGTCAATAGATCCTTATAAATATTACACACTGCACCTTTAATCAAGTCATTGTGACTTCACTAATACTCTTACCCACTGTTTCACAGACAAGGCTTAAGCTAGTCCCAGATTTAAATGCATGTTTCAGATGGAAGCAGCTTGCACTGACATATCTAAAAATATGTCAGTGACATTGTTTAACTCAACATGCACACCAGTAATGATAAGATGCACTAACCAGTTTTTTCTAAGGGACTTTTATAAAAGCCACTTAAATCTAATTAAATTAAGGGCTAATCCTGGCTCAATCTAAGCCTTGTCTGTGAAACCGGGCCTTTACTAATAACTCAATTCCAAAATCTAGTCAGCTGCCTTGCTGTTTACAGCCTGCAGCTGTCTTCTAAGGTGTAAAATGGAAATGGAACTTGTGTTTTAAAACACTCCACATAACCTGTAATTTGGCACAATTCAGTAATTATTATTATTATTGAGGATATACTTGATTGTCCCGAAAATATGTAACTGACAGACATGCTAAATATTAGGCAAATTGCTAATGATAATTAAAATCAAAAGTTGCTGTCACTGTGAACTAATATAACATTTTATTTGCATTAACTAACATTATTGCAAAATGTTACCATTATAAAAACATAGCACACAGTATTGCAGAACATAGTCCATTTTAATAACTTTTTATCAAATCACTTCAGTATTCAGTAATAAAATAAAGTGTATCTCTTTTTTGAAGCTATGTGGAGTGCATTGTGGGATTGCCTTGAAATGCTGTCTATGTAGGCAGCCCACTATTTTTGGAACATGTATACGTTGCATGCTTACATTTGTTTCCTCATAGCCCTTTAAAGGATATTAAGCCATATTACCATCCGACACAATGGCTTCCTAACAGTGTGAATTGTATGTGTACCTGATGACTGTGGTGGTGAATGATACCATGTTCATGATTGTGAAGTATTTGCATGCTGCTTTCCAGAGCCATTCATCTCTTTCCTATCTGTCTGTCCTTCAAAAGCTGTTCTCTTTCGTGGGGCCGACCCACACTGGTCCAATCCGTCTCTCTGTCACCTCTCTGTTGAAGCCCTTTTCTGTTTGTCCATCTTTCCGTCAGTGAAGATTTATTCCGGCATTATTCTTTCTTTCTTTTTTCTTTTTTTCTTCTTTTCTTTCTCCCGCTTATTCTGCTCTTCTTGTTTGGAGGCACTGAGCCATCCAGTGGCCGGAGTTCTCCCCTTTCCTCTCGGCCGGCCACCCCGACCCTCTCTCTGACCCCTAAACATTTCCACATCCCAGGTAGGAGCTGGAGCATCATCTCCCTGTTTTTCTTCTCTAGAGTTTTTCTGCTCTGTCTCTCTCCCTCCATTTTCTCTCTCTCTCTCCCTCCTTTCTTTGATCCCCCATGATGCATTAATGCTTTTTCTTATTTATTGTTTTTAATGGTAGATTTTGATGACTTTTTATGCTGATTACATGTACTGCCACATATAATTCAGAAATGTTGGTCATACTTTATATGCATCGCTTTTCCCCAAATCATTATCATAACTGGTTGATTGGAGCATCTTATTTGTGACTGAGGCTGCATCAAGAAATGTTATTAAAACTCGATCTTTATTTTCTAATTTACAGACCAAGGCATTAACATGTATAGAAAACCACCAATCTACAAACAGCATGGTATGGTTGTTTTATCTATCTATCTATCTATCTATCTATCTATCTATCTATCTATCTATCTATCTATCTATCTATCTATCTATCTATCTATCTATCTATCTATCTATCTATATCTATCTATCTATATATCTATCTATCTTATATCTGTCTATCTATCTATCTATCTATCTATCTATCTATCTATCTATCTATCTATCTATCTATCTATCTATCTATCTATCTATCTATCTATCTATCTATCTATCTATCTATCTATCTATCTATCTATCTATCTATCTAACATATCCGTCATCTATCTATCTATCTATCTATCTATCTTATATCTGTCTATCTATCTATCTATCTATCTATCTATCTATCTATCTATCTATCTATCTATCTATCTATCTATCTATCTATCTATCTATCTATCTATCTATCTATCTAACATATATCCGTCTATCTGTCTATCTGTCTATCTGTCTATCTATCTATCTATCTATCTATCTATCTATCTATCTATCTATCTATCTATCTATCTATCTATCTATCTGTCTGTCTGTCTGTCTGTCTGTCTGTCTATCTATCTATCTATCTATCTATCTATCTATCTCTCCGTCTATCTATCTATCTATCTATCTATCTATCTATCTATCTATCTATCTATCTATCTATCTATCTATCTATCTATCTATCTATCTATCTATCTATCTATCTCTCCGTCTATCTATCTCTCCATCTATCTATCTATCTATCTATCTATCTATCTATCTATCTATCTATCTATCTATCTATCTATCTATCTATCTATCTGTCTGTCTGTCTGTCTGTCTGTCTGTCTGTCTGTCTGTCTGTCTGTCTGTCTGCCTGTCTGTCTGTCTGTCTGTCTGTCTGTCTGTCTGTCTGTCTGTCTATCTATCTAATCTATCTAATCTATCGGTCTGTCCCATAAAACATTTTTGGTGACAGTCAATATGGTGTGCACGCAAGCATGATTTCTGACTATTATTTTTATTATTTATATTTGTCTGTTTATGTGTGTTGACTCCATCCATCCATTAATATGTGGTTATGATGCTATGATCACATCCTATGTTCACATGTAAGTACCATTTGACATCATAAACTTTTTCTCATCTCCGAGACTTTTTCTTTCTTTATGGCTTCCTCACAACCAACTCGCCCACAACAAGAAGCTAAAATACTTTGTTGTTTAACAGCCGCCGTAAATCTTTGATTCTGCTTTTTAACTGCATGGAGTTATAGCCTGCCAGATCCCATAACACTGACACCTCAGATGACTCTGCTTTGGTCTCTATCTTGCATACTCTGTAAATCTACACATCAAGCTAGTTTTAATAAATTGAACGGCACCTTTTGAACAGTTGTGCCATTTACTGGTTTCAAAATATAGTTTATACACTATATTGCCAAAAGTATTGGGACACCCCACCAAATCATTGAATTCAGGTGTTCCAATCACTTCCATGGCTACAGGTGTATAACATCAAGCACCTAGGCATTCAGACTGCTTCTACAAACATTTGTGAAAGAATGGGTCACTCTCAGCAGCTCAGTGAATTCAAGCATGGTATCGTTATAGGTTGCCACCTGAGCAATAAGTCCATTGGTGAAATTTCCTCACTAATAAATATTCCACGGTCAACTGTTAAATCACAGAGTGGGGTAAGTGCATGCTGAGGCGCACAGTGTGCAGAAGTTGCCAACTTTCTGTAGAGTAAATAGCTACAGACCTCCAAACTTTGTGTTGCCTTCAGATTAGCTCAAGAACAGTGCGTAGAGAGCTTCATGGAATGGGTTTCCATGGCCAAGCAGTTGCATCCAAGCCTTACATCTGCATCTAAGCATCGGATGGAGTGGTGTAAAGCACGCTGCCACTGGACCCTAAAGCAGTGGAGACGTGTTCTCATGCTTCTCTGTCTAGCAATCTAATGGACGAGTCTGGGTTTGGCGGTTGCCAGGAGAACGGTACTTGCCTGACTGCATTGTGCCAAGTGCAAAGTTTGGTGGAGGGGGGATTATGGTGTGGAGTTGTTTTTCAGGGATTGGCCTTGGCCCCTTAGTTCCAATGAAAGGAACTTGTTATGCTTCAGCATACCAAGACATTTTGGACAATTTCTCGCTCCCAACTTTGTGGGAACAGTTTGGGGATGGCCCCTTCCTGTTCAAACATGATTGTGCACCAGTGCACAAAGCAAGGTCCATAAAGACATGGATGAGCGAGTTTAGTGTCGAGGAATCTCACAAATGCACTAGGAGAATGAAGAATGGTCTAGAAGAATGGTCAAAAATTCCTATGAAACAAACCTTGTGGAAAGCCTTTCCAGAAGAGTTGAAGCTGTTATAATGGCAAAGACCAACTCCATATTGAACCTTACGGATTAAGAATGGGATGTCATTAATGTTCATGTGCATGTAAAGTCAGGTGTCCCAAAACTTTTGGCAATATAGTGTATATATACATTCTCTGCTTGCCTAATATTATAAAAATCTATACATTTGCAAACAGTAGCATGTGTGCTGTATCCACTTTATACAGTCCTTTATAAGATGCAGTACTGGCCATTGACATTCAAAGCATTTGATACTGTCTCTGAATTGGTGTTTTATATATATATATATATATATATATATATATATATATATATATATATATATATATATATATATATATATATATATTTATAAATGTCTTATAATATTTCAATTACATGTTTACAATCCTGAAATGTCATGCTTTGAACTGATTGTCCAGCACTGCACTTATTAAAAGCCCATGAGAGGCAGTCACTCATAGTGCAGTTCCCCCAAAATACTGATTCAGATTCAGCTGCCCTGGCAGCCCAAAGCAAGTCTGCTGATGACATCATCAAATCATCCAAGTTCCCTGCTGCCTACGCCCCTCGGCCAGACGAAACCGCAAAGATCGAGACCGACTACTGGCCGTGTCCGCCATCCCTCGCTGCTTTAGGTACGGTCCTGGTGCTGGCTCCTTCAGGCCTAATGGCACAAATAAAACCCTGCAGTAACCGAAAACTAATGGAAGCCTTTTGTGAATTAAATGATGCTGCTGGTAAACATAGCCTGTTATTTCCATCTGGCTACCATTAAACCCAGTTGTGATGGCAGTAAATCAGAAGAATGCTTTACAGACAATACATTCAGTACATTTCCTATCAAAAAATCATTACACCAATCAACCTGATAACGTTTATTTTATTTTTATTCATGATTTGTTTTTTGTATTTTATTATTTATTTAACTTATGTTGTCATTTTTGTTCCATTGCTTGGTTTCCATGCAAATAACTGAATTCAGAGGTTCCGTTTGAAGGTCACCATGGGTACAATGGCAATTCTGCAATCATCTCAGTATTTTGTCTTTCTCTCTTTTTGGTTTTATTTGAAAATCCTTTCCTGTTCCTGGACATACAGGCTCAGATGGGAGGAGTCGGTCACGGGACGAAGAAGAGGACGAGCAACTGAAACGCAGACATCTTCAGGAGGAACATCTCAGCAAGGTCAAGCGCTTATTAATACTTATACACAGCTCATTTAATTTTTTTAGTCAAAGCAACCATTTAAATGCATTTACAGTATGTGCCAAATTATGCTCCATT
This sequence comes from Gobiocypris rarus, assembly GCA_023029165.1. Lineage (NCBI taxonomy): Eukaryota > Metazoa > Chordata > Actinopteri > Cypriniformes > Gobionidae > Gobiocypris > Gobiocypris rarus. The sequence goes on from CM040920.1 coordinate 23,924,693, forward strand.
GCACAGCATTACAGTATTTATACACAGTCTGCATTGTTTTATTGCCCAAAATCACTGAAATAATTAAGGAGACATGCCTAATTTGCATGTTCGCACTGAAAAGAATAACAATAACATCATTTAAAGAACACGATAATTCAGCACCTGGTTGAGCAGAATTGAGGGTGTTGCAAAATATTCTATTACAAATTTTCCAGTACAAATATCTTTACTTGAGATTCAAAATGACTTACATTAAGTATTGTATTAACCTGCAGATCCAGTCCGGACTTGGGAAGCTCATTCTGAAGGAGGAGATGGAAAAGGAGATGAACAGAGAGAAATACGTACGAAGTGTGGCCGCCCAGCGCTTTGACTCCCAGTACGCTAACTGTACCACAGGTATAATGCCACATCATTTTGAAAGCAAGCACAACAAATAAAGCTTTACTGTGGAATTAGTATACAAAAGTATTCTGTCCTCTGCTGTAGACTCCCAAACCGTTAAAACGTCATCTCTGCCTGGATACGGACGAAATGGCCTCCATCGGGTAAGTGTCGACCATTCATCGGTTATTTACCTTTATTTAATAAATTGAGGCTGCATTGATTTGAAAATAAATGCCGTAAAAATAGCATTTATTTAAAAATTTTATTTATTCATGTGTCACTGTCAGCATCATTACTCCAGTCTTCAGTGTCACATGATCCTTTAGAGATTTTTCTAATATGCTGATTTGGTGCTCAAGAAACTGTTCTATTATTATCATTATATGATATTCATTATTATCAATGATGAAAACAGTTTATGTTGCTCAATATTTTTTTTAAAACCATGATATACTTTAATTCGAAAAATGTATTAATGAATACCTTTATGCAGCAAGGATACATTAAATTGATCAAAAGTGACAGTAAAGATTGATATTTCAAGTAAATGCTGTTCATTGAACTTTCCATTCAAGAAAATTGTATCACGGTTTGCACGAAAATATTAAATTTTCAACGCTAATAATAATAAAAAACAATATTAATGATATATAATATAATATAATATAAACACCAATAGTAATTGATAATAATTGAGGACCAAAACAGCATATTAGAATGATTTCTGAAGGATCATGTGACACAGACAACAAGTCTGCTAAAAAGATGAAAGCTTTACCATAACAGGAATTACATTTTAAAATCTTACATTTACATATTTCGCAATATTATTACTGTTTTTACTGTATTTTTGATCAAGTAAAGCAGCATTGGTGAGCATACAGTAAGAGTCTTCATTCAAAAACATAAAAAAATCTTAACAAATGGTGTAATTTTAAGAAAAAAAATGTGTGAAATATCAGTGAATTATTTCTTCAACCCCCTGTTTTAAAATACTTGAGCGTGTAGCATAAATTAGGTCAGATCGTCCAGTGTAACATAAAATATATTTTGTCTGTCCTTCCAGCCCCAGTCTACAGAACTCTCACAGTATAACAGTTACGGGGACGTGTGCGGAGGACAAAGAGGTAAAATGCAATGTTTCTAATACTAAAAATACACTTAACAAATAAAAAAAGATATTCTGATAATATAGTAATATTTGTGTCTTTTGTCTCTTTCTGATTCATACAGAATTCAAGGTATGTGACTGACATGCAGTGTTTACTGAGCATGTGCATCAGCAGTCATGCACATATGGAAGTCAAATCATGCTACATGTAACCGGAATGGCACTCATGCCCTCATTGCTATGCTTGTGTCTGAGTTTGAGCCATGGCCATTGGGAAAGACAAGAGCACAGTCAAGGGTTTGATACGTTAAAAGTCCACCCCACCCACCCTTAAGAACACGTCACATGGATAGTTCAGTTTCCACCTCCCCCGAGAGAACTTGATACAGAGCAATAGCTGTTAGGAATTAGATCCAGACTATTTCCCAAGGTTCTGAATTCTTGAAAACAGTTTCTGCTTTCTTTTCTTATCATTCGCATCACGTGTATGTGTTCTGTTCTATAGCCCACCCAAGATGCCCAAGATTCCATTACAAGAATGGACAGGGGAATGTCTATGCCTAATATGTTGGAATATAAAGCAAGTATCCCAATTATTTTCAAATAATTATGTTTCTCTTCTCTCTTCCATCTCTAAATTCTCCTCTGTGTTCAATAAATAATCACACACCCCTCCCAAAATCAACATTATTCATCAGTCAGGAGGACTGTTATTTTTGGCACGTAGAACTACACTAGCATTACCTGCATATCTTCCAGCGCTATGAAATGTCATCACATGACATGCTCTGTTTTAGCCATGGATAGTTTCGAGATCATTCAATCATTTTGAACTCCTGCTTCTCATTAAAGAGTCTTCACAGTTGCATATGGTAATATTTTGTTAAAGTGGTTGCTGTAGTTACCCAGAAGCCTGATTCTCTTAGGACCAAACTAATAGTTACTGGCAAGATGAAATCAATTAGAACTTGATAGGCTTTCCCAGCAGTGTAAGAAACAATAACTGGCATGATTGTAGACTGTTAACTGTCCGTAAGAGTGCTAGCATTAACAGCATTATAATTGTTTCCTGTACATACAGTTACCCATTCATTTCAAGGGAAAACACTCCAAAGTTTGTTTTTTGTACTTAAAATAAAAAGTCCTGAATATTTACTGAATGACTGTAGAATTGCATATAATGTCTGCAGAGATTACTTTGCATGTATTATAAATAAAATAATACTGCTGCTCACTAATATATGACACTGACTGTAAGAATCTGAACCAAATTACATACCTGCCATTAATTAGTCATTTAGCTGATCTAACAGTTAAAATATGAATTACACTACAGTTCAAACTTAAAAATAAAGTAAATTAATAATTTTATTCAGCATGCATTAAATTGATCAAAAAGGGCAGTAAAAATGCTGTTGAACTTTATTCATCAAAAAAATTATCCCAATTTCCATAAAAAAGAAATTAAGCAGTGTAACTGTTTTCAGCATTAATAGTAATAAGAAATATATATTGAGCACCAAATATGCATAACATACACAGATATGCACGCTGGTTTTTAGCTGGTTGGCCAGCTTGACCTATAAATGTTTGGGCTAATATTAGTATTCTGACATTTATTTATTGTATTTGCTATCATTTTAAATATGCAATGTGATGTCCGCTGCCTTTATTAGTGCCCAAAACATACAATCAATTATTTGTTTTGGAGTAGGATAACCAGGACACTCTAAACCACACCCCCAGCCTAATTTGCGTCGCCAACTGTATCTACAGTAAAATGAAGAGACCACTTAACATTGATTTGTGAACTTTGAATGGTCTCTTAGTTTTTTTCCAGAGCTGTAGCTATATTGCACTAAAGCTCTGTATATGGCTCCCTATCCCACAGCACTGCTTTCCTATATTGAGAAACACAGACTTTTCTGCTTTTGGAAATTGCTCACACTCTCTCACTCACAAGGCTCATTGCATGCTCTGCCCCACTCTCACTTGCTCCGTGTGCTGCAGTGTTGTATTTTGGCAAGAGTTGGTGTTTGTGTACCCTATTAGAATGTAATGACCGTGCATTATTCCCTCGACCATTTGCTTTCAGCGATTCATTGTGTTTGGCAAATGCCTCGCATAGCATTCTCCATAACAACACAATCCCTCCTTTTGTAAAGGTGTACCCATATGAAATGCTCACTGTCGCCAACAGAGGGCGTACTAAGCTCGCGAAGGATGTGGACAGGACGAGATTGGAGGTAAATAGCACCTGATAGGATTGCTGGATGGAAACTGTAAGAAGATAAGAATGTGCATTTTGCGTATTTTGTGACCTATATCTGAGGTTATTAAAAATTCAAAATGCATTAATTTGTTCTGTCAGAATAATATAATAACAATAATAATATATTTAAATAATAATAAAACGTATTATTGTTGTTATTATTATTATTAAATTGTCAGATACTTATTAAATAATAATAAAGGAAATATTAATAACTAAAAAATAAATAATATATAATAAAACTTATAATTAGTCATAATAGTTTTGAATAATCGTTATAAATAATACTTTGTTTTTGAATGATTAAAATGTAATGATTTATTAATTATTATTATCACATTCAAAATCCATTAGTTTGTTCTGTAGAATAAAATAACAATAATAATATATTTAAAATAATACAAATTATTATATACACAAATACTTATTTAATAATCATAAATGAAATATTAATAAATAAAAATAAGAAATAATATATAATAAAATAAATAATTAGTAGAAGACGTTTTGAATAATAATAATAATTATTATTATTCAAAATGAATTAATTCTGTAGAATAAAATAATAACAATAATATTTAAATAATAATACAACTTATTAAATACTCAAATACTGATTAAAAATCATGAATGAAATATTAACAAATACGAATATATAATAAAAATAACAATTAGTAGCTAGTAGTTTTGAATTTGTATTATTATTAAAAATAAAAGCCTACTTTCTTTTAATTTTTTTTAAATGATTAAAATGTAATGATTTAATATTATTATTATCATCATCATAATGATCATTGTATATACTTTTTTTCTCTCTCCTTAGCTAATCACATGCCTGATGACTTATAATTCTCCAATATGTTTCTCTCCTCATTTTTATCCAGCGCCACTTGGCTCCAGAGACATTCTTTGACATTTTTGGGATGGAGATCCACGAGTTTGACAGACTTCCTCTTTGGAAGCGCAACGACATGAAGAAGAAAGCGAAGCTCTTCTAGCAAGCAGATTGTGCATGTTTTAATTTATCAGTCACTCATATGATGTATTAGAGCTATAGTCCTCTGATTTACTTTTCCTTTATTGTTATTATTGTTTGCATCCAATTACAAGCACAAACAAAGTTTTATTTTGCTTCAAAAAGACCACTTTTTATTTTCCCAAATAGATATCTTTATCTTTAAATGAGTGAGTGTTTGAATATGAACAAAATGCGGTGCGCGTGACCCCGCCCTAGATGCGAACGCAGGAGCTGATGCTGTGCCTGCGCTCATTAAACCTGCCTCCAGGACCAGAGATTTATCCTCCTCCCTCCTGGCCCTCTCGTAAAACAGGACTATATTTTTTTGATGGGAAACCGGGGCTGTCAGCAGGGATCGCCCTCTAAACAGGCCGTTAAGGTGGTGGAGTTGTTGGGAACCCTGGAGTCCCCCTGCTGCTGCGGGCCTAACGAGACCTTTGAAGTGCGTTAAAAGCGGGAAGTGAGAGCTACTGAAGATCCTCCACCTGCGGAGCCGAGGTTCTGGAAAGCATTAGAAACTGAAAAACGCGTCCTCTCCCACCAGCACTCTGCCGCCTCATCACAACCCTGAAAAAAATCCTACATGTAAAGTAGCAAGCATGTTCTCACCTTAGCCAAAGCCCATAACAGCTCCTGAGATAGAAGTTCGTTATCAAAAATATTTTTGTCTGATAGTAAGAAGAGGCGGTTGTGTTTATTATTATTATTATTATTACTTGTAAAATTAAAATTAAATTCCTTTTTCTTTCTTTTTTAAAAACTATGATTGAATTTCACCACTAGAGGTCAGGCCTGGGAAGATAAACATCGACCCGCCTCCTCTGAACCAGACAATCCGTTTGTTTTGACTACCGATTTTTCTTCAATATTTAACAGTATTTTATTTTTAATAAAGCAAGAAAAGCCTTTGAAATGACTGCCTCGGGGGTGTTTCAATACTGCCACTTTGTTGACGTGGGATTGTCGGAGCTGTAGCCATAGCATTTGTGCCAGGTGTAGACTCGATATCAGGGCCGTGTCTCTGTCGTTATTGCCGCCGAATAATGCTGTTCCCATAGACACTGTCTCGGCTTGCAGATGTATTATGGGTCGCCGTTGGCAATTATTCCCGGCAGTTTCCTGTGTTACTAGCAGGGTTAATGACAGAGAACTAGGACATATTACAGCATTGTGCTATTATAGTAGGCCTATCACAAAACATACTATAACAAGTGTGATTACTAGAAACAGACCTGTATGTCACTTTAAAACAGAATGAAGAGTTGGTTTTGATACCCCCTACTGTGTACCTCACCCCTTTTCTGTCTTTTTTGAGGGAAAGATTTGATGAAAATGGTGTAAGCTCTGCTGAGTAATAAAACTCTGCTTCAGATCGTGTTGTCTTATGTAATTATTACTTTGTGGTGCGCCTTAAGCCTAGGAGTCCTATATGAAACACAAGCCCCTATGCCATAAAGGGGCCATTAAAAGTGGGAGGTCCGCCTGTTGAGTCACTTGAAAATCCCTGGGTGCTTTCCTTCATGTTCTCTTCCTGATATATGTACTCCGTGGTATGACCTTTTCCCAAAACTTTCTCCTCCCAGGCTCCACAGAGAGTCCAATTCAAAACAAGCCATTGCCCGCCCCAAAATTAACTATGGGGTTTACTACAAATAAAACAAAAAAAACATGGTTTTGCTACTCTAACCATAGTTTAACCATGGTATTTGTGGTAAAAATGAATGGTAATCAATTAGCCATAAAAAAACAACACATGGTTACTACACTTTTACTATAATAAATCCATGGTTATGTTTTGTACTCTACAGTGATCCCACTCTGATTGTAGAATATAAGTATTTGAGCAAGAGAATGGCACTGCACCCGAATATGCCTACTATATAGGCTAGTTGGCAAAAATAACAAAAAAAACAAACAACTATATATTCATAAAACAGGTGAAAAGTAACCAGATATAGGCCAACTATACTGCATCCGCTAAGATTCTGAAGTGTGCATTCGATGGCCACTTTACTATCCCATGAGGCCACGGGAGAAGATTCATCAAATTACAACATAGAGGCAGATGTAGCTAGCTTTGTGCTTAGTTGGTGTAATAATAATAATGCTTATTTTTCTTTTGATAAATTTTCAGAGCAAATTCTGTCAATTTTAAACTGTTCAACTTGTATACAAAACGGCCTTATGTTCAACTTGTATACAAATCAGTTGTTCATTTTAATCAATGTTTTATAACAAGTTTCGGGAGAAGCTCATACAGATAATTTACACAGGTGGAGAGCACTCAGCGAATAAACATAAGAGGTGTATATATACGCAGCCATCTTACCTCTGTTTCATTGACAGTTTACCAGCACCCCTCCACAGCCCCTTCTCCACGTCTTCTCTTTTAGTTCTAACCACTTACATACGGGGGGTTTCCGGGTTTGGGCCAAGCTCAGAGCTCGAGGCCCTCCCCCTGGACAGTACGCCAATTACGCATTTAAACTTACTCTCCATAAAATTATATGTAAGTGCGAACTCGTGAACCTTATTATAGTAGTAAATATGACATGTACAGGATATTTATCCAAATGAATCAATATTTAACACAGAACTCAATTCACCCTTAGCTGGGAGTTTGTGTCACATACACTTAAAGAAAACTGAGGTGAGGACTCATGTGCAGATAAAGAATATTTATTATAACAAAAAGGAACATAAACACAAAACAAAACCCACGATGGGGCAAACATAAGTAGAGAAACAACTAGAAACTCAAAACGTACCAAAACGGAAATCACAGGGGAAACCAGGAGACGTAGACAAGACAACGATCCGACCAGGACTGCAAACACACAGGAACTTATAAAGGGAACTAATCAAGGGGGAACAGGTGGGTGAAATCAAGGAGTAATCGGATAACAAGGGGGAGGGATCAGACAAGACATGAGCACATGATCTAAACCAACAAAACACCACATGTGCTCCACAAGACAGGACAGACATGTGACATTACCCCTTCCCTACGGAGCGGCTACCAGACACTCCACTAGCCCATGGCGGGGCGGGAAAGACGGACCATGGCGGGGCGGGAGAGACGGACCATGGTGGGGCGGGAGAGACGGACCATGGTGGGGCGGGAGAGACGGACCAGGGCGGGATGAGAGGGACTGACCAGGGGCACGGGAGGGACAGACCAGGGCAGCACGGGAGGGACAGAACAGGGAGGAACAGACAAGGAAGGGGAAAACAAGGGAGGGACGGGGAAAACAAAAGTTCAGCCGGCACAGAGTCAACCGGAAACGGACCGCCCGGCTCAGGGTCGGGTCCTCCGGCTCAGGGTCCTCCGGCACAGGGTCCACCGGAAACGGGACCACCGGCACAGAGTCCACCGGAAACGGGACCACCGGCTCAGGGTCCGCCGGCACAGGGTCCACGGAAACGGGACCACCGGAAACGGGACCACCGGCACAGAGTCCACCGGCTCAGGGTCCACCGGCTCAGGGTCCACCGGCTCAGGGTCCACCAGAAACGGGTCCACCGGCACAGGGTTCACCAGAAACGGGTCCACCGGCACAGGGTCCACCAGAAACGGGTCCACCGGCACACGGGTCCTCCGGCACACGGACCACCGGAACTGGGACCACCGGACTGGGAACCACCGGAACACGATCCACCGGAACAGGGATCACCGGAATACGATCCACCGGGACTGGGACCACCGGGACTGGGACCACCGGGACTGCCTCTGGGGGCTCGGAGAAAGTCCTGTGCTTCTCCCAAGCCCTCCAGAAGGCCACCATAAAGTATCCTGTCACAGCCCTCCAGGCCATGTCCGGACTCGGGACCACCGGATCAGGAATCCCCGGAACACGATCCACCGGAACTGGGATGCTTTTGAGAAACGCTGGCCTGCTCTGTTTTGTCTGTTGGTGCGTTAGTGTCCTCTTTGCAATATATATATATATATATATATATATATATATATATATATATATATATATATATATATATATATATATATATATATACACATATATATATATATATATATATATATATATATATATATATATATATATATATTTTTTTTTTTATGTGTGAGAACATGAGTAAGTGTGAGAGCCCATGTCTTGTTGAACGTAGCAACAGCAACTAAGGGTGTGTGTGTGGGGTGTCTTTGGTCAATTGAATTGAATCGTGAAATTTGTGTCAATACCCAGCAATACTTCTTTCCATGTTCGACAGACTGACACAGACCCACCAATAGAAAAGGGTATGAATGGAGGTATTTGAGCAAGAAGATGAGTGTTTATTGGTGTTTCTACCACTGTCACCCTCCTGCAAATTTGAAAAAGAAAAAAAAGCTTTTTTCCATGTTCGACAGACTGTGACATGGATCCACCAGTACCAAAGGATACACACAAATACACAAAGTTTCCATCCTGTGGAGCTCATTATCATGCTTGGTTTGATTTGCTTTTTAGGACGCCTATTCATGATTTCAGATGTTTTTCTGTGCTGATATTTGGTTCTGGCTACTCATGCCTGGTTTGTGTTTTGACATCCCGTCTCCGTCTCACTGCTGTATCCACTGAGTATTTAGGATGGTTACACCGGTCTTGGATTTCAGACCCCACAAGCCCTGTCAGGATGTCCTGAGCTCTGACGAAAATGTGGTGGTAATTATAGCAGCTTTGCCACAATACGTGCCACCCTGAATGTTCTCGACAGATCGTTCTCACACCAGAAACCTGTTTTTTCTTGTATGAGCTAAACTGAACCTGATCGCTCAACGTAGGAGTGGCAGAATAATATTATTTCATGACATAACGCTCTCCTCTTGAGGATCCATGGGAGCGCAGAACCGAGTTTGATCAGGTGCCTTGCTTTCCCTGACTGTGTGAAAAGCTACACTGACTTGCCAAGGTGGGTTATTGTCAACACTCAGCAAGACAGCACAGTAGGTCAGAACTTCAGAAGAACATGAATATGAAGTGTTCAGACCAGGTATTCAATCTTTTATCCTTTTATCCGCCTACCGATCAGTTATTGTGTTCAGTGATGGATGGCATCTCATCGCCCTATTGCTCTGGCTGATTTACTTGGCACATCCCAAGCACCTCTTTGTGTACAAAGATTGTAATGGTGTTTTGTAAGTGTATCTGTCTATGTGTGTAACATGGGAAAGGTCTTTGAATCAAAAGGCCCCAGTGCTCGGATGGGGCTGAATCAGTGACCCCCTGCTCTCTGACTCACAGCTGTGGAATGTTCTTTGTGCTTCAACCAGTAGCAGCCAGGAGGATCTGCCAATGTCTGAACCCACGCCATCCAGCTGATCCACAGCATCCAAACAATTCAACCCTTTTCAGGCATTTGAGTTGCATTCAAGATTCTTCATAAATCTGTTACCTTTTGAGGCTTTGAACTTGAATCTGAATCTTGGAATCTGTACAAAAGCATATTCACATTGTTACTTTATGCTCCATGAGCATGAACAATATGACACCCCTTATTTTTTTCCTTTACAAACAAACCTTTGGGAAGCAGACCACCCTCAGTCAGGCCCCCATCCCACACACGCCTCACAGACAGTTTTTCATTCACACATCCACCTCTAAAGCCACAGGATCAGCTGAGTCTGAATACCGACTGGAAACTTGTTAGATTAACTAAGGCAGTTTGTATAGGGTTCCTCATACTGACTGAGTTAGAGGGGATTACCCTGTTGCTCAGAGCTGAGTAACCACTGTTGCTAAAAAAAAATTCTCACATTGGCCTTTGATATTAAAAATGGTCCCTTAATGCACAACATTGATGTGTTTTCCATCAATTGCAGATTTAAATCCATCAAAAATTAACGCTGTTTCAAAACAGTGACTGTCATGTGTCATTTCACCAGCATTACCAGATGGAATTACAAGGAAACATAAGGTAGATAAAAATATAAATAAAATAAATTTGATTTAAGTTACTTTGAATGGGGCATTGTTGCTGGTGCCAGACAGGCTGGTGTGAGTATTTCAGAAACTGCTGATCTACTGGGATTTCCGCACGCAAACATCTCAAGGGGTTTACATAGAGTGGTCCGAAAAATAGAAATTATCAAGTGATTGGCATTCTGTGGGGAAATGCCTTGCTGATACCAGACGTCAGATGAGAAAAATTCAGTAATTCAACTAACCACTTGTTACAAGCGAGGTCTGCAGGAGAACATATCAACGCACAATACATCAAACCTTGAAGCAGATGGGCTACAGCAGCAGAAGACCACACCGGGTGCTACTCCTTTCAGCTAAGAACAGGAAACTGAGGCTACAGTTGACACAGCCCCACCAAAACTGGACAATAGAAGATTGGAAAAACATTGCCTGGTCTGATGAATCTTGATTTCTTCTGCGACATTCAGAATTTGGCGTAAACAGCATGAAAGTATAGATCAGTCCTGCCTTGTAATCAATGGTTCAGGCTGGTGGTGGTGTGGGAGATATTTTCTTGGCACACATGGGCGTTTAGTACCAATTGAGCATTGTTTAAATGCCACAGCCTACCTGATATGGTTGCTGACAGTGTGTATTCCTTTGATAGTGTACCCATCTTCTGATGGCTACTTCAAGCAGGATAACACATCATGTCACAAAGTTCAAATGGCCTCCACGGTCACCAGATCTCAACCCAATAGAGCACATTGGAGATGTGGTTGAACGGAAATTCGGCCGACAAATCTCCAGCAACTGCGTGATGCTATCATGTCAATATGGACCAAAATCTCTGAAGAATGTTTCCAGCATCTTGTTTTTAGAGAATTAAGGTTTTTCTGAAGGCAAAAGAGGGTCTGGCCCAGTACTAGCGAAATATCAAAAGAACATTTAATTGAAATAGAATTTTTCTTTAAAACTTTTGATCATTAATTGTATCGCTGCTGATGAAAAGGATTCAATTCTTTAAATCTTATACTGACCAGTATTGTATATAAATAATTGTTTGCAAATAGAAAATTAAAATGCTCTGTAAACATAATTTTATTACGTTAAAAGGAAACTTAGTTCGACCATTGACCTACTTACATGCTGAGAAAACACAGCCTATTACAGATTGTGATTTATATTCATCTAATCCTCTAGTTCACAAAAAGGCCTTGACAGGGAAGTCTAGAGATGGAAAGTTCTTGCAACCCCTTGGGGTTTAGTGGAGGGGTCAGCTTCTCAGAGCATGTGACTCCCATTCACCGACAGGAAAGGGTTCTCACACTGGTTGACCAACTGACATAAACATATGATGATGTTTCTGATGGACTGGCCTGTATAATTGTCCTTATCTACAGCAAACAAGTTGGTTTGGGTAGTAAATATTCCTGTCAGGGTCTCTTGTAATATGCTTGTGGACGCCAAACCTGTCCTGTCCCCTGTTTAGTTATGTTCTTAATGTGCACCCGACGGGAGGGACAGGAATCTAATAAAACCTCACTCCCCACAAGAGTGCTAAAGTTAAGCTGAGTCTGAAAATCACTTTGATTAGATTAAGGATAGGATAGGAAAATTCTTTCAAATGATTACATTCAAATGTGCCTTGAATAATTTTAATTACCAATATGATTACGATTTTGTGTATGAGGAATGTTTGAAATCTTCCCTTTATTCTCTAAAGTTTAATGCACTTGATTGTAACATCAACACATAAACAGTGTGAGAAATCCAGCATAAATGAATTAATCAATTCTTATAACAGTTCATTGGTCTTGTTAGAATGTCAATAAGCATATATTGGGGGACAGAATGTAAAAATTTAAGAATGAGCCTTTGAAAAACACATATCTGTTGACTTTTAATGTGAATATTAAAACACATGTCTATGGTGTTTACAGTCCTGTTTGACAGCAAGAAGGCCCAATCAAGCCTTCTAAACAGCTGTTTGTTCAAGAAATTACATCATTTATGTATAATTTTAGTAATCCAGATTACATTATACATCATGTGCTTTTAACATCTTTGTTTTATCTTAATTGTTCAATGTAAACTGGTCATTTAGTTCAATAAGTAATCTAATCTTGGGTAGGTAGTGTAGCTGAAGTGGAGAATGCTTTAAGCATGTAGGGCTAATTGAAATCACATGTAGTCCTAAATAATGTCTCTTAATGTCTCTTAAAAACTTTAGAGAAAAACTGCATTAAAAAAGTAAAATGAACAAATTTATAAACAAATAAACATATTATAGGTACACATTGGGTCTTCATACATACTATTTAAGAAACTGGCTATTTAAAACAATACAGGTGTCAAATCTGTTTTATATTTATTAGGGCATCCATAACGTCAATTCCAAAGAGGCGCTTCATTTTTTTCCATCATCGTTAAGCTTAGCAATATGCTAATAATGATAGCCTACACCAAACACTGATACCCATTGCTCTAATCTCAACCAATTCAAATTAGCTGCAGGGTGGGATTTCCACTGAACTGGTTTGGGGGGCAAAATGCCTTTTCTCATGCAGCACGAGTTTTTGTTTGTTTCAACAGTTGCTTTTAAGACTCATCTCTGTTAGGATATACAGCCTGTAAAACACGTTTGCCTAGCTAGCATGTTTACATAGCAAACAATGTAAAAGCGTAGGTTTTTAGGTTTTGGGAACAAGCATGGAGTCCAACTCGTTTAAAATTATTTCTGGTATATAAGATAGCATAATGCATATAGACTTTGAAAGAACTGTATACTACTAAATTATATAATGTTTTGAATTCATATACAGTAAAGTGGTGGTCTCAAACTCAATTCCTGGAGGGCCACTGCTCTGCACAGTTTTGCTCCAACCCCAATCAAACACACCTGATCAAGCTAATCAAGGTTTTCAGGATTACTAGAAACATCCAAGCAGGTGTGAGGTGGTTGGAGCTAAACTGTGCAGGGCTGTGACCCTCCAGGAATTGAGTTTGAGACCACTGCAGTAAAGGATTAGTTTACCCAAAAATGAAATTTCTGTAATTAATGACTCACCCTCATGTCTCCTACATGATTCACGTAAGCACCACAACGCATGCATGTGATCATGGGATCCTGCTCGGCCAATAGTGAGCTGGCGTTTTGCTGTACAACCCAGAAGCTGTAGGCTACTTTGTGGAAAGCAGAAGAGAAATTGTTGAATAATGTAGTTTTTGCGCACAAAAAGTTTTCTCGTTGCTTCATAACATTAAAGGGATAGTTCACCCAAAAATGAAAATCTGATGTTTATCTGCTTACCCCCAGTGCATCCAACATGTAGGTGTCTTTGTTTGTTCAGTAGAACACAAATGAAGATTTTTGACTCCAATCGTTGATGTGTGCCAGTCATGTGAATGGGTAACAATTCTATTAGAGCCACAAAAAAAGAGCACAAAGAGCCCTGTGGCTCATGATGAACGCTATTTCCAACAGCCAGATCGTGTATTCCGGAAATTATGTCTTTACACGTACACAACGCCAAAGCGTGCATATTGACCTTCCTTACCGGAAGTAAAGCGTGTTCCAGGCTGTTGGATATAGCGTTGTATTTGAGGTTGTATAAACTGATCGTTTTGTGTCTTAAGATATACATGTCATCATGAGCCACAAGGCTCTTTGTGCATGTTGTCTAAGCATGTTTTTTTTTTTTTTTGCTCTCATAGAATTGTTACCCATACACATGCATTATATGACTGGCACACAGCAAAGTTAAAAATCTTCATTTGTGTTCTACTGAAGAGACAAAGACACCCACATGTTGGATGCACTGGGGGTAAGCAGATAAACATAAACATTTCATTTCGGGGTGAACTATCCCTTTAAGGTTGAACCACTGGAGTCACATGGACTATTTTAATGAAGTCTCCTTTCTGTGCCTTGAAAGTGGCAAATTACTTTGTTGTCTATTTGGAGGATCAGAAATCTCTCGGATTTCATCAAAAATATCTTATTTTGTGTTCCGAAAATTAACGAAGGTCGTTAGAAACGACATGAGGGTGAAAGACATAATTTTCATTTTTGGGAGAACTAAGCCTTTAAGTAAGATTGCACAACTCTTTCAAAGCATGTTCACTGCAATGCAAATTGACTTGGTGTTGTGCAATGACGTGCACCAGAGGAGGCGCGGCAGTCGCGCACCAGCGCGAGGCGCATCTGAAAGAGCTGTAGAAGCGGAGAGGATAACATCTCATCACATCACTTTAGAATCAGCCTGAAGAATCAGGGCTCTCTAAGTAAACCTGACACACACCGGTCTGGACTCATCTGCTTCATATTAAGACAGCTGACAGGCTGGAAAGTCTTCTTCACGTGTGGAGAATGGATAAGCACAAAGGTAAGTGGAATGAATGATTATGAGAAGTTATCGCTCGGAGTCTGTTTGCATGTTGTCATGTCAAAAGAAGATTTCGTACATCCAAACAGCCCGCTGTAAACAACTTTCAACTTTACAAAGTTTCCCAATCCTCACTATTTGGGATAACGAGTCGTGGGAATCTGCAGAATCTCTCTCCAGAGGGATGCAACAGGAGGAAATTGAGTTTCCAGTGAAAGTTGAAGTTTGCCCTGTGCTCGTTCACTCTGTGTGGTTCGCATTCTTTCTCAGTTTTAGTATTCTATATTAGAGTTCTGAATGCATAAATAAACACGCATGTATTAGAATCGCTCACTGGAGATTCTGTCCAGTAGCAACAATTGTTCTTCCAGGATTCCTTGGATTCCTGTGGTTTAAGCTTTTATATGCATAGGAATGCAGACCCCTAATATTTCATGACTAAACTGAGATAAGACTCTTCTGTATGGGAGGAACAGCAGCTTTTGTGCAAACTGATGTTTCTGTCTGGAAATGTTTTAAATGAATAATCATCAGTTCAACAATCATAGCTTGAGCATGTGTAATGTTAAAAAAAAAACAATAACAATAATCAGGCATCAATGATCATCTATAATGTGGCTATTAGTTTGACACGTCAAACATATTAGAAGCAATAGACCAAAGTTCATGGACACTGTGGAACTGGGTGTTTGGACAATAAAAACGTCTGTACCAGAAAAGACAAAGGCTTTGAATTCATAATGACACTTTATGTGTTGTGCAAACTTGAGTTAGTGAAGTAGACTTTTATTTTAAACTGAGTTTAAGTGATTACGTAAAGTTGTTACTGTATGAGTTCTTGGTATTTGCATGACAGCTTCTGTACTGATTGTGATAGAACATGTCACTTCACCATTCCATTGTGTAACATTAGTTTAATTTGCTATAATGGATGAGATATAGCTCTCTTTGATCCTTATATATTCAGCATCTTTGCAAATGATTTTATGACTAGCTGAAAGCAAAGCCCATCAAAGGTGTGCTTGATCGTTTCGCTTTTGTAGTTGTCTTAAAGAGACAGTTCGTCCAAAAATGAAAGTAATATCTTAATTTTATCATCATTTCATTCCAGTAGGCCTATTATTTTGATTTTGACAGGATGTTCATGTTTTACTTTTTCATATAATGAAAGTGAATAGTGACAAGGGGCTGTCAAGTTCTAAAAATGACAAAAAAGCATCATAAAACTGCTCAGTGTGACTATTCTAAAAGCCTGTTCACAGCAAGATTGACAGCTATAAATATAACAATAACTTGTATCCACACACAATAAGTTTTGGTTTATTATTGGCACACGCCACAGTTATGTCATCAGCCGCTTTACATGCTTTTACAAGCAGATGGGTTCTGATTGGCTGTTAAAGTTTTTTTTTTTTTTAAGTGATTCCAATTATATTGTTTCTTTGTGTCATTACCATTATAGCTGTGGTGTGGATTTCCTTATTCTCTTAGAATTAAGGCCTGTTCACACCAAGAGCCGTTGTGATAGAGATATATAATGATAATTATATTAGGATGCACACCAACAGGCGATACTTCTTACAAATTTTTATTTTTGTCTGACCCTGATTATGGTAAGCCCATTCATTATAAGTGTTTATATTTTATACAGAGCAGGACGCTTTTTGTGCAAAGTTGCGTATTTACGTCACTGGTCCGTGTTTGTCTCGTCTTATCAGTAAATAGAGAAAGTTTGCTCCGGTTACTTTGATGCATGTGGGAGTGGGACAGGTTAGTTTTCATAATGAGCGAGCACACTAAATCTCTGGAGAATCACCTGTTTAAAAAAATGCATCTGCTGGAAAAAAGAGAACGTGACAGAGCTCGTAATAAAATGAGAATATGGATTGGCTTGGTTTTTTGGGGGATAGCGTGAAATGAGGGGAAATGTAAAAGCGGGGCGGAGATGGTGTTTCTTTTTTACTCAGCAGGTGAGTACGGTATTTTATTACGGTATTACAGTATTTTAATAGATAAATGCCATATGTAGCTCTCTAATAGAGTTCATTGTAAAGCATTATCGATTAGGAAGGGTCGTTTCATTATGTGTTGTTGTAGAGCTGTGCTGGAATTTATTATCAAGGAAGTACCGTGTCTGGTTTAGCTATAACGTCTTCAGCTAGTCAGCATGAGATCCTTTCCATCTAAACTGGTTTTATCTCTTAAACCTAGTAGTGAATGTTTTTGAGCAGTAGGATATCCATATTCATCCGCACATACTCTCAAAAAAAGAGAACATAATTGTACCTTTCAAGGTACAAGTGGCGGTCACTGGGGTGTTACTCTTAAGGGTAAATTTTTTTGTACCTCTAAGTCAGGGGAAGGCAAGTTCAGTCCTATAGAGCTGATGTCCTGCAGAGTTTAGCTCCAACCCTACTAAGCCATCACAGTTTAAAACTGATGGCTCCCAGCATGCATTGCAGCATTAAGTATGTCACCATTGTTGAGATTTATATGCTGATTCTTGATATCTCTGTGCGTCTAAACTTTTCCCCCATAGAATGTATTTAAAAATCTAAATTCCGAGTCTGATCTGTGGCAAGAAAGTATTGTGAATATTATTTATTAACACTTTTAGTCAGTATTGAGTTAAGTGAAACCCTTTTCTTCATGACAATTTTTGTTTATGGCTTTTTTTTATTTGAACAGATTACCACAAACTCACATAAAAAGTCAAACTGCCCAACTTAAGGAAACACTGATCACAATAATGGTGACCAAACATTTTCAATAAAACATCAACATCTAAACCTGTGAATTATCAATATGAGCTTCTATAGACATCTTTCTGGGTTGGAGCCAAACTCTGCTGGACAGTGACTCTAGGACCGAACTTGCCTACCCCTGCTTTAAGTAGAGGAAAACAATGGTATAATTGTACTCCTTTAAAGGTACTGTTATACATTTTGTTCCCCAAGGAACCAAAGTGTTCCTCCACTGTACCCTTTTAAAGTTAAAGTTATCCTTTCTACGTGTTCGGAAAGTAAATGATAGCTTTGTATGAGCAACAGACTGAAATTTATATTATTATTTGCTGAATATGTTCCTTTCTGATGTAGCTCTCAAATGTCATGCATGCAGTTACAATATGTGCATATTCAGGGGAGGTTTCAACTAAAAACTGAAAACTTGTTTGCTGTTTATTAACATGGAGATCATTTGGACAATGTTGTTATTCGTACACGATAAAAGCCAAGGTCTGTACTTGAGATCTTGGCCATTTTTGGCAGCCCCAGATTCACTTGCATTGAATGGGAAGAAACTGCATCAACATTCTGGTAAACATCACCATAACAACATGAGGGTGAGTAAATGATGACAGAATGAACTATTCCTTTGATTAGCAGGCACGTGTGACTTGATTAAATGTGGCGAGACGCTTGTGCACACTGTGATGGTTTAATGACAGCATTGTGTTGAAGCCTGGTAAATGCTGTCAGGAACAGGCCTGCAGTTGTTGTGGTTAGACTTCCATGAGGCCATGTCTCTCAAAGACTCTTTGTGAATTTTGTTTTTGTGAGATAAGACAAACAGGGAGGGAAGGAAGATAGAGTAAGGGAAACAGGGATGGTGGGAGGAGGGAGATGGCATTTTCAGGAGTATCGCATAATTTCTCTCATGACAAAACACTGAGTGGGTGACATATTTTCCACTGTCATATGATGCTTTCTTTGTGTGTAGCATAACAGTAAGCTCTGTAATGCTATTTACATGATGAGAGCTCATGGGATTGGTTCATAGATGACATGAATGTGCATGTTTTGAGTTCGGGATATAGCTTTGGGTTGTGGGTTTGGATAAAACAGTGCTTTGAGCTTCAGAATTCACAGTAAGTATCTAAAAACTGTTGATTTTGGCATATTCGGTGTCCCTTTTACATGAAAATGTGTTTTTTGTGGACATTTGAGCGTGTGAATCTGAAATAAGAGGATTAGTTCAAACTCTTGTTCCCATTCATTTGATGTGATGTAATAGCAGGGTGTGTTAAAGATAAAAGATAAACAGGTGAGAACGTCTAGAATTTCTTTAAGGAAATAAAAAATGATTCAAAGCACCAAGCATCTAAATCCTATAGGTGCCCAAATATACCCGAACAGAGTATTTAAACCTGTGCTCTTTTCTTATCCCTCCGGTTTCCTCCTTTCCCGCCTTGATTTCTTTCTTCAAAGGCAGCTCATGGAACCAGATCTCACCCTTGAGGTCCGGCATGATACCAGCATGTTTCCGGACCCACCCACGGGCTCCGCTGCCTGGGCCAGTGCTCAGAACGTGTCAGCGTTCCAGAAATTTGTTGGAGACACAGGGACGTCTCGTGCATCTTAATAAAGACAGCCTGTGCGCTGGAAGCAGCTCCAAAGGCGCCCCAGAATGAGAGATCAGCACTTTTTTTTCCAAACGGGTTCTTGAGTTCATGCCCTCATTACTCTCACTTCTGAAGAGAGTCAACAGGGAAGCAGCATGCTTATTAGTAAACGAAGAGAGCAGATCGGAGCTGAAATACAGAGAAAAAGAGCCAGGACTCAGCACTTTTCTTGGGATTGGCCTGGAATAGAATCGGGTTCCTGAAGGATAGATCCCATTCGTTTTTTCCTCAGAGAAATACATTTTTCTTAAAAATAAACCTTTCAAGACAGACATACAATGAGCTCTGAGGTTATTAAGTGATGTTCTGTAAGTCATGAATTAGGCAATGCTGGATCCTCTAATTTAAAATAGTTGCTTTTACCATATAAACAAATGTGCCAAAAGACTGTCCACTCATGTTAATTAAATTATTTATAATGTCTTTAAATCAGTAGTTATACTGTACTTATGTGTTTGTTCAATGCCATCATTTGCATTGTTTTATGAGATGTTTAAAAGACCTCTGCCCTTTCATTTAAATATTTAGGATATTTATTTAGTTTATCAATGACATCATACCCTCATTACCATCAATTTCTAAGAAACCATGGAAACATCAAAGACGCTTTAATATATTATGTGTTTTATTAGACAGGTGAGCAACTGTTTGGATAAATTCATCGACAGAAAACCAATCATTGTTATATAATAGCTCAACCATTAGTCTTAAATCTTGTTTAAATCTAATTTTCTTCATTTTGATTTTCATGTTTTACCATTCCTAAAAATCGATTTACCTTGCTGCAACTAGTGTCTCATCACTGTAAATTATTTTTTAAAGTAAGTTACCTGGTTGCCTTAAAATTTTGAGTTCATTGAAATTAAAATTTTGAGTTAATACAATGAACATTTTTCAGAATCGACATCACCCTTTATTCAAATATTATTAAAAGATTTTGTAAACATATTGTGTAATTGTGTGTTTTATTTGTTAAAATGCAGTGAAACATTTGCAACAAATTGTGCTATTTTCATGATTTATCAAAAAAAAAATTTTTTATGTGTTCCAGATACAATAATATTTTGAGTTTCAATTTATTGAACCAGTTTCCTTCATTGTATTAACTCAAATTTTTTATTTAAATGAACTCAAAATTTTAAGGCAACCAGGTTACTTGCTTTTTAAAGTTAAACCAATAATATTTTTTTACAGTGTTAGTAGCCGCCGAGCGAACGCACATTATAACTATATTCAACTTTAAACACACTCAATATGATAAAACAGTGCTGCGTTACCCCACATATGCATGACCAGAAGAAGCGGTCGTCTGCTCTTGAGCCGTGTGTTGCTCTCGTCTGTCATTAGCAGTCGCTCCAACAGCTTTCAGCCCCACCCTGCTTCATACTACAGTAACGTTAATAAATCTTTAATACAGTGGGACCGATTTTAATGATCTAAGCGCATGGTCTAATGTGCAGGTGCACTTAGGGTGTGTCCGAATCCACTTTTGCTAGTTTAACGACAGGAAAAATGGGCAGTGAGCCAGACGCATGGTCCAAAAGGGTTGCCCCTATTCTCTTGAGTCATGGGTGTGTTTTGGGCATTATGTGCAATAAACCATCAGAGTCAAATCTCCCATCCCCTTTTAAAAGCCAGTTGCACTTGCACCATGGCGGATTTGCTATTTACATGGAGGAATATAGACACCCTCAACCTGACAAGCCAGTTTAAATACATGTGTGTATTGCCACCATTGGTTAAATAAGCAGCCAATTTCATTCGTCATTATAGGTAATTCTGATACATGCAATGACTACAGACCCCATTATGGCATGTAGGCATCTTTACACAATAATAATCTTTTACATTGTAATCCTTTTATTTTTCATATAAAAAATATTTGTGTGCTAGTGCGTGTAATAAGCAGAGTGTGCGCGTTGTGCACACGCCTATAGGCGTATATTACTAACACACTCTTTAAATAACATAAAATACTCTGTTTCAGTTGCCTCAAAATAGCAATACACCAACGATGCACCTGAACCTCGTTTTCAGACCAGCACAAATAGCCGCAAATGCATTTGCTATTTAAATAACTTGGCGCCCTATGTGAAAATGATTGCTGCCTCAGACTGAAACTAGCAACTTGCGTTGCGCCTGGCATCGCTTCTTCTAGCGGGGAAAATTGCATATTGTGGCTTTAAGTAATGTAGTGAACCACTTGGAGGTGGTTTGATTCAAGAGGAATTTTGAAATCCTCATGAAGAAAATGAATGAGAAAAATACTTCTGGAACAAAGACTTCTGAAAAAGTGGCCAATCACTATTGCACTCAACAGACTCGCAGAGAAGTTTCAGCTGAGTGGTAAACCTGCTCTAATCTGGCTACTCTCAAGTTGGCCATGTTTAGAGTGTAATCTGCACAACAATGCTATCAACATATCTGTGTTTAAGGATGGTTAATTCAGGCGTGGAGGATGTGATTTCGAGATGGCTTGATACTTCCATGATTATCTCTTAACAGGAGTGTCAGTTGTGTGGGTTAACTGCTGGCCAAACAATGTCAATGGTGTTTCAGATCCTCTCTTGCTCAAAGCTTTTCTGTTTGAGAGTACTGATGAAGTCAAAACAAAGACAAGTTTGTTGTTGCTTTTATTGTTTTGTTTTGCCGCTGGCATCTTTTCCATCTCTAGACTATTGCAGCACAAAATCTCGAAATCATGTGAATGCATGTTCAGCCCGCACAATAACTAAAACTTGCATCAGAATATGTGAGAAGTCAATCACAGTGAGACAGAGTCGTAGACGCCAACTGCTGCTGGCTGTGCCGTGTGTTTGAAGTCTTATCTGTATGTGATTTCAACTGTATGTCCACTTTCCAAGTTAGTGTCACTTTGTTTCTCTAATATTCCCCTCTCATGACTGTATAATGGCAAGAAAATGGTTTGAACTTGGTCCCCTAGATTTGATCCATATTATGGCTTGATAAAGATTTAACAGTGTGGACTGAGTCCCTTCAAACAGACTTGTCCTCACTCATTTATCCTTCACTGAAACAATGAGATCAGAGGCAGCGTGGCCAGGCGAAACAGAGGTGAGCCAATCAACAGCTGGGCTGGGAGAGTTCCGCTAACATGAGCACAGCCAGCGGAAAATGACACCTGTTTTGCATGAGTTCATACATGCTACAAATTAACATTGCTTATTAAAATGAAATTAACATCAATGCAATTTTTATGTAACTTATGCGTTATTAAGGTTAATAATGTATGATTGTCAGATCCGACTTTCATTTGCATTGTTGGCCACATAGTTCTTTATTCATTAACAGGATGATAAGCATATTTACATTATAAAAGTAGGTAGTTTGGGAACTTTGTGCCCATTAAAAATGGATTTTGTAGCTTCTTGTCCAAGCCTCTGAGGTCTGAAGTCATCTTTACTACCATCTAAATGAAAGATTTCTCTAATGCTCACTAACACTGCATTTAATTGATCAAAAATACAGTAACATATTTGGAAATCTTATTGCAATTTAATATTTAAAAAAATATATATATTTTTAGGTGTGCAACATATTGTAGTTGAACCATACGGTCCAACCATACCAATCCATACGGACCAAGCCCAGCGGTTCGGCATGCATGTGATGATTCATGGATTCATTTAAAGGGATAGTTCACCCAAACATTGTTTCATCATTTACTCACCCGCAATAAAAAGCAAAGTTACATTTACCCCCAGTAATTGTTTTTATTTTTTGCTGATACAAAAAATGATCCAATCCACTCAAAAACTGTAATATGATCTGAACCGTGCATTTTGTGATCTGTTGCACCACTAATTATTTGAATATATGTATATGTATGAATATATTTAAATAAAATGTCATTTATTCCTGTGATGGCAAAGCTGGAATTTTCAGCATCATTACTCCAGTCTTCAGGGTCACATGATCCTTCAGAAATCATTCTAATATGCTGATTTGCTGTATACTGAGTATGATTTAATCTCGCCCTGCAGCTCAGTCTGGAAACCAGTACATTCATTTATCCTGCTTCTGTTACACTTTTGTGGGAACCAATCACAGACTGGTTTAACCACCTGGCGCGCTATTGGCGGGTTTAACACAATGACGGATAAAGAAAGAAATGGACCGATGCCCGTTGATCACGCCTCTTGTGGTCTTATTGTTTGAAGGACTATCCAATTGTATACAGAGTCATTTGAATTATGCTCGTTGATCATTTCTCTTGTGCAGTAGAAAATACAGAGCAGACTCCCCAGACCGAAGTTCAGTCTTAAATTGAGCTTCGTCTGGTGATAGCCAAACAAGATTTGCTGCTCAAGTATGTTGGAAACAGTTGTGCGGTTAATATTTTTGTGGAAACCATGATAAATGTATATAATATAAATATATATAATAAATATCTTCATTAGGTGTAGGTTTTTATTATTAATGTTACAAGTCTGGGGAAATGTTGCATGTTGCGTTCCCAGATGAATGTTATAAGCAACCAAAACTCACAGCAGAGATGGAGTTTTTTAACCAAGCTGCCGAGACGCCCTCCACGCATGTAAATGATAACAGTGCAATACTTTACAATGAAACACAAATCGCGTCAGATTTCATATGCGTTCCCAATGCACATTATTGGAAACCAAAACAAACGGCACATGCAGAGATGCTGGAAGACACATAACCTGCACACATGTAAATAATTAAAGCATCATGCTTCAAAAATATATTTATTTAATTGGATATCCTGCCAAAGTGGCTTGTGGGAGTGACTGTTTTACACGCCACTGCTGAAATCCACCCACATTTGGTGGGTTGGCAGGTGTTACTGTATATTCATGCAGTATAGAAACATGCATGTATACAGTGTTTGGACAGGTCTATTTTTACTGTATCTGAACTGTGTGAACATTATTGTGTCTATGTGGTTAATGTGCACAGTTATTTGTATCCGAGGGGTTTTGGGTAATAGTGTGTTCTTGCGGCTTGCTGTGGAGCGTGACTCGTTCACACAAATGAACTCAGTTCCATTTCAAATTAAGTAACACAGCATGCAAAACTGTCACTAGCACTCCAAAACAGTTATTTATTATTACCATCTGTGCAGCAAATGTCAATCAAAGTCAAACTGCTGTGCCTGTGTTGAGTAGGATAGAGGAACAACGTAAATAAATAAACCATACAGTCAAAGGGACATATTTCTAATGCCAACTATCACAGCCAAGACCCATAAGTAGCACAGCAGAAGTATTTGTAAGAAAGCAGCAAACTGGGGAGGGTTTCTATGTTTAAATCAGTGTATTTTGTGTCAGTAGACAGAAAGGAGAAATGGGAGAGGCTGTGTGAGAAAAGTTTGTTTTATGCCTTAGTTTACTTTTCATTTTGAATGAAAATGGGACGACTTGAAGTCAACAAGTAAACATTAAATCCTATATTTTGCTTGCTTTATGCATGTTCCTGCTCTTATTGTTCATGATTTATCAGTGGGCAGTTTTTTCTCTGTAATCTTGTATTAAATTGAACTTCCCCCAACTCTGAAACCACTTCCCATTTTGGCTGATGTCACAAATCCCTCTTACTTTTCAGTCCCTCTCTTAGAACAACCTGTCTCCATTTCAGTATATATCTCCTACTTTTTAGAGTCCAATCATCACTTCAATGTTACATTTTAAATTACATTGAATGTGTCTAGATTACTTGCAAATTGTAGCCCTAAATACATTATTTTCAAAAAACTTGTAGTAGTTAGTAACATGATCTATTACATTACACATAAGGTAATATAATTGGAATAATTTTTGATTCATTTTTTGTAACATTGAATAGTATAATATATTGATAAAAATACAAAGAGAAAGAAAAATGATTCAATTTTTTGTTGTCAACAACATGAAGAGCATTAAACATTGCATTGTGTCCGGCTTTTCCAAATTAGGGTTTGGAAAGAAACTGCAGGGGGTGCATACATATAATAATTAATTATATCATTAAAAAGTTCAATTATAACAAACAAATATTTGAAAATAAAAACATTTAAAATAAAACACAAACTAAAAAAGATGAAATGTTGTATTTGTTTATGCTGTGCGGCCTCTCAATTTTCCATGTATTTATAGTTACCTGACCCATGGCCAGTCTGTGTGTGCAGTTCCACAAAACTTTTGAGAAAGGAAAATGTAAAAGATAAGAAATTAATAATTAGGGAGAATCAAATAATGCTGAATAATGTACTGCCATTTTGTGAATATCAAGTAATGAAATCATTAAAAAGCTAACTACACTCACCTAAAGGATTATTAGGAACACCATACTAATTCTCTGTTTGACCCCCTTTCGCCTTCAGAACTGCCTTAATTCTACGTGGCATTAATTCAACAAGGTGCTGAAAGCATTCTTTAGAAATGTTGGCCCATATTGATAGGATAGCATCTTGCAGTTGATGGAGATTTGTGGGATGCACATCCAGGGCATGAAGCTTCATTGTAATAGATGCTCTATTGGGTTGAGATCTGGTGACTGTGGGGGGCATTTTAGTACAGTGAACTCATTGTCATGTTCAAGAAACCAATTTGAAATGATTTGAGCTTTGTGACATGGTGCATTATCCTGCTGGAAGTAGCCGTCAGAGGATGGGTACATGTTGGTCATAAAGGAATGGACATGGTCAGAAACAATGCTCAGGTAGGCCGTGGCATTTAAACAATGCCCAATTGGCACTAGGGGCCTAAAGTGTGCCAAGAAAACATCCCCCACACCATTACACCACCACCACCAGCCTGCACAGTGGTAACAAGGCATGATGGATCCATGTTCTCATTCTGTTTACGCCAAATTCTGACTCTACCATCTGAATGTCTCAACAGAAATCGAGTCTCATCAGACCAGGCAACATTTTTCCAGTCTTCAACTGTCCAATTTTGGTGAGCTCATGCAAATTGTAGCCTCTTTTTTCTATTTGTAGTGGAGATGAGTGGTACCCGGTGGGGTCTTCTGCTGTTGTAGCCCATCCTCCCCAAGGTTGTGCGTGTTGTGGCTTCACAAATGCTTTGCTGCATACCTCGGTTGTAACGAGTATTTATTCCAGTCAAAGTTGCTCTTCTATCAGCTTGAATCAGTCGGCCCATTCTCCTCCTCATTTTCGCCCACAGGACTGCTGCATACTGGATGTTTTTTCTTTGTAAACCCTAGATATGGTTGTGCGTGAAAATCCCAGTAACTGAGCAGATTGTGAAATAGTCAGACTGGCCTGTCTGGCACCAACAACCATGCCACGCTCAAAATTGCTTAAATCACATTTCTTTGATTCTGACATTCAGTTTGGAGTTCAGGAGATTGTCTTGACCAGGTCCACACTCCTAAATGCATTGAACTGTAATATGGTCAAAACCTGCCTGGAACTACTTTAGCTGTGCATTTCCCTGAAAATAATTGCACACCTTAGAATGTTTGTCAACCAATCATTCAAGCATTCAACAGCCCTAAGTAATATAATAAATTAAAGGGATAGATAGTTCACCCAAAAATGAAAATTATCCCATAATTTACTCACCCTCAAGCCATCCTAGGTGTATATGACATTCTTCTTTCAGACGAATACAATCAAAGTTCTATTTAAAAAATATCCTGGCTAACCCAAGCTTTATAATGGCAGTGAATGGCAGCCCAAAATTTGAAGCCCAAAAAAGTGCATCTATCCATTATACAAGTAGTCCATATGGCTCCGGCTAATTAAGACCTTCTGAAGCAAATCGATGGTTTGTTTAAGAAAAATATAAATTTTTAAAACTTTATGCCTTCCGTATTCAACTTACAAAGAAAGTGTAATGACTCACGCAGTCAAATGTTGATGTTCTCTCAACATTTTCAGTCATATAGTACCTGGCTACTGTAATGAATAATCTCCACTTTTTGTTCTAATATTTACATTTTCTTTTCTTTCAGCTTTATTCAGTAAAGTTTAATTTAACATTAAAAACAATGGTGTGCATGCATTGTTTTATGGAGTACTCAGGGTGTAGGCATAGATGACACAGCAACTGTCTCTAGAGTGTTGATTTCACCTCCATAAGATAAGATTCAAGGCCCAGGGCAGTTCAGTCATGTTCAAAGGCACTGCAGTGTTTTTACAGAAGAATAGATGATGTGGTGCATACCTGCACCCACACAGGGTTTTATGTAGCTAAGAGTTTTCACTTCAGCTTCAGTGGCTCATGTTTAATGTGCAATATAAGCAGAGACCAGACAGATAAATCATCAGGTTCGACCTATCATATGAGTCGCTAGTAGCCTGAGTCAACTTATTGTGACTTTAAATTATGCTTAGTATATTTAATACAATCATAGATCACCTTTGAAACACAGTTAGCCATGTTAGCAGTATTTCCATCCAGGAGTTATAGAGGTTGTTTTGTGTGTGTGTGTGTGGACTGGTAATCACTACGGTATGGGGACAAAATGTCCCCACAAAGATGGCAATATCCGAAATTCTTTTCCTTGTGGGGACATTTTTTGGTCCCCATGAGGAAAACAGTGATGTTTTTTGAAAAAGTAAAAATGCAGCATGTCTCCTGGGATGGGTAGGTTTAGGGGCAGGGGCAGTGTAGGGGGATAGAAAATACGGTTTGTACAGTATAAAATGCATTACGCCTATGGAATGTCCCCATAAAACATGAAAACCCAACGTGTGTGTGTGTGTGTGTGTGTGTGTGTGTGTGTGTGTGTGTGTGTGTGTGTGTGTGTGTGTTGGCGGATAGACGCTGCTCTTCTCTATGGATTGTAATACAATATTAAAGTAGTCAAATGTATTTGACCATAGGTCCCTGCAGATCTCATCCATAACTCGGTCTCTCTCCGAACTTGTGATTACAAACGGTCCAGAAAAAAGAAAACATTTTGGCTCCTTTTGATAAGGAGTAATTGTAGGAAATGGAATTTGTAACTCAGTTTTTCTGAGCAATCTGATTTTCTGTTGCCAGTGCTCCTGATTGCTTAATCTAAATAAAGTGAAAAGCATAAAGCAGAGCCAGCGGGCCAGACCATAATGCAACATTCCTGGGTCGAGACATATATTAGGGCTTAAAATGTACTTGTTGTTGGCTAATAGATGTATGTTTAAGAGCCTGGGTATGATCAACATTACGCTGAAATGTGACGCAGTATGTTTTAATTTGTGTAGTACAGAATTAAATATAATTGATGCAATTTTACTGAGTAATGTCACTGAGTGTGTGCGTATATATTTGATTAAGTAAAGATTAATTGTGGTTGTTGCATTTGGGAGAAATAGAAACTAGACTATTATGATGTCTCATTAAACATAACGAAACCAGTGAATAATTACCTCTTTATTTCTGGTGGTATTTAAAGGAGCTGTATGTTTTTGTGCTGAAGCAGTTCTGATTATGTAGCAATTTTGTTTAGATTTTATGTTTACTGGCAAACATTTTACATACTGTGCTGTATGTAAAATTGTAATCAAAACATGTAATAGTTTTCAAATGATTGATTTGATTATTATTTTAGGCTGGGTTAGGGTAGGCATGTTCTCATTTAACATGCAAAAAGGGGCATTTTCAAAGTGTCATGGTTGTAGTAGTGGGCAAATATGGCCTTTTTAAAGGAAAATGCAGACTTCAGCTTATTCACCGTATCCCCCAGAGTTAGATAAGTCAATACATACCATTCTCATCTCCGTGCGTGCCAAAACTCTGTCTGACGCACAGACCGCTAGCCTAGCTTAGCACAAAGACTGGAGGTAATGGCTCCATCTAGCCTACTGCTCAATAAGTGTCAAAATAACGCCAACATTTTCCTATTTACATTTTGTGACGAGTATAGTTACATTGTGTACTAAGACCGAAGGAAAATGAAAAGTTGCGATTCAATATTTTGTCACTTACTGAGCAGTAGGCTAGATGGAGACGTTTAACTCCAGTCTTTGTGCTAAGATAGGCTAGCGGTGGGTGCTTAAAAATCAATTCACGTAAAATCTCAGGTATAGTACAGATCCATCTTTGACTTGTGTATTGTGTATGCAGCATGCATATAGACCTGTGACATTCAGCGTTATTTTGTGGAGTGCTTTTCTAAGAGGTATACAACAGATCAGTGGTTCAGTTCTGCTTTCCAGCTCAGGATGGTTAGTGTCATCTGTTCCCTTTAAACAAGAATAGAGAATGCTATGCAACAGCAAGCACCAAAAAACATGCCACCACTGCGGTGATCGCCCTCCCACATGGCCGACAGCCCGTCGTTTTAGAGATTGAGGGTTTGACTTGGGAATCAAATAAATGATGTGCTATGACACGGCGCCTTGAGCTGAGCTAAGTATATGAGCCACAGCTGGAGCCGGGCTGTATTTTAAGTGTCAGACAGGAATTGCCTTTAAAAATCAAACCACTTAGGACACTAACAAAAGCCATTGGAGCATCAAAATGCTCGTCCACTCGATTTAAACTGGTGTTTATTATGCCAGCTCTGATACAGCAAACGCTCTGTGGCTTTGATTCTGGGAAGAGCGGTGTTTAACCTACAATTTACCATGAGCATGTGTCTAAAATCAGTTCAATAGGCACTCAAGACAAACAAGCACAGCGACAATGTACACAGTATGAGATTGTTTTATTGAGTTCTTCCTCGTTCCATCAAACACTTGCTCAGCATATCAGCCGCAAAACTATTTCTTTGTGCAAACTGTAAGTCCAGAAATAGTGTAAGGTTTACAAAACACCATCAAACACCTTTATTTGCAGTCATTGTTTGTCCTGGAAGAAGGAAGTGGGGTTTTGTTTTTTTAAACCAGATAAAAAAAATCCCCCCTCTGCTGCAGTGTTAGCCAGACGCCAGGTACCAACAGCACAACTGTCTGTCTTTGCCCTCATTACTTTAATAAAAGTGAAATTGTTGATAATTTTTGAGCATATTTTGCAACACTCTGCCCTTTTAGTAGGTCACTGTCGTGTGATAGACAGTCTAACGCGTCACTGTCAAACCCAGGTTTCATTACTCTGAGGAAGTGTGAGCGGTTCTAGTGCTTACAGGGATGTAACATTCTCGTTCTCACCGTTTGCAGTGTTTAATGGGCTTGGGGCCAAACTGTATCCAACGGAAACTCGGTTATGTTTGACTCAAGTCAGCTGACTCCACATTCCCATGGTCCCTCCAGAGAAGGGCATCGAAGTCAATCTCTGAAAACACACGGCAAAGAAAATGTTTGGACAAATGCTCAGCTGAGCATCATGGGAAGAGAATACATGACAACAATAAAGGGATAGTTCTTCCAAATTTCGAATTCTTTCATCATTTATTCACCCTCATGTGGTTCCAAACCTGTATGACAAAAGAGGATATTTCGAAAAAAAGTTCTAAGAGTTATAACATTACAATGATTGTCAGTAGTGAACAGTGTTGTTTTGGAACCCATTAACTTTCAATGTATGGAAGTATAAGTATAACAAAGGAAATGGCATATACGCTATTTTAAAGGAAAAACAGATGTGTTGTGTGTGTGTTCGGATAGTTGGTCGTTCTTCGTGGGTGAGAAACCGAAAAAACTTGTGAATTCTTGTGAACATGATGCTAGGTGAAGCCACAAGCTGTTTTGGAAATATTGTCTGTTTACATTAAATGTGTGTTATTTTATGAACAAATTCCTACAAATAGTAATGCCATCAAGTAGTATACACTTTAAAACTTTGGATCAACTTTGAAATGTCATTATCTTCATAAAGATGATAATTTACATAACTAAACAACTAAAAATTAGCAGATATTGAGGACATATTGAACATTGAAGACACTTGCATGTTGTGTCCAGTGAGCTTGTTTATTTGTTTGTCAGTGATTTTATCTTTCATACAGGAGTTCTTCTCAGGAGCTATTTATGCATGCAGAGATGGATAGATGTTATCTTCCTCTGAGGAGGCGGACAAGAATGTTCAAATAAATCCTGCCCTCCTAAGCTATGACTTCCTATTGTGCTTAACATGTCTCGAAGCATGTCTTACTCTCACAGGAATTGCAGAGATGTTACATTGACTTAGTAATAATAGACACTAGACAGACATTCAAATAATATTAGTAATTATAGACAGCTTCATCATTATAGTAGCAGCAATCTTGATGGTGTCAATTTCATGACTAAAAATGAATACAGATGTATATCTGCTACAGACGTACATGGAAAGAATTGTTCCATATTTTATATGCATAAAGATAGCATATAAGCATCAAGATTTAAATGTAAAATCTGCATTTCTTTTTCAGTTGCGGTTTTGCTATTCTTGTAATGTGACTACTTTTTAAAAGTATATATATATATATATATATATATATACAGTATGTATAACATGTAAAGTCTCTTAATCAAGGTCATACAAATGTGTATAATAATTATAAAGATTTAGATCCATATAGCATAGTATCACTGCTTGAAATTTCAAGTCAACAATCTATAAATGAATGTCATTCAGCTCATTGTGCATGCTAAAGAAAATGGGTTATCTGCCTTAGTCATGGCAATGAGTAATCCAGTGTTACTAAAACATTCACAGCAAACTTTAATTATTTGATGACATTCATTCTTCTCTATCCATTGTCCGAAGTCCGAACAGAAGATCATCTGGGAAGGGACACTGCTCTTGGAGAAAGACAGATATTGCCTAGTGTTGCATCACCAAACTGAACTTGGCCTGTCCCTTCTAAAGGCAGTGCAAAAAAAGAAAAATACTGTTCCTTAGTTAAAGGAAAGTAAACATCACCACCTAAGCTGGTAAACCACCTTATGGTAGACATCAACATAGTTTGAGTAGTTTTACAGGTCATTGCACTAGTTTAGAAACTAGAGAAGTTTATATTTAACCAGTACAAGAGGCTGCATTGTAAATATAGCCTAAAGGGTTTACATCTCTGAGTAAATTCCCCACAGCAAAGCATCAAGTCCCTTGTTGCTTTTATGAGAATGGTTATTAATTATGAAAATATAGTTCCTGACATTTAAATGTACCTTGTGTTACGGTTAATAATTCATCTATCTGTGCTGTGCAGTGATATACACACAGCGTCATATCTGTTTGTATTCCTTGTATTTTAGCATGGCTGGAGTGCTCTGTTGACCAGTCAGAACCAGAACTTTCAGTTTTTAAGATGATGGGCCCTATCATACACCCGTCGCAATGCACCGGCAGGTGTGCCGCAAGTGTTTTTTGACAGTTTCAGCCCGACGCAGTTCGAATTTTCACGTCCAGCGCCACATTGTTTAAATGTCGTTAAAAAAAGCAAATGGAATTGCGGTTATCTGTTCGCCCATGGGCGTGATGGTCTGATAACGAGGTGTGTTCAAGCGTATTGTTGGTGCGTTGCTATTTTGAGGCAACTGAAAAGTATTTTTTGTGCTATTTAAAAGGCGCATATAGGCAGGTACACAACGTGCATACACTCTGCTTATTACACACACAGGGACACAAAGCAGCACACAGACATTTTTAAATATTAAAAAATAAAAGGGTTAATCTCTGGAGAGGCGTTTAGTCTTTCCGGTCGCAAATTCCACCATGTAAATAGGGAATTCACCATGGTGCAAGCGCAACTGGCTTTTAAAGGGAATGGGAGATGAGACTCTGATTGGTTTATTGCACGGTACGCCCACTATTGCAAACACACCCATGACTCATTAAGAGACTAGATACAACACTAGATACAACCCTTGTGGACCATGCACCAAACAAACTATCCACTCGGATAGTTAAAATAGGGCTCATGAGTACTATTTATAAAACAATATAATTGCTCAAAATTTGAATGCTAGAGATCTAATCTCTCATCCTCATCTCATTGTTGCATTACATAAATGTAGTTTGATCTCTGAAATTTTAAGTATGATGACCAAATATTTACATGAACAGGAGAGTGACTGTTATTAAGTTAACCAACAACCAGCACTCACTCATTTGTCCTTTATATACCACAAAACAAAGACAAATAGCATATTTTTTATTGGACTGAATGGAATGTGGTTGTTTTTGTTTTTGCATGCACCCGTGCTTTATAGCCTTATGTGGAGTTTTAATGAGATGTTAATGGCACATATTAATCTATACTTTTTAGTTTCATTTCCTTTTTTTGAGCTCTTGTCCGGTAAGGTCAGCTCTGTTGTAAGGAAGTGTGGTTCATGAGAGGAGAAAAACAAAGTACGGCCTTCATAGTCAAGACTGGGATGCCGAGTTTGCTGCTGACCCCTGAGGGTGTGTGGGTAGAGTGACAAAGCCTCCCCATTCACCCCACACTGACTCTCTCCACAACCCATGACGGATCCTTGACCTTAACCTGCTGCTAGCTAGCTTCATACAGACACAAAAGGCTAAATAATATGGATGTTGTCAATAATTAGCATAACATTCAAAATAAGACAAAAGAGCATTTTACATAATGAGGAAATTAGTTCTTGGTTTAAGGTGTATAATAAAGCAATCACTTTCAAGGTCAGTGAAGCACAACTTGACAGGCACAAGGGGTTCACCTTTGTGCCATCAGCCGTTAGTAATTTTCAACTGATTGAAAACTGCTTCATATGAGTTGCCAAAATGCAGATAATCCTGAACTTATCAAGCACGTATATTTTATTTTACTGTGACTAATTTGTAATCAGCATGAGTGGTATTTACTCAAAGTCAAGGTTCAGCACAGTGCAGATCTAATGGACTGACATGATGCTTATATTTATTACTCAAGCTAACTATGGTGTGTGTGTGTGTGTCTGTGTGCAGTGCTGGAGCAGCTGTTGGAGCAGCTGCAGAGGTTCCTGAAGATCCTGGATGGAGAGAAGCTGAGTGGAAATGCCACAGTACAGAAGAGCCTCCTGACTGAGCTGCTGCAATCATACACGTCTTCCAATGGTACATAAATAACAATATAATGTCTAGACTAACCATCTAACTCTACACCACTCCTTCTCAAACTGTGGTCTGCAAAGCATTGGTGGTCCAGGAAGGATTATAAGTGGTTTGCTAGTTGATTGGACCAAAGGGACGACATTAAATGACTAATCGACAGTGGTGGTTGAGGAGATTCCTCCTTTCCATGTAAAGCGCTTTTAGTACCGAGAAAAGTGCTATATAAATGTAAAAAATTATTATTATTATTAATTATTCAGTACACTACTGTTCAATAGTTTGGGGTCAGTACACTTTTTTATGTTTTTGAAAGAAGTCTTTTATGCTCACCGAGGCTGCATTTAAAAATATTATAAAAAATAAAATTTAATTTATTCCTTTGATGGCAAAGCTGAATTTTCAGCATCATTACTTCAGTCTTCGGTGTCACATGATCCTTCAGAAATCATTCTAATATGCTGATTTGATAACGATTTTGTCTTTTTTTTATCGTTGAATCGGGTTTGCCACCTGAAAAAGCCTGTGATGTCCCTTCTCGCTTTACTATTGTCAATAAAAAGTAGTAAAAGGTCCCACAAAATTGTATGTATTTCAGCATATGCTTGCTTAGCACAATTGTTCTCATGGGGAGCAACAGTTGTGTTGTTTAGAGAATCCGCTCTGTTCTATCTTATTAAGGAGCCCATAATTTTGGTTCATCCATTTGCTTCTTTTCTTCACACAAGCATGGCTGTAGGTTTTTCATGTTCTGGTCTCGGGCTTGTGTACTTCCTCCCCTGGCTTCAAGCTGTATCATTTTCCAAGGCTGTTTTTATCCTCTAGGGACACTCACTTCCTTTTAGTAGCAGCTTATAAATAGCTTTCATTTCCATCCTCCAAATCCCAATCTGTTTTCACTGTACCATCGAAACATGTTTTTGCTTCATCACAGGGTTTTATTTCCCCTCCAAAATATATTAAAGCTTTGTTACCTGTGAGTTGCCACATCTTAAGTCTTAATTTAGTTCTTGTGAAATATTGTGAAGATCCAAAAAAATGTCCTAAAATGTTTTTTGTTGCCAAGCAAGCTATAAATCCATCTCCCACAGGCTTGGACTAAATCAGCACTTTTATTATGATAGAATATGACCTCTCTATGTCTCCCACTGGCCTGGCTTTGATGTGTACAGAAGGAGGGGCCCTGGAGATGCCTTTGGACCCTTACACAAGAGAAGTGTGAGACAAAACTCTCACTGTTCTTCTCCATAATAGAAATCTATTACATGTTCAGTAAAATAAGTGAGGGATGAAAGTGTCTAGAATCTGAAAAAAAAGCATTGAATAAGAGAAGGAGGGGGAGGAAAAGTCAAAGAAGTCCTACAAGTTTCAGGCAAGGTTACTTGAGTAGAGCAGAGAGTATATTTACCTCAGCAAGTTCACATGCATTGGCCCCAAAAGTATTTGGATATTTAAGCCACACATTTAATTTGTATGAATGTACTGCATAAATAAGCGAAGTTCCTCATGTTCACATAGGTGTCCTAACAGAGTAACCACAGGTGTTGTAGATCATCACATTAACTATATACATGTTTTTCTAATGTTTGACCAACTATAAAACTTCTTCTATGTGAAATTTCTTTAAAATAAATGGACCTTAGTTTGAGATTTTGCAGAGATGCTCGATATATTGGTATGACTGGATATCAGCCATTGATAGAAATGTTTAATAGAACAGTATTGGATATTGGTGGATATTGGATGTTTAATTGTACATGCTAGTTTCTCCATCTTTGCCATCGTCTAATGCTCTTGTAAAGGGATAATTCATTAAGGTCATTTATTCACTCTCAAGTTGTTCCAAACCTGTTTGAATGGCTTTGTTCTGCTGAATACAATGTCGGTAACCAAAAAATTAATGGGCCCTATTGTTTTCCATAGTTTCTTTTTTTTTTTTATTACCACATCAACTGTGTGGTGACTGGCATTCTTCAAAATATCCTTTTTTTGTGTTTAGCAGAAAAAATAAATGTATACCGATTCGGA
Organism: Gobiocypris rarus; assembly: GCA_023029165.1. Classification (NCBI taxonomy): domain Eukaryota; kingdom Metazoa; phylum Chordata; class Actinopteri; order Cypriniformes; family Gobionidae; genus Gobiocypris; species Gobiocypris rarus. The sequence continues at coordinate 23,961,069 of CM040920.1, forward strand.
ACAACTTGAAGGTGAGTAAATGATGACAGAATTTTCATTTTTTGGTGAACTATCCCTTTAAAGTTAAAAAAAAACACAAATAATTTAATAACACTGCTAAATAGTCAATCTCCTTTTTTCATACTGTACAGTATAATGTTGTGATATCTAGTCTCTTATATTTAATACATTTTTCATTTATTTAGACTATATAATATTGTAGAATTTTGATATCAATCGTTTATTGGTTATTGGCCATGACATGGAAATAAATATAGGCTTATCCTTATAAGCCAATGACACTTAAGTCGCATTTTAAGTGTAAATTACAATACAGTCTCCTGACAACTATTTTAAGTTGGCAAATTGGTGGCAAATTTGAATGAATATCTCATTCCAGCACGTCTCACTGGTGGGTTAGTTTTTTTAAATATTATAAATCATATGTTTTCCTACTAATTACATCATACAATCGGGTTGGTAAAGGGTCCAAATACTTTCTGGGCTCCTGCAGCACAAACTCTAAAAAAAAAACTCTTGCTATTAAAAATCATGGGTCAAATCTCTAATCTAGTCTTTAATCATGGTTATTTTGCAGGAGGAGATGAAGAATACATCTACATGAACAAAGTCATCGTCACAGGTCAAAACCAAGACAGAACAGACAGAGGTGAGTCTATAATCTTCAACATTATCAACACTGAACTTTGCAGGTGTGAGGATAAAAATGGCCCCGGACCTGCAAACATGTCTCTCATGTATCACAGTGGTTTATCTTGCTGTTTGACAGTGCTGCTGTGAATGTCATGTTTAGGGGGGGTGATTGGGTTATGGCTGAAGTGTTAAGCCCTCCTCCTCCTCACCATTTCCTGTCTGTTTCTCAGTAACTCCTGTCCTCCTCTCGCTCTTTCTGCCAGGCCCCCATCTGAGGCCAAGCTGCTTTGTTTAGATTTCACTAAAGAATGAGAGTAACAATAAAACCAGACTTAACATTCACATCGCAGTCGTCTCCACCAAAAAGATACATGCATGACTTAACTGCGGTTGCATTCTTTGATCAGATTCACAAACCGCACCATTTTAATAAACACAATTGAAAAAAAGGCTTATCAGGAGAACAATTCTTTGAGTTTCCTTATCGTGAAGAGGGTTTTTTACAAAGTAATTTCCTCATTTTCTTTCATATGTTTACATCTGATAAATCAATATCTGCTATCTGAGTCACTAATGTGAAACATCATATATGCTCACATAGACCAACAGGGAAATGTAAGTGTTGAGAATTGAATTGTAAAAGGCAACACTTGATGGTGTCCTGACTCCTTGGTGACTCTTAGTCCTTGCTGTGCGGGTTTGGTATTTGCCTTGCGTTCCTACAGCAACCCAGATGTTACCGTTTGGAGAGGAAGTTGAAGGAATGTCTGATGGGAAGCCACTGAATATGGCCATCAGCTCTAAGAGACTGCCGTAGGCAATGCAGTGATACCAGAACCGAGCCGAGCCGAACAGCAGAAATATTACATTGACATGTTGCTTGCATGCACAGTTCTTGAATGCTTATTTTTGCTGCACACGATGAAACCTTTGAAAAGTCTCTGATCTATTAATTAACAGCCACTGTTGTTCTATATGCTTGTCAGACCACAGACCTGAAGCCAATGGAGAACCAGGAAAACACATCCCTGTGAAGAACCCACCAGAGCCGCCTCCTCCCAGACCAGTGAGTGACCCTCAGCATCATTTAAACAGCAGCATATACTAGCACAAAGACACCGAAACAGTTTAATTTCCCACCTAATGTGTCTTGAGATGTTAATAAGACAAATGCTATACTATATGTAATCTACTATTAGGGTTGGGCGATATAATATATTGAATAAAAAAGATTTAGCTTTTGCATAATTGCAATTTTCAATAAACATTTTAATTTAATTTATAGTCAAAATTCAGTGATTCAATTATCAGTAATTCAATGATTTAAGAATAAGTGATTCAGTAATAATAACAATAATTAATATTGTTATAGTTTGTTCATTTAGTGAACAAAAAACAAAACTATTTTGACTAGATTTTTGCTTTACTTTATTTTGCAGTCAGTTTGGTTGAAACAAGCCATTGCAGAATAAGTAAATATTGTGATCAGGGTTTGACATTAACTTTTTTTCTCACCAGCCAATGTGGCTAGAGGTTTTCCAAAGTTGACCCCAATTTTGACACCTATACCATGGGGAAAACTTCCAAATAGATATTTTTAATATTATCTCATAATTTGACACACCAAGCAGACGGTTGGCCTTCTGGGCAATGTCAACCCGTTTTTGAGCATCGATCAGCTTAGTTTTTTTGGTGTGTTCTGCACCGCCTTCTGCCGACGCCGTCTGCATTTTGATATTATTTTGTGACTGTTTAAGCGCAATAAGCAGCAAAAAAGAACTCTTGCGCAATTCAAGCCCTGTAACACCAAGAATATTCATCCGGAGCAAATGAAACGAGTGAGGGAGGGGAGGCGGGTTTGTGTGTCAACTCGCTGTCGGAGAGATAACATTGCACTTAGTTAATTATTTCAGATTATTTATAAGACTACATTTGAAATATATATTTCAAACCCTGATTGTGATGTATTGCATATTGAATATTATCAAAAAAACATCAAATATTTTGATGTAGCCTACATATAATATCTTGGTTGTTTCAAACAGCCCTATCTCTTTTAGGGCTACTACATTGCATGACACTGTGGTCCTGCTGTTCTTTAATATCTGCTGTCTACTTTCATTTTGGCCTTTTTACTTACCACATATCTGTTATGTATCTGTTTCCCACGCTCAAAAATGTTGTATGTTTTTGTTTATAAGCCACGCACAAGCCAAATAACTAGTCCTGCAGGTCAATAATGAATTCTGCCTGGGTTAGAAACAGTAATCATTGGTATCAAGATAACATACATTTTTCAAAATAAGAGAAATATGAGGAAGTAAAAAAAACGTGGAGTCTTTGCGCTAAAATACTTTGTAGCTCCTGTATCAATCCTAGGCTGCTGTGGGAGTCTGCAGTCAGTCAGACAGGAGGATGGAGAGCATTAAAGCTCTCCAGCGAGAAGACTTTGAACTTCAGACCCATCTGCGGGGTGCTGGGGCTGATTAACAGCAGCTGCACAAGCGATCGGGGAGCTGTTTATAGAGGCTGGAGAACCGCAGTTAGAGCATGGACACGTGTGCGTGTGCATATGTGTGGGAACGAGGGACGGTACATGTGTTCACACCTATTCATTTATTGTGTTGCTCTCATTTGCCATAGACAATATGCATAGAGACGGTTGCTTTATTTATTGTTTATTGTTGATGTAGTTGAAATACTGTCATATAATCATATACTCACATTTGTGTTGTTCTAAACCTGGCTTTCTACTAAGGAACAAAAAAGGAGACATTTAAAATGTACCTGCCACTCACTCTGCATTTCCCCATTTTATTGTGGTGTACAATGTATTATTTAAAATACCTTCCTTTGTGCTCAACAGCAAAAAGAAAGGTTTAAGGGTGAATAGACAATGACATGATTTTCACTTTTAGATTTTTGGTAAATTTTTGTAACTTTAATTACAATTGCAAACGAAATAATTGGGATTGATACGCAATCTCTAAGGTGGATGATTAGCCTCTACAGAATCTTCCACGCATTCCACTTTGGCATTCATCTCCAGTGCTTCCTCTGCATCACGTTCCTGCTGTGTATCTGTGTTCTTGGGCAGTCTGAGTAAACAGGTCCAAAGTGAGCCGCTTTTTGGAAAACCCGTCATCTGTCTGCGAGGCTTCCACTTGTCACCACAAATTACATATTCCAGGGTCAAATTGCGGTTGACGGTAAACGCAGAGTTCCCCCTCACCATAGCCGTAAAGAGAGCACCCCTGCTATTGACGTAGTGTCCTGGCATGGCCGTCCATTGGCCCGTAGTGATGTTGTAACAGTCCATGAGGCAGCGCAGAAAGTCATCACATGGGCCGTTCCTCATGACATACAGGTTGTCGCCATGAGCCACCATGCAGTGTCCGTAACTCTGAGGCTTGACCATAGTGGTGACCAACGTCCATTCGTCATTTTTAGGTGCATATTCATAAATGTCTGTTGTATCTGGAGGCTTCCAGAAACACACAAATATCCTACGCCTGGCAACAGCGCTAGCCGGCGCAGCCACAGAACGAGGCGCGTTCTTACAAAATCTCCACGCGCCTGTGGAAACATCACATCCTTCTACAGAGGACATAATATTTTTGTCGAATTCACCTCCGATGGCATACAAGTGTCCGTCATGACCCACCAGGGTAAAGTTATACCTGGACTGCTGAGGACCATCAAACACACTCCAAGTGTTGGTTTCTGTGTCATAACAGAAGCTTAAGTCCACAGTTTCCTTGCTAACTCCCCGTACTCCTCCAACAATATACAACCGGTTCCCCACGACGGCCACCCCGGCCATGGAGGTGCTGGCATCTGTTGGCAGATCAATCAGGTATTTCCAAGTACTCAGTTCCTCATCGAGGTAAAACACCGTTCTGTAGCAGTCCTGCAGCATCTTCATGGACGGAGAATGAGTTCCTAGAGCGACAAATGATGTTGGTGAAAGCGACTCCACATAGCAGATCAGCTCCTCTGGGAGTGCCTTGACTACGTCTTGCAGATCAGTGTAAGCATCGCGGATGAACACCGCAGCACTCTGAAACAACCTCCACAAGCCATACACCGCTGCTGTGTGGTACAAAAGAATGCAGTTGTCTGTATCAAGAAGGTCTATCAAGTGTTGGACAAGAACATCCACTTGAAGGAAAGCTGCACACTCTGCGGCTTCCACAATCTCATCCGGGTCTTGTATAGCAGGCCGCTCACCCCTGGAAACAGCCATGGCTATCAGGAAGCCCCTCGCTTTCAGGCCTCCCTGCAGGTGGAACTCATTCAGCTGGCTGTCCTTCATCCCAGAGCGGAAGAGAGCACGGAAATACTCACAGTTTTGCCCCAGGACAGCCCTGTCTATGGTGAAAACGCTCTCTTCTACACGCACTCTCAGAACTCCAGTGGACTCTTCTCCTTGTTCTTCCTCATTTCCGTCCAAACTGCAGGGAGGCCCCATAACACTTCTATCCTGCCTGTCTGTACCCAGATTACTCTGTACACGAACCATAAAGTTAGACTACATTCAAGTTACTTAGTGTTTCTGTTTAGGTTTGACCTGTAAACACAAGTGTGCACTTACTGCAGTCTCACAGCTACTCGCCGCACTAAAAATAGCGACACACTAAAATAGAGGCTACGGATTTCAAAATAGTAGTGGAAAATTATCAGACTCAGAACTGAAAGCAATTACGTTCCAGTATAATGCTGGATTATTGAAATTTGAATTAAGTTGATTTGATTAAACAATTGAATTTAATAAATATTCTGTCATTTGTTTTCACCATGCAGCCTGACTGTAATGGACTCAAATACAGAAACCCATAAATGAAGTGATGGCAGTACAGACAGACAGTTCAGAAAGCCACTCCTTTTTTTTAAATAAAGCTAAAAAGATTATTTTTCTTCAGTACCCCTCTCTACCTCAGAAGTGTTTTGGCCCTTGTGAGTAAAACATTTTTCTTCACTGAATTTTTGGCATGGGAACGAGGGATTTTCCATGTTCTGGGTGTTCTTTTGGTCTTTTGCCCACTTGCATTTTTTCACTTTTTGTCCCAAAGACTGGTGCTTTATCATTATTTATACCTTAGACTTGAAAATTTTCCTATATAGACTACGTTTGTTTTCTTTTCCATTTTTCTTTTTAAGGAGAAGATGGTGTGATTTGTGGATTAGAATATGAAAACAAGCCTAGGGTGGAGTTCAGTCTCAACATACAGTATTGAGATTTTAGGATTTTTCTTTTGCTCACAGGGTTTTTCACAACCACTTTGCAGCATATAAACAGATCTCACTGTTGTCATGGTTATTCTGGGACGTGGACATGGTCTTGATTCTCGCCAGTGGCCGGAGAAGAAGCAAAACTGAGTTTGACGCTAGCCTGAAATGCCTTCATTTTCTTTTTAAACACTGTCTGAGGGTGGGACGAAGTGAGAAATATGGATCTTGTGAGTTGGGGTCGATGTGAGACAATACTTTCTACACAGTTCAATCAATAGCTTCCTTCTGTGTGGGGCTGTTGTTATTTCCCCACCAAAACCCTAATATGTTTCATTGGTCCCTCTTGAATGTGTACTCTTGTTCTGCATCACTTATCGTAGCAGAGCCCCTAGCAAGCTTTTGCATTCAACTTCCTGTGTCCTTGACATCCAGTTGTTTATATATATGCCTTGTTATAACTTAGCCTGCCTGTTTGCCTCACTTTTGCTTTTGAGAAGCACAAGCATGTCAAGTAAAGCAGGAGGTTTCAATCAAACCACTTAGTACAAGTAAAATGCAAGCGAAAGGAGATTTTCCCAGCCGCTTGTCTGTAACCTCTAGTCATCATTCAACTTTATGGTTGACAAGCTACCGCTAACCCTCATCAGCCCTGTGTGTCTATTAGTCTGTTTTTTTGTGTGATGAGGAGAGGATCACTGCTCTGTTTGCCCAGGGGCTGTCATTGCATTGTGGGTATCTGTAGGGGAATTTAGAAATGTTATGAACCGGCTGATTTGGGAAACCTCATAGCTAGCTCCACACCCTTTTAAAACCATTACTCCTGCAGGCAAACACGTGTGGAATTCCTTTTCTAGCTGAGCAGGGCTGAGGTCAGGAAAGATCAGTTTCGAGGAAGAATCCCCCTTTGGTCAGAAAGAAAAGCCCACATGAAAAGCAGGTGTAGAAATAACTAGGCAGGCTCATCTCTGGGGAGTCCTTCTATCTGAGTCATTACATAGGAGTGTATTAGAGATGTTCAGCTCAGATACAGCATGTGAATGTGTGTGCTTTGCACATCATGTGTTAATTAACTCTGCTGAAATGATAGATTTGCATGCTGGAACAGGCTGGTTTATGATGCTGGCTGACCAAAGATCCTTTCTGAATCATATCTATGTCATTTTTAAGGGTGCTCTGATCGATCAGGCGCTGATTATTATCAGCCGATAATCGTTTTATATAGTTTGATTGGTGGTCTCTATAAAGGCCGTTCAGACATTATTTTTTATTTTTATGCACAGCTACAATTTTCACATTCAGTGGTCTGGCTGTTCTACCAGGTGTCTGAAAAGGACAGTACATTTGCAGTGTCATTAGGGAGACATTGCAACGAAAGCAACCCTACAGCAATGCCAGCAAGAAACTAGGGCTGTACAATTTTAGTGCATTTCTTTCCTTCATAGCGGTGTGCTTTTCGTTCCTCCCTAAAAGCACAAACTTAATGTCCAAATCAGGTAAATCAGTGATATTATATATGTTTATTAAACAGTTCAGTACTTAATGCCACGAGGGTGGACTAACAGGCAACAGCGGCAATCAACTTGTCACTCAAGTGGCCACGTCTTTAATTATGCTGAATTTTAAGGCTTAATATAATTTAAACGGATGAGTTATTTAAAAAAAATTCATGTCATGTAGGGCAAAATTAGCTATATAGACCAAACCAATTTTTGTACCAGGCTGCAAAAAAAAAATGTATGCTGTAAAGTTGGGCATTTTAACATGGGGGATACATGGAATTGACTCCCTTTTGGAGCCTGTCTCTAGCGGCCAGTTGAGGAATTGCAGTCACTTCCATGTTGGCTTCAAGAGAGACCCCTGAAGGTTACTGCTCAGTCCTGACACTGACAGCACTAGTCAAACCATTTGTCAGTCTTTGTCAGCGTCTTGCTCCGTGTTCACAACATTTTTCAGTCTTTTCAAAATAAAAGTCTTCACTACTGAATGACGCACTCATCTAGAGGCGTAATAATATAACTTCTGTTGCTGTTCTTGGTCAGGGACTATTTTTTCCAGCAGAAGGAAGGGATTTTATTTCATGAAAGTTGCATTGATATATATATATATATTTTTGGATTTAATAGTTTTTTTATAAGAGCAATAAGGTACTGGAGGCTAGTGCTGTATCATGAATAAATCACTGCTTATTGCTTGCATATGCACTTAATTAAAATAGAATAAAATATAAAAAAATCACAATAATAATATATATGCGTGTATGTATGTGTATAATTTAGTTTTTTAATATTTTATACTATTTTAATTAAGTGCATTGATTAATATTTATTTATTAAAATTGATTGTAAACTCACATTTAGGAGACCAGCATCCAACATATAACAGCATTTTTAATAGGGAATACATAAAAATGACATTATGATTTGATGAAATAATGAGAAGGTTGACATAATAATAACATCATTCTCTTTTTACCTCATTTTCTCAGTGCAACATAGGGAGGGAACCCTTTCCTCTTCCACCAGCTCCTGCTCCAGCATCTATACTGCCTGAAAGTTACTATGAAGATCCACAACCCTATGACCCTATAAGCATCAATGGTACGTCTCTAATTTGGCCCAAAGGTGCCCTACATACAAATGATCTTCTAAAGTTGATTCTTTTTTGATTCTTTGATGTTCATTTCAAACCACTATTTAACCTGGTTCAAAAATGTATTTTTCCAAAGACTGGGTTACTGATTTGTGAATTTTCATCCTTGTTCTGGTTGCTCTTTTCCTATGAGAGTGAACCTGTGGCCATTGAGTACTCTGTTAGCTCCGTCCTACTGTAGTCTACAGCTTTACCGTGATACAGAGAAGCCTGCAGGCAGGGAACACAGAAAACAGTGATGGTCTTTGTTCAGCAGTAACCAGTCCTCTGGCTCTGGACACGCAGTGACGGAAGATTGACCGTGAGCCCAGGAAATGGGGCCAACAGTGATGGGGCATATGGCTGGGGTTGCAGAGTTCAGCCCAGCGAGGGGACAATCATTTACAATATTCTTCAGCAAATGACGTCTCTTTTTGGTCAAAGGATACAGAGGCATTAGCATGCAGCTGTGCTGTGTAATATCAACACACAAGGGATTTGCAGGGCCAAAATCTGAGATGTTTCGCCACTTGTTTCGGCAGCTGATATCAAGCCAAACCTCATGGTTTAGGATGAGTAAAGCGAATTTCCAATTGGATATGTTCTGACAGTGATGAAGCCCTAAAGTAATGCAATCATTAAAACCACTAGACACAAATATTTAGTGCAGCCCAAGATATCAATATTGAGTTTATGCAATTCTAACAAACATTCATCATGCAGCAAATGCACTTAAAGAGCACCTATTATGTCATTTAAAATGTTCCAAATATTGTTTTAGAAGTCCCCAACAACAGTTTTGCATGCATGCAATGACAAAAAAGACTTTAGTTTTCTTATAATATGCATTTATATAGTCTGTGCAGATATTTTCGGAAACAGAACAACCATCACCATAAATGGTTTTCGGTTTAACAAGTTTAAACGCATATAAAGAGAATGAACAAACATGGCATCAATTTTACCCTATCAATTCGAGCCTGAATATGAAGGGGAAACGTCTGGAGATGCGAATGATCAACAAACTCAATCGCAAACACCACGACTGGAGCAGGATATTTCTCAATGGTAAGCATCAATGTAACGTTCGTTAACTCGATGCATAAACATAAAGTTTTTACCAAAAAATAAATAAAAATGCAGTAACGTTACGTTACTACAAGGTATGACTCTATTCTTAAAGAAAACTCAGAAAACAACAACAAACAATTTACATATCTCAATACAATTGTCATTGAAGACCTAGAAGCTAAACGGTACAACAAACCAAACAATTATTAAGCATGCTACATAAAACATAAAAGCAACAATTATTAATAACACTTACAGTTTGTGATACGGAGGAGGAAGCTGATGCAAATACACTTGGAACTGAACCTTCCTCCAATATCAGCCGGCTCGCGAATCCAAATTTGATTGCATTTAAGTTGGTAAAGCAATCGTCTTCAAAATGGCGTGAACAAAGCACAAGGCTCGGACTATAATCCTGTGGTACAGTTGTATATATGAATTGTAGCCACTTAGTCTCCAAATGCTCAGATGAAAAAAGTTTGCTTTTGAGTCGCACTTGAGAACACAGCGTCTCGTCGCCATGATGTTTTCTAGTTTTCACTGGCGTGCGCAATAAGTGGCCGTATCGTATTCAAATAACTTGACAAGTTGAAGTCATCTAGTCAGAGAAAAAGCTTCGGTCTTCTAACGATTCATAAAAATGACTCAGAGTCAACTCTTACTTTTGAAAGACAATAACTTTATATACGGTGCACTGTCATATTTCAAACTTTGCAGGATGTTTTTGCTCACTTAGATCTATGTTACACACTACATGAAAGGTAAATTTCAAAATTCCATGATAGGTGCTCTTAAAATCATATTACTCTTCCTGTTTCTTTCATGTGATATGTAAGCCACATAAGGTTTCACTGGTCTGTAGCTTCTCACCTGATTTTTTTTCTCTTCCTCCCTTATTGCATTTCCCTTTTTATTGTCCTCCTGTGTTTCTGTTGATTTTGGTTGCTTTGCCATCATCACAGGGGTCAGGAAACGCGTAGAAGCTTCAAACAGTGTGGACTATGCTGTGATCACTCGGGGTATCTATCTCTGTGTCTCTCAATGTGCATCAGGAGAGAAAAACAAAGAAACAGCTCTAACATAAATGGCTATGGTGAAGCGCACAGCTCTAGGAAAACTTTGTTGTTTAATGTGTCCAAGCTTGACTTTGCATGTGCTTGTTGTCTTAAGAGCATGCCTCTGTTTGTTACTCCTACTCATGTATAAATCAAACATTTCAAAAATACCTTATCTAGACCAACTTCGTTTTAATGGCTCATACAATCCAGTTTTAAAACTTGTCGTCATTCACTAGCCCTCTTGTTGTTCCTTTTATTTTCCACTGAAGAACATCATACTGAACTGTAACAAGAGAACGGTCATTTTCTGAGAGAACTATTTCTTTATAATTCCGATTTTGCAGGGAGAATTTGCAGCGAGTTTTGCTCAAGTGCACTGGTAATGAGACTGAACAATCAGATCATGCCTAGCCTACCCTTTTTCCTTATTGGCTGACATTTGTCTCATGTTTCACATTTACAGAAGATACAGAGCCAGTGAGCAGTTCATACGAGTCCTATGATGAGGAGGAAGTGACGAAGGGTCACACAAAGTCCACAGCGCAGCACCAGTGGCCGTCTCCTGAGGCATCCATCGAGCTAATGAAGGATGCACGGATCTGTGCCTTCCTCTGGAGGAAGAAGTGGCTCGGCCAGTGGGCTAAACAGCTGTGTGTCATCCGCGAACATCGTCTCCTGGTAGGTGACATCATTGCTTATGTCAGTGACACTCATTTCCCACCCATTGCTGATCTATGTTAGGAATGTGTACACAAATCCCAGTGTTTGAAATCAAGTATTTACATCTGTTACTAATACTAGTTGTAATTTACTTAAACGTATGCTTTTAACTTTCTCTAATGTCCTTCAAACAGACCATTTAAAGTCAAACTAAAGTAAAACTATACCATATTTATTTTCTTAATGAACATTTCTGGTGGTCCATGATTTATTGTTGCGCATTATTCTAAAGAATTTTTTTTTTTAGTCTTTTTCTAATCCTCAATCAAAATGTAACTTGCACCACCCTTGAAATGACATTCATATTCCCTTCATCCAACAGTCATGGAATTGCTCATGATTCAGTCGATTTCCAGTGAATAAAAAACAAGTTCCGCCCCACATTTTGACATCAAAAATGAAAAATGGGTTGTGAACATTTCACATTTATGCATCTGGCAGACACACAAAGTGACTGCTTTTTAAATGACAATGCATTTCTTGGGATTAAAACCAATGACCTAGGCGTCGCTAGTGCCATGCTCTACTATACGTGCTACAAGAATGTTTTATGTTTACATATACCACTAGTGGAATATCCATAACTTTAATTAAGCTCTATCACGAATGATAAATCATTCTTAGAGCAGGCAGTATAAACCACCAAGAATGAATCAGATTTTTCTGTATGGTATTGTATTCAGTGCTACAAAAGCTCAAAGGATCAGACGCCGCTGCTGGATATCAGTCTGCTGGGCTGCAGTGTTGTCTACAAAGAGAAGCAAACGAAAAGGAAAGAACACAAGCTGAAAATAACCCCTATGGGTGGAGAGGCCATTGTCCTGGGACTGCAGAGCAAAGAGCAGGCCGAACAATGGCTGAAGGTGAGGGGCAATGGAGTCTGGCCCATATATGGATGAATAATTAAATCAGCGTTTGTTACAGCCTAGTTCCATCTTCTTCAGGTTATTCAGGAAATAAGTCCGAAAAATACTGCGGGATCTGATGTAACCGACTCTCCAACACTCATCTGTACTAAGGTATGACAGATTGCCGTTTATTCCCCGATTGATTTATGTATTAAACACTCCAATTTTGGGTGGATTTTTCATAAAAATAGTCTCTGTGTCAGGTTAAGCTATAAAAAAAGTTGTGCATTTTCTGGCAGGGTGAGCAGAGCGAGAGATACTCAGTGGTATCTGAGAGTGGCAGCAGCACAGACAGTCACGCAGAGAACCTGGAAAACAAGGATGGTGAGAGCGGACTGTCCTTCTTTTAGATGTCACTGTTTATTTTAGGTGTACTCTGGAAGTGACTTGATGTTGTCTAAACTGGTGGTGTTGAAGATGAACATCACCTTAGAATGTTGCTGGGGGAAAAAAAATGCAGCATCGAAAATAGAAATGGGCCATTCCTAATTTGAAGTTGTGACATGTCAATATGTACTTCCAGAGTAGAATATACACCGTTGAGTACAGTATATACTACCGTTCAAAAGTTTGGGGTTAATAGCCTACGATTTAAAAAAAAGTTATTAATACTTTTATTCAGCAAAGATGCATACAATTGATCAAAAGTGACAGTAAAGACTTTAGTATGCTACATAAAAAACATTAAGAAACATTTGTTGTTTTCAACATTGATAATAATAAGAAATGTTACTTGAGCACCAAGTCAGCATATTATAAAATGCTTTCTGAAAGATCATGTGACACTGAAGACTGAAAATGCAGCTTTGCCATCACAGGAATAAATAACATTTAAAAGAATATTAAAATAAAATAGAGTTGTTTTGAAGTGTAATAATATTTCACATTATTACTGTTTTACTGGATTCAAATAAATGCCGCCTCGGTGAGTGTAAGAGACTTCTTTCATAAACATTAAAACGTTTTACAACCCCAAACTTTTGAACATTATTTAAATATAACAAATTATAATCTATAATTATATATAATATGTACCTTTTAATTGTCATTTAAACTGTAGTTAAGAAGAAATACGGCAAGTTTAGTAACCTTATGAACATTGGTAAAAAGATGATTTCCTCTTTGGAAAGTCCAGAGAAGACTGTGGATACGTCAGGTAACCAATCATCACAATATTTAGTTGACCAGCTTTTAAACTCCCTGACAATCTACTATTTTCATTAACTTCTCTTTGTTTCTAGGCTACCTTAATGTCCTGGTGAACACCCATTGGAGAAGCCGGTGGTGCTCGGTGAAGGACCAGCAGCTTTGGATCTACAATGACAAAAGCAAGAGCAAAGTGGCCCAGCAGCCACTGTCTCTCGAGGGGTGCATGGTACTGCCAGACCCCAGCCCTGAGCACCTGTACTCGTTCCGCATCCAAATGGATGGAGAAGAGCTCGCAATCCTAGAAGTGAGTAGAGAGCAATGAAGTTCATTACTAAAGCCCTGCATAGCAAGACTTGAAAAGAGATGATATCACAATAATAGACTGTGGAAAATAATAAAGTCTATAATAGCACAGTATGGCTCAGCATACATAACAGTGAGACAGTATAAAGATGCATTTAGGCATTCAGTGAATTTCTGTCCATCTAACAATAATAAATACTGATTATTTCACAGACATTAAACAGATTCTGCTTAAGAATACCTAGCTTGCTTGCTACTAAGTATCTCAAACAAATCTTAAGTACCTAGCAAACCTTGGCAAATTCTATGATTGCTTCTTCCTCACAAGTGCACTTATTTACCCTGTACCAAATGAACTGTTGGCAATCTGTGGTGTATAACAGATCTGTACTGAACAAATGTTTGTTCCGGTTAGAGCTGGACAAAAGCGGAAGTACCAAGGTCATGGATTAGTAATTCTTTACACTCTCATGATGAGCCACTGTTAGCATGTATCTTGGCATCAGTCCATCAGCCTGAATGAGATTTCTGAGATGTGCGGAAGTTCCCTCTGTTTATTTAGCTCTGGTGTGCACAGCTTTGCAAGATTCAAAGCTAGTATTTAATGTATGCTTCAATGTTATAAGCTGCATCTATTTGATACAATATACTGTAAAACAGTTATATTGTTAAATAATACAATCTAAAACAATTGTTTTTTATTTTAATAGCAGCCATTACTCCAGTCTTCAGTGTCACATGATCCCTCAGAAATTGTCCTAATATGCGGATTTGCTGCAAAAGTAACACTTCTTATTACCAATGTTTAAAAAAGTTTTGCTTAATATTTGTGTGGAAATGGATCAAAAGAACAGCAGTTATTAAAAATAGGAATATTTTCTAGAAATCTTTGTCACTTTCACTTTAATGCATCCTTGATGAATAAAAGTATTCCTTTCTTAAAAAACTAATCTTACTAACCTACTAACTTTTAAATGGTAGTGTATTTGTACTTCTTTGTCTACATATTTTAGGTCACTGCTGATAAACTTTCCTTCTTGAGTTGTTTATCATCAGTTTTCAGTAAGACACATCTCAGTAAACAAAGACAGAGGGGACAGAATTACTGCGCGGGAAAGTAAGGATTCAATATAAACTTCAACGTGACTGCCATCTTCAGGCCAGAATGAAGTCCATAGCAAACTGATTGCCTATTTGCGGATCGTTTCAGCAGGCCAAGTATCGATGCAGGGTATCAATGAATAAATATCCTCCTTTTTCTTTCCAGGCTAAATCCTCTGCTGATATGGGCCACTGGCTCGGGCTCATTCTGTCACAAACCGGCACCAAAACAGAGCCGGAAGATCTCACCTATGACTATGTGAACTCAGAGAGAATATCCAGCATTGTCAACGCTGCCAAGACATCCATGTAGTAAGTTACTTCCTGCACATAAGTAGTTATTAAAACTTAAAGGGATAGGTCACCCAAAAATGAAAATTACACCATGATTTACTAACCCTCAAGCCATCCTAGGTGTAAATGAAATTCTTTCAGACGAATACAATTGAAGTTATATTAAAAATGTCCTGGCTCTTCTTAGCTTTATAATCACAGTAAATAGAAGCCCAAAAAGTGTGTTCATCCATTATAAAAGTAATCCACAAGGCTCTGGGGGGTTAATTAAGGCCTTCTGAAGCAAATCGATGGGTTTTTGAAAGAAGTTGTAAAGTAAAATACCGAGCTTCTGGGGACCACCTTCTGTATTTAACTTAAGAAAAAACCTAACTGGCGAGACGATGATGTTGGATGTAGAGTAAGCGTTTTGAACTCCGAGAGGCGTTACACTTTCTTTTGTAAGTTCAATGCGGATATACACCTAGGATGGCTTAAGTGTGAGGAAATTATGGGATCATTTTCATTTTTGGTTGAACTATCCCTTTAACATACAATATTAAAGAAGTAGTTTAAACAAAAAGGAACATTCTCTTCAGTTACTCACCCCTCATGTCATCCTAAACCTGCATGGGTTTCTTCCATGGTGCACAAAAGGATAAAATGTGAACTATATCCTATGGGCTGAATTCCAAAAAACAATCGTATGTGTGACAAAATGTGACTTGTGAAATATATTCATAGTCATATAATAGATTTGTTTGCTTTTGTGAGATTTTAGAGCCTGATTTGTGTGTATTTGTCAGTTTAATGCAGAGGAGGTACTCGGAGCCCAACACATACACAGACAGCCCTCCGTCAGACCCTCATACCTGTGATGACATATACGATGATGTGGCATCCACAGAGAATGAACAGGAGGTGGGTGAGACACCCTTGCGATGCTTTTGTCAGAAATCTACAGCTCCCACTTTATTGCAGCTGTGTTTATTCTGAGTCATAGACTCAGGACAGTCGAAGATTCACTTAGCAGTCGGCCAGAAATAATACGAGTGACAGGAAGTCATTGCTGGGACAGTGTTGTGTTTTTGTAACCCTGCAGGCCATCCAACTTCAATAATGTTTCTCTGATACTGTTCCTTTCTCCGGCTGTAGGAGGTTCAAGAGGTTCAGAATGGCAGCGAGGAGGGAACAGCAAGCGCCGAGGAGAACGGGAAGGATAGAGTGTATCTGGATCTGATCCCGGTTCGCTCCTTCCTGCACACGAGCCCGGGCAGAGTGTCACCCCAGATGTCCAACACCACACAGACAGAGCTCAGTCCCTCAGCTGCTCCACAGGATGATCAGCTACAGTCTCAAGAGGTTAAGCAAATCTTAAAGTCAGCATACAATGGAAATTCACCCTATTTATTTTCTAAATGCACGTATATAGATTTAGCATGTATATACTCGTCAGCCAATGCATAGAAACAAATTCCTGTCCTACATCTTTCTTCATCAATAATCTGTTACGCTCAGATGTAGTTACAATATAGAAGTTTCATTGTGACTTTAGTTTTAAAATTATAATTTAATTTGTGTTACCAATTGAGGAATTATAAATCAGATGAATGTGTTACCAAGGCCAATGTTTGCTGAATGTTTGTCTCTTCTGAAACAGCCTGAATATGAAACCTCATTACCGAGCAGCACAGAGAACCTGGACCCTCCACCTGTAACCCCCAGAGTGGACACAGATCCCTCTCCAGCCCCCAATCTGCTCGTCCAGACTCAAAAAATAAGTTTCCTTGGTCAGGAAAGCCAAAAGAGGGTCTCTCTGTCACCCCAAACACAATCCCTACCCCATACGTCGTCTGCACAGACACCCCAGAGTCCGCCCACCTCCAGAGGAAGAGCCGCCAGCGCGGATAGACTTCTCGATAGGCTCAAGTTCTCTCCTGCAGGTGAGGGCCTTCTGCCGTAAAATGAGTACACTTGCAGAGTGTGAATGTAGATCATGACTTCTACACATTCGCTCCCGTTAAGCAGGCCCGGGGTCAGTTGAGGTTAAATTAGGGAAGAACAGGACTGAGGCCGACGTGCGGCGTTACACCGACGATAGAGACCGGCTGGAGCGAGAGAGGGAGGAGGTTAAAAGCACTCTGGCCACGCTGAGGAAAGACAGACGAGAGGTTAAAGAAGAGCTTAGCTCCTGCCAAGGTACTGCAGTGCCACCTAATGGTCATGTTAGGAAACACTCATGTTTTGAAGCAATAGTTAACTCAAAAGGACTGTTTAGTCTTCTTTTACTAATCCTTATGTAACTTTGTATCAATTGCAAATACAATACTTGATATTCTTTTATGTAATACTGAGATACTGTTACACCATAATGTCATTGTGCTTGTAATGCTTTTGATTATGGTTTGCATAGACCCTACTCAGCAGGCCTCTCTGGAGGCTCGTCTGAAGCAGATGGAGGAGACGTGTCGTGAGGCAGAGCGTCGACGGGTGGAGGTGGAGCTTAGCTTGATGGAGGTGAAGGAGAGTTTGAGAAAAGTGGAAGCTGGACCTTTTACACTGGGCACCACAGTAGATAGCAGTGTACTGGAAACTTTAACGGTTAGTATAAAGACATGATTCAGTTTTTGCCTGGCTCTTTTCATGCACTTCATTTAGGGGAAAGCAATTTTTTTTAATATTTGTTTACATTAATACTTTTATACAGCAAGGATGCATTACATTGATCAAAAGTGACAGTAAGGACAATTATAATGTTTAATACAAAGAACCCTGAAAAAAAGATTAACTTTCCTAAACATTGATAATAATAAGAAATGTTTCTTGATGAAGAAATCATCATATAAGAATGATTGAAGGATCATGTGACACTGAAGACTAGAGTAATGATGCTGAAAAATTCAGGTTTACCATCACAGGAATAAATTATATTTTAAAATATATTATTGTAGAAAACCGTTATTTTGAATTATAATAATATTTCACAATATTACTGTTTTAGTGTATTTCTGCTCAAATAATTGCAGATTTGGTGGTGAGCATAAGTGACTTTTTTCAAAAACATTAATAAGTCTTAGTTCCAAAACCAAGTGAATTGCAAACCTAGACTTAATGGTACAATTCAGCATAGGTAAGAAATCAATCCCACTGTTCTTGTCTTTTCTGTTTTTTTTTTTGTTTTTTTTATTATTGTACTCTATATTTGAACTACACAAACTGACTTGTGCTGTTTTGTTTGTAGCCCAAGATGGCACCTGTCACCAGTCCTGCTCCATGTACACCCACCAACAATGGAGATTCACCCGTGAACTCTGCCACCGCGCTGAAGAGCAGACCCCTGTCCATCATGGCGCCTAACAAAGGAAACGTTATGCTGAAGGCCAAGGTCAGAGTCCACTTAGGCATCCATAGTACTAACAGAGAGCTTAGATTTTTTTATGACTTCATGATAGTCTTACATTTATGATTTATAAAACTGCATTAATTTCTCAATCAAAACAACTGTAAAATTACTAATTACCATGTTTTTTGGACATGTACCACCATGGTAATCCCATTGCATTCCTGGAAGTACATTGAAGTACCATGTAAAGGATGGTGTATATATACTAACATTCAAAAGTTTGGGGTCGCTAAGATTTTAAAATGTTTTTGAAAGAATCTCTGATGCTCACCAAGATTGCATAAATTTGCTCACAAACACAGTAAAACAGTGAGTTTGTGAAATATTGGTACAAAAAATAATTAACTAATTTAAGTACATTTAAAATGTAATGTATACTGTGATGGCAAAGCTGAGTTCTCTTGAGTGTCACATGATCTTTTGGAAATCACTCTGATTTGCTGTTTTAGACACATTGTTATCAATGTTGAAAACAGTTGAGCTGCTTAAGATAATTTGATAATTATTAAGTTTTTAGAATTTTTTCCATCAATGTAAAACGTCTTTACTGTCATCTTTGATCTATTTTATGCATTGTTGCTGAATAAAACTATTAATTTCTTTAAAATATATTTTTGACCCTAAACTTTTGAATGGTTGCATGTTTATATGATATATAGATGTTTTGTCATCTTTTCTTTTCTTTTTTCTTAAAATATGTTCCTGTGTTAGCCTATTGCCTGAGTTGATGTCATTCTCTTTCTGCAGGAATGGGAGAAAAAATCCACAACCTAGTAGATGTGAATAGCAGGCGCAAATAGACTTTTTAGCCAAAGCTCAAAGGACTGCTAAGGCAAATGCTTTAGGCAGGAGGGAAAGAGGCTCCGCCCCTCTGACCTACAGGCCCGCCCTCTGATACATCACCCTCCACTCCTCCCTGCTTCTCTGCAATCAGAGGCTGAGAAGGTGCTGGGTACATGCAGGCAGCTGATTCAAGACAATATTTTCTGCACCCTGCCAAATAACGCCACTGGACAACAACAGATGTTAAATCTATTCAAGTTATTTTATATAAGATAAAGGAGGGGAATGATTGAAATTATTCCAGTGGTGTGCACAGTGTGTGATGAATGTTTCACAAGCTTGAGAAGAGACCAAAAAGAGTTGAGGAGAGCTTTGAGAACCACTATTTTTATATTGAAACATTTAGATTTAAGACATAAATCAGCCATTTGGTACATCTGGTACATTCTAGCTTGGTTCATGTATGCTGGTAACCAAGATGTGAATATATATTACATATCCGTTTAGTGTTGTTGTTTTTTTTATTTGTTACTGTACGCTAGCTGAAACATGCACTTTTTATTCAAATAAAAGTTTGTACTGACAACAATGCATAATCATGCAAATGGCATCCTGCTTTCAAATGGCAGACATTCATTTCCCCCCCCCAGTAGGTGAATCCAAAACAATACAAAAAAAATAGAAAGTGTTTGAGTTAGACAAAGTTCTGGAAAACAATTTAATAGCTTTTCAATAGATAAATGCATCACTGTAACTGATAAAAAATAAATATGGTCAAAAACATGAGGCTTTCTGTTGCACGAGGATTTTTCAATATGACAGATCACAAGCAAGTACAACAGAAAACATGTTTATAAAGGGTTTTCAGTGCTGAATAATCAGTACAAAAAGCATCAAAATCCCTTAACTGTTCCCCCACCAGCATGTTTTAAAAGTGCCTTGTCAGCATCTATCGGTGAGGTTGCGAACCACACACCACTCCATTTCGAAGAACACAGAGAAGCTATGGTGGCCGACATAGCACTAGCTATTCTTTGCTGTCATCTTTGTCCTATGTAGAGCAGTTTGTCCATTTAAGGCTACTGTAGAAACATTGCGGCGCAAAATGGTGACTTCTCTATAAGGGAATAAAAGGTAATTAAAAACACAACGGTTCATTATGTAAGGTTTGACCACTGAAACAAACATAGTTGTCTATTATATTGCATTTCTGTCAATAGATCTTCAAAAATATTACACACTGCACCTTTAAAAAGTTGCCAGCCATCGCCAGAATTTTTTTATCACTTTCACCAAATTTTCTTGGCCCCCAGGTTATGCAACATGCAATATATCAAAAGAAATTAAATAACCTCTGCTTTTAAACAAAACAAACAAAGCATTTTATTCGAGCTTCATGTAACACTTGAATGTGGGTGTTTCATAAAAAAGCAACATTTTGAACAAGAAACTGCTGGTTTTTCCTGTGTTTTGATCTGGAGATTCTCTACTCTTTTGTGTAGATGCTTAATAGTACCTTCTACTGTATAACAGTAAAAACATGGATTGCCGGAAAATTCTGTCAATGGTGGGGAAAGAGTTAAGATTGACTGTGAATAAAAAAAAAGTCCTCATTTAAGCGCATTTACAAAATTCATGAAATAGATGGACTGGAGTGTCGTCTGGATTGTGTGTTTACCACCAGAGTGAATTGTAGAATGAAATTGAACCCATTGCTGAGCTGTGTCTCTGTTAGTGTAAGAGTTGAAGTGTGCTTTTCTGTTTATCTGTGCTGTTTCCGGGACGTGTGTCTCCGGCGTTGATCCCTATAGCGCTGCAGCAGCTCTTTTTCACTCTTGTGCTGACGGCGCCTCAGGCCTGCAGGTTTAGGGAGGTCTCCTCTGGATGGCAGTTCTCTGCTTCCTGAAAAAGGTCACAGATATACATAAATCAAGACACCTAAATATACCCTGCCAACCATCCATTCTGAAAACACCAAAATTATGACCCATCCAGCGGGCACAGAAAAATGAACAAAACATATTGAGCAACATAAGCCAATGTGTGAAGCCATTTAAATTAGTTATAAAATGGGTTAAATAATCAAGGGCTGAATCCGAAATACCGCCCCTATACCCTTATATAATAGGACACTATTTGAGGGGACAGCCACTTGTAATGGTGTCGAAACCATAGTGGACGTGCACTCATTCTATCATATATTTTGTTGACCTGTGTACTTACATTATCCCAAACGTTTCAAAAAATGTTTAAATGCAGAGAAATTAGCTATTTTAACCAGTGTTACGGACCGTGTC
This sequence comes from Gobiocypris rarus, assembly GCA_023029165.1. Taxonomy (NCBI): domain Eukaryota; kingdom Metazoa; phylum Chordata; class Actinopteri; order Cypriniformes; family Gobionidae; genus Gobiocypris; species Gobiocypris rarus. The sequence continues at coordinate 23,982,628 of CM040920.1, forward strand.
CTTGTGAATGACATCATAATCGATATTTCATCTAGTGGCTAACAGCATAATCGGAGAGATGGAGAGCATCATAAAAGCATAATAAAAGCTCCAAGACCAGTGTTTTGCACAGGTCTCTCTCAATAGCATTCACTCCCAAGGCCAAAATATGTCATTTTTCAGTGCTAGAGTGAGCTTATTCAAAACAAAAGCTTGATGGCGCCTTGATTTCGTCAAGGTTTTATGATGCCGCAGAAGACTGCTTCGCAGTGCTGTTTTATCATATTTGATACATTATTTGAGTTATGTTATAATGCTACTCTGTGCGTTTGTTTGGCCGTTACTATGAGAGACTTGTTACACACTGCAGTAAGCTAGATCGATATTAGGCATGGTAAACATGGTACTCGCGGTAAACTGTGTTGAGCTATATAACAATGATTGGTTTTCTGTCAATGAATGTATCCAAACAGTTGCTCACCTGTCTAATAAAACACATAATATATTAAAGCATCTTTGGTGTTTCCATGGTTTCTACAAAATAAAAATGTAAATCGAGGGTAACGTGGGTATGATGTCACTGATAGATGTCCTGATTAAAATTGCTTATTTATCTGGATTTAAACAGTCTTGGAAACATCTGGGATAATATAAGTACACAGGTCAACAAAATATATAACATTGTTCTAGTGTTTTTTGGATATTTTAATCCAAAATTTTACATATTGTGCCTTTAATAAAACTTTAATACATTCAATCATTCATGAACATGATTTCTGCCCTAGTCCGTCGGATTCCTTTTCATCGGCTGTAGAGGTGAAGAGTCAAGCCTACAACTCCCATGATTCTATGCTAATTCACAGCGATCTCAAGCTACGCCTTTGTTTTGAATAGAGGCTTCTAGTGGTGAAACTTACATACTGTGCCTTTAAGGAGAAAAAAAATCCATTATTGTTAGATTCAAGCTAAGAAAAAATATAGTTGAATAAAGTTATATATATATATACATATACTTAAATATACTTAAAAAGTTTAAAAAACAAGGAATGAAGAAAAATTTATTCAGCAAGAATTAAATGTAAAAAAACATGTTTATTTTATATTCATCATAGAATCATGAAAAAAAACTATGTATCATGGTTTCTACAAAAATATTAAGCAGCACAACTATTTTCAACATTGATAATAATAATAAATGTTTCTTGAGCAGCAAATTAGCATATTAAAATAATAATTTATGAAGGATCATGTGACACTGAAGACTGGAGTAATGGCTTCTAAAAATTTAGCTGAATATTGTTTTAATAAAAAATAAAAAAATAAAAGTGGAAAAATACCTACATACTTGTCAACTTCCATATACAGGGAAAAAAGAATATCCATTACTAGTACAAAGACTAATTAGTAGTTAGTGGTACTTACGTGTTTCGCAGTGTGGACCCTTCCACCCACGGCATTCACAGCGGTAGCTGCCGTTGAGTAGCACACAGATGCCATCATTCATACAGGGGTTTGGACTGCACAAGTTAACAGATTTCTTCACATCTGTAGAACGTGTGCAACAGTAGAATATAAATACATCAGAGATGAATATATGTTTTCAAAGTGTATTACTAGTGCTGTCTTACCTGCACACACCATCTGTACCAGCACATCCTCAGAGTATTTCAGGTCATCATATGAAGGTACAGAGATTATGTGATCCTCAGAGCCGGCGATGCGGAAGAGAACCTCTTGCTGTATGTCCCCGATGCCGATTACAAACACTGACACTCCGCTATCACGAATCTTCTGTGCAGGCACTGCTGCATCCTCCGCACCAATCCCATTAGTCAGCACCACCACAGCCTTGTTGACTCCAGGTCGTGCTCCTTTCCCCACCGTCAGGCTTTGGGAGAGCACGTGGAGCAGGGCTGAACCTGTAGAGGCCTTCCCACCCAGAAAAGCAGCATCTCCCAATGCCTTCAGCACAGCAGAGCCCGAGTCATACTTGTCTAGGTCAAAGACCGTGACGGGCCGCCTCCCATAAACCACTAGTCCCACCTGAGCCACATCGCGATTGATGTCAAACTGCACTGAGGTGCTCCGAACAAAGTCTTGAAAGTGGACGAAATTGTCCTTGCCTACACCACTGGAGCCGTCCAGCACAAAAACAAGGTCCAGAGATTGACCCAGACAGCCTAACAAAGACAAAAAGGCTTTAGTATAACAGTTAAAAAAACATAACCAAACTGAAAGGAATAGTTCACCCCTCAAAAGTTTTTGAATATTGTCGGCATGTAACAGAAGTTCTGATAGTCTTTTCTTCCTTATTGTAACGTATATCCGAGAGAATCGGCTTCTCCAACAAGAAAACATATAAGGTGGGACTTAATTTTGTACATTGGGAATTGATTGGATTGTTGGATCATTGTGGTTTGCTATTGTAGTACAAGGGACATAGTGATGGAAAAAATAATGAGAAATTAGATAAATATTTTGATGCTTTTGCTTTTTCTTTCAAAAATTGTTCTGTTTTCCTGAGAAACTTAGTTCACTCGCAAAACTTTAGCATTCCCTCACAAAACCTTTGCCTTCGCTTAAATTTTAAATTATTCAGTTTCACAAAGGTTTAGCATTCCCCTGAAAAAACTGTTCCCTTACACAGCTTTTGCATTCGCTTGCAAAACTTTTGCCTTTGCACACAAAACCTTTGCTTGCAAAATTTTTGTTCCCCCGAGAAACGTTTTCGCTGGTAAAACCTTTGCATCCCCTCTCAAACCGTTTGCCTTGGTTCACAATTAGTATTATTGCAAACGTTTTTTACTCCCCAAGAAATGTTGTGTTTGTGCAGCTCAAGAGGGTAAATCCCAGACATTACTGGTTATGATTGAAATATAAACACTAATTTTTTTCTAGATTTTTCTTCTTCTTCAAAAAAAAAAAAAAAAAAAACAACTCTGGAAGTGTATTGTTAATACACTATATTGCCAAAAGTATTGGGACACCCCTCTAAATCACTTCCATGGCCACAGGTGTATAAAATGAAGCAGCTAGGCATTCAGACTGCTTCTACAAACATTTATGAAAGAACGGGTCGCTCTCAGGAGCTCAGTGAATTCAAGCATGGTATCGTGATAGTCTGTTCGTGAAATTTCCTCACTACTAAATATTCCACAGTCAACTGTTAGTGGTATTATAACAAAGTGGAAGCAATTGGGAACAACAGCAACTCAGCCATGAAGTGGTATGCAATGTGAAATCACAGAGTGGGGTAAGTGCATGCTGAGGCGCACAGTGTGCAGAAGTTGCCAAATGTCTGCAGAGTCAATAGATACAGACCTCCAAACTTTGTGTGGCCTTCAGATTAGCTCAAGAACAGTGCATAGAGAGCTTCATGGAATGGGTTTCCATGGCCGAGTCTGGGTTTGGCGGTTGCCAGGAGAATTGTACTTGCCTGACTGCATTGAGCCAAGTGTAAGGTTTGGTGGAGGGGGGATTATGTGGTGGGGTTGTTTTTCAGGGGTTGGGTATGGCCCTCTAGTTCCAGTGAAAGGAACTCTTAATGCTTCAGCATACCAAGACATTTTGGACAATTTCATGCTCCCAACTTTGTGGGGAAAGTTTGGGGATGCCCCCTTCCTGTTCCAATATGAGATCTCAAAACCTCCACTCTAATTCATCCCAATGGTGTTCTATTGAGTTAAGACTGCGAGCCAGGCCTTCTTGACCAACATTAGTGCCTGATCTCACAAATGTGTTTCTAGAAGAATGTGCAAAAATTTCCAAAAATACACTATGGAAACCTTGTGAAAAGCCTTCCCAGAAGAGTTGAAGCTGTCCCTACGGATTAAGAATGGGATGTCATTAAAGTTCATGTGCATGTAAAGGCATCCCAAAACTTTTGGCAACATAGTGTATCTTGTATATCTTTACTCTTAATTTTTGTCAGCAGTATGTTTTGATTAAGATCGATGAATTAATTATTATAATGATGCACATTTTTATGCATTTTTTTTTAAATCTTTGTTAGCTTTGAGGAATTAAAAAAATGGTTTGTTAACGTACATATTTCAAAACTATGGAAACAAATCATCGGTCTGTAACAAGGGTCCATTAGATGAAAAACGCAAAACATCCTCACTAAAGAGAGGAAATAATGACTAATTTGTTAAAAAATGATGGGTGAACTATTCCTTGATGTACAAGAATCTATGTAAATCAGACATTTATGTAGACTTTACAGTGGTGAACATGAAGAATGGTTAAGATCTCTACCCTGGTTGTCGACACTGCAAATTTTGGCTCTTAGTTCTGGGATCTTAGCGCTCAATCTGTCGGGTGACTGATATGTGATGGTGCGCTGGGGGTTTCCTGTTATGTTGTTTATTTCAGTCTTCATCCCTTCTGGTGCTACACCGATGATGAAGATCTCTCTGTCACGTGCGTACTTCGCTGGCTCCACCACAGGGTCCGCCGAAGGCGTCCCTGTGAGCAGCACTACCACTCGGGGCAGGTCGTCCTGAACGTCTGCAAACACGGGTGTGCTCTGAAAGCCATTGCGTGTGATGTAGCGAAGGGCGTTTCCAGCCTTGGCCTGCCCACCACGATACTCCAGACGCTCAACAGTCTGGATCAGCTTTGCCGGGTCTCTGTGCTCCCCAATTTTGGCTTCGATCTTCACATCTGAGCCATACTGGGCCAACCCCATCTTTACAGGGGTGTCAGAGCTCAGTACAGCCTGCATGAAACGCTTCAGGAAGGACTTGAAGCGCAAGAAACCCTCTAGAGTAAGAGCGGAGGAGCCCTCGACCAGGAAGAGCACATCCACAGAGCAGTCGAAACTCAGAATGGGAGCTGGAAAAAGAGGATGCGGTTAAGAGCTGCTTTGATTGACATACATTTAGATTCCATTCTCAGAACATGCTTAACATACCACTTCTGCATTATCTTGTGTTTATTTTAGATTTTAGTTAGGCTCATGTGAGACATTGTTTACGGAGGAGAGGGCGTAGGGCCTCTGCTCTCCTTTACCCATTAACACACGCAAAAATGCATTTATGAAGAGCATAAACAAACAAAAGATCCATCTCTCACTCTGCAGGTAAGTGGGGTCATCTGATCTAACCCCTGCCTGTGATGTCATTCACACTGACTGACAGCAGGAGGTTAGGCGTGTCATCGTGTTCTGATTGGCCGGAGGATTCTATGTCAAAGTTACAATGGAAGACTGATGACAGAGTCTCATTTAGGAAACTATACCAGCCCCGTCTATTTATTTTTTTTGATCACTGGTTTTGTTGTGTTTATGTATGCTTTGGCAACATTGTATGTATATCAATAATTCCAAAATTATTATTTTTTTTAATTAATTTGATGGTTGCATTTTACGCCACAAATTTGCAATAAGGTGTCTAACTTTAGAAGCATTTGGCGATGGAAAGTTGACAAAAAGTTGACAAAAGAGACAGATTTACACACCAGGTGTCTCCCTCGTCTACTGGTGCTCCAATCGACCAAAACGCATCTTAATACCAGGTGTAAACAGGGCCATAATTATAGTGTCTCTTTCATCTGAAGGACATAAGACCTCTGAGGTATATTTCAGTCAACCATGACCTGGCCCGAAACCTGACCCCCACTGTAACGTGAAACCATGAGCTGTTTGTGACAACTCCCACACACGCATACAATCCAACCAAACCCACCAAAACAAAACACACACACACACAACTCACAGTGAATGTGAGACAGGGACAGCTCATTAGATGCTGGGGAGTGTGGGAAGAGAGGCACATGAATGTGAACTTACCACAATTGGGGTCACTGCCGTAGCCTGTGGGACACTCGCAGCGGTATTTCTCCAGTCCCTCAGATATACACGTCCCCCCGTTCTGACAGGGCTGAGAGTCACAGGGGTCTGAAGGGAGAGGGAATTCATCAAATTCTGATGATTATGGAATTAAATATTCATTATTAAGTATTCAGATCTTTAGGTCTTACCTGGACAGATAGTTCTATGACAGACAACGGGGTGCTGCCTGTAAACTTTGTTATACCTGTAAAATAATGTGAATCCAGTTTCACTCCGCACATTTCTGAACTACTTTATGTTTTACTTCAGGCCATTAAACCTCAAAATGATTATTAATAATAATAATAATACACTTTATATATTATAGATAAGCATATTAGGATCAAGGTTCCTGTAAGACAATGTGAGACCAGTTTCATTTCATACATTTATGTTAATGATCTTCTTTATGTTTCACCTCAGGCCATGAATATGAGCCTGCGATGTTTCAAAAGATGAAAAACACACAATATAATACAATACAAACATAAGTTCCTGAGGCATCTCTGTAACTAATGATCCATGCTGGTGTACAATAGTGAGAAAGAGAGTCAGTCTACATTAAGGTCATTTTGACTGTTCATTCTACATGTGTCAGACGGATGGTTTTCACCATCTCATTGAATAAACAGAGTGAGAGTCAAAAGCATCTCAAGACCAGTGCATTTAGTTAAATCCATGTCATGTACCTGTAATGAGGGCAGAGGGATGTGTATGGTGAGTATCCCTTGGACCCTTTCCAGCACATGAAGTTCCCCTGAAGCTCTTTTACAGTCTCCAGGGTTTTCTGCACACACGGGTAAGACTCCACCTTACACCCTGCAGATATCAGTGTAGGAAACGTCACTCGCTGCTCATAAACCCAAATGCCGCTGTTGATTGAGTCACAGGAGAGTTTTTTTACCTGAAGGCACGGCAGTGCAGACGGAGGAAGTGGTGAGGCTGGTGAATAATCCATTAACAGCATCACTGAAGTGCTCCGCAAAGAACACGTGAGCATCCGAAGGGCTGCTAGCCAATTCACGGAGCTCTTCCCACCTTACGAGAGAAAGATCATTTTCTGTAATGCTCCATACAAAAAATGCTCCATACATGTTTTCTGACTGGTTATATTGGACTATATCTTTTTTTTAATGATATCTGCCAGCCAAGGCAGTAGGGACATTTATGACATATAAAATCCTTTAAAAAACACACACACACACACACACACACACACACACACACACACACACACATGATGATACACTGCTTTTTAAAAGTTTGGGGTCATTTTTTTATCTTGTGAAAAGTCGTCTCTTAGGCTCTCACTTTTATTACAGTAAAACTGTAATATTGTGAAATTTAGTTACAATTTAAAATAACTATTTGAATATGTGAAATACAATATATAAATGTATAAATATAATTTATTTGTGTGATGGCAAAGCTGAATTTTCAGCATCTTCTGTCACATGATCCTTCAGAAATCATTCTAAAACACTAATTTGGTGCTCAAGAAACATGTTGTAAACAGTTGTGCTGCTTCATATTTTTAGTGGAAACCATTATACGTTGTTTTGTTTTAGAAATCTTTTCTAACATTATACATTTATTTCCTGTCACTTTTGATTAAAGGAACACTCCACCGTTTTTAGAAATAGGGCTTATTCAACTTCTTTACATTGTGAATACGCAGGCCACAAGAAGTAATTAGGTGGGTTTTTTTTTTTTTTAATCACTTTTACTCAGGACATGCTAGCTGGCAACATAGGATTCCATTCATTATGCTAAGCTAAGCTAGCGGCGACCCTGCCAAACTAAAACAATGCATGCACTGAGACAAAAATGCATTTGCCCACATATCTAAATGTAGGGAAGATGTTGAATAAGCCCTATTTCTAAAAACAGTGGAGTGTTCCTTTAATGTAATGCCTCCTTGCTGAAACAAATTCATGTAGGTCACACAGTCAATTCCAGATTTATATTACAGAACATATGGTGCAGTAAATTTCTGCCGATACATTTTGAGCTCTGAGGTGTTTCATTCATCCAAACGTCTCCGTAATCCACCCAAACACAACACTGTTAGACTCCCAGCTGTTAGATATAGCCGTTAAGGTGAGTTTATCCACTGAGATTCTCTCTTCCTCCTGCACCTGTTGGGAAGCTGCCATAAAGCCTCAATATAAAGAGAGAAGACAGAAATTCTGCTATCTGCAGCCTAACCAACAGTAAAAACACACATCCATACTGTCAGCAGCCTTTTAGTGTGCAACAACACACCTGTTAGTGTGGCACTATGTCTGAGAGCTGTCAGCACATCAGTTCAATGACTAATAGAGCTGAAAACATTTAAAAAATGGCCGCACCTGTCCCTGCAAAATGTCTCAAAACAATCACTCTATTATAACTTTTTTGTAATTTTTTACAAAAAAAATATGTAAATCCTATAGTATTCTTCCCCATACCTTAAAGTACCATGCACAGTTAATACAATTGTACTTCATTATGGTAATCTCTCAGAAGCAGGATATACATTAAAGTAGTAAATTAAAATATGGTAAGAAAAAGCTTAACAGTCATTTAAATAATGTCACAATTGAAAAATATGCTTAATTTCCTTTAAGCATAACAATTTGTTTTGTTTTTTCTGTCTGGGGGAGTGGGGGGTTGTGTTGTTTAGGATTGTTGAAATATTACCTGGAAATGTTCCTGACAGGTTTTTTTGAAGCGGGTAATTAGAGATGTGAAGGTTTTATTCCATGATTGAAGTCAGTGCAATGTTGTGTGTTACCTTGGGTAACGGATCCCCACGGCAAACAGAGCCATTCCAGACAGCTTGAGCTCCGAGGCAGCCAGCTGCACTGCCCCCTGGGACTTTCCATCAGATAAGAGGATGACGACGCGTGGCACTGTGGAATTGCGTCCGCCGGAAAACCCCTTCCTCAGAACGAACTTCAGAGCCAGACCCGTCTGTGTGCTTCCACCTCTGAACGAGAGAAAGAGACTTACTTTAAACATTTCGCATTTTTAAGACATAAGAATATCAAAGTGAACTACTGTGACATGATACTGCAGTCTTTATTACTGATCTTTGTGGCATGTCACACCTTTACAGTGGAAAACAGTAAATCAGATACCCAGAGCAGCACAGTCAACATCCCACTGCACAACGAAGAGGACAGTCTGGCTGCAAGTTTTCCTTGACCTTGCTTTCATCACCAGCAGGGTGGACTATTGTAATGGTCTTCTCACCGGCCTTCCCAAAAAGACCATTAGACAGCTGCAGCTCATACAGAACGCTGCGGCCAGGATTCTGAGCAGAACCAGAAAATATGACCATATCACGCCAGTCCTCAGGTCTTTACACTGGCTTCCAGTTACATTTAGGATAAATTTTAAAGTATTATTACTTGTTTATAAATCACTCAATGACCTAGGACCTCAATACATTGCAGATATGCTGATTAATTACAAACCCAACAGATCACTTCGATCATCAGGATCAAGTCAGTTAGAAATACCAAGAGTTCACTCAAAGCAAGGAGAGTCTGCGTTTAGCTATTATGCCAGCCGCAGCTGGAACCAGCTTCCAGAAGAGATCAGATGTGCTCCAACAGTAGCCACATTCAAATCCAGACTCAAAACACATCTGTTCAGCTGTGCCTTTACTGAATGAGCACTGTGACACTGTACGTCCGACTGATTCGCTCTTATCTATGCATCACCTTTGTTTTTGGAGTTTACATTTGTTCTTATCTTTGGTTTTATCTATATATAATCTTATTCTTTTAATTCTCTTTACTACTATATATTTTTATTTCTTATGTATCTGTTGATTATCATTGTTGGTTAGGGCTGTCTGACTGGAAGAGATTGGAAAAGGAGAGCAGGGTGCTTCGCTTCATTCTGTGGTAGCAGACAGTGCAAGGAAGCGGACTCCAGAAAGGGAGGCCCTGCGGGTATAGGTAACGCCCCTACAGGAGCCCGTCTTGGACCGACTTGTAAGGTCCAGGAGACATTGCAAACCTGCTCCATCTCTTCCATCTCAGATAGGGGTGACCGCATTTAGAGAATCAGGCAGATAGGGATTTATTTATCCTAATTTTATTTTTAATTTTTTAATTAGAAAATTCTCTTTACAAAAAAATTATTTATAAAATTCTCTTTACAACTGTTTTAATTATCCTTGTTTTTATTTTTAATTCTTACACATGGTTTTCTTATTTCTTATGTAAAGCACTTTGAATTGCCATTGTGTATGAAATGTGCTATATAAATAAACTTGCCTTGCCTTGCCTTGCCTTGACTGCCTCTGCTCTAATCTCATTAATTTAACTACAGCGGCCCCTCAGAAGTCTTAGGATAACACAGAAGCCTTTAGTTCCCTTCAGTCCACTGTGTCCTTAAAGAACCCTGCATGATGAAACCTGAACTAGTTACAGCACTCACAGGTTCACACAGACTGCATATTTATCTTTAAGTTGATACTTCATAAATTTCACTTGATACATAAATTAGAGTTAATGGTTAACTGGCCATTTGATTAAGAAACTGATGTAGGAATAGCAAACAAATCACAACAAAAGAATGATAGTATCACAGTCCAAAAGTCTGGAGCAGCACACTGAAAATGTAGGGTTCAAAATCAAAAAATTATATTCTAGATTAATTGAAAATGATGATGCATAACAATCAAATTGATCTTAACCAGGTCATATTTTCTCTGAATATTTTTGTCAGAAATTGTCCTAAACTGTTATACTGAAAATATATTTATGCAATTAAATCATATTTTTATTGTAACATCATTATCAAAAGTATATAGACACCAATCAAGCATAACATTATGACTAATACTGTGTTTGTCCAACTTTTGCTGCCGAAACAGCCCTGACCCGTCGGGGCATGGACTCCACTAGACCCCTGAAGGTGTGCTGTGGTATCTGGCACCAAGATGTTAGCAGCAGATCCTTTAAGTCCTGTAAGTTGTGAGGTGATGCCTCTATGGATCAGACTTGTTTGTTCAGCAAATCCCACAGATGCTCGATTGGATTGAGATCTGGGGAATTTGGAGGCCAAGTCAACACCACAAACTCATTGTTGAACTCCTCAAACCAATCCTGAACCATTTTTGCTTTGTGTCAGGGCGCATTATCCTGCTTAAAGAGGCCACAGCCACCAGGGAATACCGTTTCAATGAAAGGGTGTACATGGTCTGCATCAATGCTTAGGTAGGTGGGTACGTGTCAAAGTAACATTCACATGGATGGCAGGACCCAAGGTTTCCTAGCAGAACATTGCCCAAAGCGTCACACTGCCTCTGCCGGCTTGCCTTCTTCCCATAGTGCATCCTGGTGCCATGTGTTCCCCAGGTAAGCGACACACACACACACTCGGCCATCCACGTGATGTAAAAGAAAACGTGCTTCATCAGACCAGGCCACCTTCTTCCATTGCTCCGTGGTCCAGTTCTGATGCTCACGTGCCCACTGTTGGCACTTTCAGCAGTCTACAGGAGTCAGCACGGGCACCCTGACTGGACTGTGGCTATGCAGCCCCATATGCAACAAACTGTGATGCATTCGCAGTGATGTATTCTGACAACTTTCCATCAGAACCCGCATTAACTTCTTGAGCAATTTGAACTACAGTAGCTCATCTGTTCGATCAGAACACACAGCCTTTGCTCCCCACGTGCATCAATTAGCCTTGCCCGCCCATGACCCTTTATACTTATTAAATATATAATATTACTAAAATATATTTTATGTGCAAATATGTGCAATTCTCAATATTTTTTAATTGTGAGTCTCATTACTATAATTCTTGTAATAGTTTATTTTTAAACCAGCATAAAGGCAGTAAAACAAACTATATAAATATTTTTAAATTACAATTACAACAATTAAATGAAAGTATTATACATAAGATTTATATTATATATAATATATTATATATAATATTTTTTTTTTTTCACATTACAGAAATTAGAATGAGGTAATAATAATTAAAATACAGTTTCATGAGTAACTTTCTAAACTACACTACAACAGCTATATGTTTCACTTTCAACTACTGACAATGCTTCTTTATGCAGTGCTGAAATACATGATCTCCTCCATCCTACAGGGATATTGACTAAGTGTCAGTGGAGACACAGGCATGTGCACAGCTGGGCTGCTCCCCATCATCTTTGCTCACAGTTGTTCAGCTAGACAGACAAGTGGTGATATGTTCATGGAGTGGGAATCTGAAACGGTAATTTCACAGCTTGTCGAGGGAGATGTGGTATGTCCTGACTGTGTGATGAGGTTTAGGCCAGCTGTGTGCTCAGTGTAATTCAGCTACCAGTCATTATAGAACCCTGCACACCCGTCACCACAAAAACCATTAATTCAACCTCATCAAGTCATCCATCATGACAGCACACTCAGACACACATGCACACACAAGTCCCTATGTCTGTGTCGACAAAATATTTCTCATCCTCCACAGGAAGTGCTGATCCCTGATAGACACACAATAACAATAATCTCTGTACCTATAGTGGATTTTCTTCAGCTTTTTCTTCAGCTCCTCCTTGCTCTTGTAGGAGTCTAGACTGATTTCCAGTTTGGGCGTGGAACCAAACTGAACCACGCCAACTTTCACCTGCCCAAAACAGAAAACGCAGTTTAAACGCTATGAACATTAAGAGGAAACCAACATAATTATTCAATGATGCCAGAATTTGAGAAACGGCATGCAAGAATGAAAAGAATAGTTCACCCAATAATAAAATTCTGTTATCACCCTAATGTTATGGAGGCTTGTTTCCAACAGGGGGAGAAAAAAAAACATTTCCTCCGAATTTTGAGTTCATTAACCACAACTCCGACTTTATAACTTGCAATAGTTTACAGTATATCTCATACTGAATATCTCATAATTGTGTGATAAAAACTTTTTGTATGAGAAATAAGTAAGCTGATCATTGATTTTTCCAGCAATTACAAGTGTAAATCTTGCAATTCTGAGAAATATAAACTGTGCAATACTTTTTTCTTACAATTGCGAGTTTATATTCCACAATTAGGACTTTTTCCCCTTTAGAATTGTGAGATATAAACTCAAAACTGTGAGGGAAAAATCTATTTTGTGAGATAAAATGTTGCAATTTTTTTTTTAGCTTCCATAGCAACAGCTGTGATATTCCAAAACTTAAAATAAACAACATAAGCACCATAAGCACAGTTTATATGATTTTATGCTATTTTCCTTCACCTCTCTTTCTGAAGTCAAATGATATATTTATGTGACAAAAATAAACCTACTGTTCACTATAATTAGTCATTATTCACTGATAATCTTGCTGGTCACAATTGGTTACTGCATATGTGATAATAAAAGCCATTTTGTCATCAACAATGTCAACACATTATTTTTGAAATGCACACTTTAGAGTTGTTTTTATCCTTGAATAGCCCTGATCACAAATAACTTTAATTTTACAATGCAGCTCTTGACATAATGATAGCATAATGGATTGAAACGACATAGGAGTGGGAAAATAATAAAATAAAAAAATTGGGGTGTTCTTTTTCTTTTAATCTGACACTGATTTTATGTAATCTGACCTTGTCTGGGCTGACATCGAGAGCCTCACACAGCTTCAACATATAGTGCCGGGATCGTTCGAATCCTCCTTTCCCAACGCTGTAGGAGCTGTCCATCACAAAGAGAACATCCATTGCTGCAGAGCACTGCATCACTGACCACACACAGAAAGAAAAAAAACCCACAAAGCTTACCATCCGGATTCCATCTTTAGCTACTCAATGGTCACTAATGAATTAGTAGGTTAATCAGTCTTGTCTTTTGCACACTGACGCATTTAAAAGAAAACAGCTGCAAAACATCAACACGTTCACATAATCACTAGCCTATATTTGACACATTTAAGGAGCTCAAAGCAAAGGTCACCTGTGGCATGTTCTAGCGGAGATAAATACTCACAAACACATTACAGCAAGTTTGTGCTAGTCAACCGGCTAAATTATAATCCATGTAGCTGTCATGTTAGAACCCGCCGCCTGTCATAAAGAAGGTGATTAGACAGAGACGGCATGCCGCTGTCTGCCACAGCACACAAACACATTTACCTAGCTATACAAATGTATACATAGCATAGACTTGTTTTTATGCTACTTATAATTTCTAAAGACAGGATTTAACTAACTTCTAAAGGCAATTTTAGCCCCAAACTATACAATCACTATAATACACAAACTCTCACAGGCTTTCTGTGTCTATGTGGAGTCATTCTTTCAAACATTTAATATGAAACTAAACCCTCTCTTAACAAGTAAACACAGGTTTTTGACTCCCTTACACATTTATATGGACACACGTTGGCATTAGATCAGTGGTTCTTTATACAGACATGAGTTCTCTTCTTTGAATACAGTGTTGTTCCTCTGCACTATATAGTGTTGCTTTGTAAATGTTTGAGTTGTCACCTCATTTTCTGAGTGAGAAAGAAAAAAAATGTTAACACTCACTTTCTCCAGCAGCGTTGATTTTCATAATGGTTTCAAGATCTGTTTGCATCTCATGCACAGAGAGAATGGACCAAACTATATATAAAGAGATACTGTAGTTATTAGTAAATATAGGCAAGACAGAACATTTTAAACTGAATTTAAAATAATCTTATTGTCACAAAACAATATTAAGATAGTTAACTTAAATGTCTAATTTGTTTTGAAGCTGGCTTCTGCTGATGAAACTGCAAACTATTCTTAAGCAAATATTGTCTTTAGTTAATTGCACTTCTGACTCTTGGTGTTCATTCTTCACTACTGTCCTCTGGGTCTAAGCTGTTAAACCCCTAACAGTTAATTTACACGTAATTTTATTTATTTTTAAAAAGTGTACAGAAATAGTTAAAAAGTGTTACGAGAATCACACTTCATCAGCTGGATAAAATCGTTCTGAGAGCGATTACAACTATATTGTTTATCTGTGCCATTATCATTATAGTTATGGAGTAAACCTTTTTAATATTAAGAACTACAGTGCATCCGGAAAGTATTCACAGCGCTTCACTTTTCCCACATTTTGTTATGTTACAGCTATATTCTAAAATTGATTAAATTAATTATTTTCCTCATCTACAAACAATACCCCATAATGACAATCTGAAAGGGTTTGTTTGAAATCTTTGCAAATGTATTAAAAATAATAATAATAATAAAAAAAATAAAACATATGTACATAAGTATTCACAGACTTTGCTCAATACTTTGTTGAAGCACTTTTGGCACCAATTACAGCCTCTCTTTTTGAGTACCGCAAGTCTTTTTGAGTATGATGCTACAACCTTGGCACACCTATTTTTGTACCGTTTCTCCCATTCTTCTTTGCAGGACCTTTTAAGCTCCATCAGGTTGGATGTGGAACTTTGGTGCATAGTCATTTTCAGATCTCTCCAGAGATGTTCAATCAGGTTCAAGTCTGGGCAGTGGCTAGGCCATTAAAGGACATTCACAGAGTTGTCCTGTAACCACTCCTTTGTCATCTTGGCTGTGTGCTTAGGGTCGCTGTCCTGTTGGAAGATGAACCATCACCCCAGTCTGAGGTCCAGAGATGGTTTTCATCAAGGATGTCTCAGTACATTGCTGTATTCATCTTTCCCTTGATCCTGACTAGTCCCCCAGTTCCTGCTGCTGAAAAAATCCCCACAGAATGATGCTGCCACCTAGACCATGCTTTACTGTAGGGATGGTATTGACCAGGTGATGAGCGGTGCCTGGTTTCCTCCAGACATGACACTTGCCATTCAGGCCAAAGAGTTATCAGATCAGAGGGTTTTTTTTCTCATTGTCTGAGAGTCCTTCAGTTGCCTTTTGTTAGGGCTGTCATGTGCCTTTTACTGAGGAGTGGCCTCCGTCTGGCCATACCATCCATTCCTGATTGGTGGAGTGCTGCAGAGATGGTTGTTCTTCTGGAAGTATCTCCTCTCTCCACAGAGAAACGCTGAAGCTCTGTCAGAGTAGCCATCGATTTCTTCTTCAACTCCCTGACTAAGGCCCTTCTCCCCCGATCGCTCAGTTTGGCTGGGCCAACAGCTCTAGGAAGAGTCCTGTTGGTTCCAAATTTCTTCAATGTATGGATGATGGAGGCCACTGTGCTCACTTGGACCTTCAATGCTGCAGAAATGTTTCTGTACCCTTACCCAGATTTGTGCCTCGATACAATCCTGTCTCAGAGGTCTACAGACTTGGACTTCATGGCTTCATTGGTTTGTACTTTTGACATGTACTGTTAACTTTGGGACCTTATACACAAGTGTGTGCCTTTCCAAATCATGTCCAATCAACTGAATTTACCACAGGTGGACTCCAGTCAAGTTATAGAAACATCTCAATGATGATCAGTGGAAACATGATGCACCTGAGCTCAATTTTGAGTGTCATTGCAAAGGCTGTGAATACCTTTGTGTCTTTTTTTTAATATATAAATTTGCAAAGACTTCAAAAAAACTTATTTCACGTTGTCATTATGGGGTATGGTTTATAGAATTTTGAGGAAAATACTGAATTTAATCAATTTTGGAATAAGGCTGTAACATAACAAAATGTGGAAAAAGTGAAGAACTGTGAATACTTTCAAGATACACTGTATATCTTTATTGTTAGCTTTATAGTAATCCTTCTTGGTGTGAACGGGCCTTAATTCGCTGGTGGTTCCTTCAAGAATTTCCTATGGGGTTTTATAAAGAGGTTTTTCATTTCATGTAAAATAAGGTCTGTGGTAGATATAACTTTACAATACTTCGACGTTTTGTTCTACATTTTAAACTGAACACACTATTTTTGAAAACGTATGTTTTTAACAAGTAACTAAACAACTGCTTGAGTGTAATTCACTTTGTAGAACAAAATGACAAAGTATCATCAAGTTATGTTTACCACAGACCTTATTTTACTCATAAATTGAAAAACCCCACAGGAAAATCTTAAAGGAACAGAAGCGAATTAGTCTTCCAGGTTCTGACATCATCCCTGTACCACTCTATTGTCCTAAAAATAATGCAACTACAATATAATGCAAAAAATCTGAATGGTCATAAAAACATTTTCAGGTGAAATATGACCTGGACATGTAGTTGGTGTTACTGACCCAGGTACTCCCTCAGGCACTGTCAAAGTCAACAGCAGGTTATACAAATGAGTCATTTGAGCACGGCTCCTAGATAGATGATCTGACCCCTGCCCCCAAAACACAGCTCCGTATGGAACTCGCTAAACATCCTTAAGAGGGGAATCATTCAGAATGATCGGCATTCCAGCAACGCCCACTGGACGTGAAGAGAACGGTCAGGCTGTCCTGGCCCATGTTTCACGCTCGAGTGAGCAGGGTTCAGAGCGACGTGCTCTCTCATGCATACAATCGCTGATTGAGAGGCAGGGGCCATGTGAACAGCCTTGGGCAGTGAAGATCCTGTGTAATGCTCCTGTGGAGTGGAGTGCGCTTGAGAATCACACTATTTAATCATGTGCGTTTGTCCTAACACTCCTGCCATCATGCAGAGGGCTGCTCTCAGCACCTTGCCATGGTAACAGACCTTGGCCTAAGAAACCTGCAGCACCCCCCGGGGAGATGAGGGGCTGGGGGCTTTAGGGGGAAAATGATGAAGCCACAAAATGTTAATGGTTAAATTCCACTGATAGTGGAGATTAATACAGCTCTGGGTCATTCTGAATCACTGCAAATCTCACAAGAATTCCAAAATAGCAAAATGATACCTCAGAACCTTTGTAATTAAATAAATAAAAAGAAATGAAAATAATAGCCATACAGTTTAACACCAGGTTCAGTTTTGTAGTTTATAACTACACTTACAGCATAGCCTACATTACACTGTGACAGGTTCAATAAATTATTTAATTTGTGATGATTCAAACTGTAAATGTAAAGCGTATCAAGCTCATGTGTGGTGAACCATGAAGCTTTATTTGTTTGAATATGTAAGTATGCAGTTTTACATCTAAAGAAAGGGCTGGTAATACTGGAAAGGGGTCGTCAGAGCTTGTTATTTTCATGATAGACGACCAACATCAGTGATGTATGGCTCTGAACAAGTCAACTTGTACTAGGTCACGGTGAATCTCCCCTCAAACCCTGCGGTGATCCCCTCTGACAGACTGTGGAACCGAGAGACATTTTATCGCCTGATTTGAACGGTCTGAAGGACTAAATCCCTCCTCAGATTTATGGCATATGTCCAGCAACGTAATGGGAAAATATTTGAGGAATACACGGGTAGATATCTCAATTCAGAACTCCACACTCCAACAACTAGAGGAATTTAATGGAGGCCTCAGTAGGACAGACAATAAAGTATAACAATAATTTAAAGTAAATATTTTGAACAGCTTTGGATCTCTTTAATAAAAACCTATTGCTGGCCGGGTAAATGCTGTAAAAGTTAACGCACTTGTTGAGTAATAAACATCTGGCTGAAATTCCTAGTTGCGGGCTATAATGAATTATTCTTTTAAGATAAACATCTCAAATAACTAAGAATAACATTTCTAAAGTTGAATTGCACAATTAAAGATTAAGATATGCATCTAAATTCAAGTCAATAAATATATTTAAATCTCTGCACTTTGCAGATATAAATACAACAATCATTTTTTTTATATATATATATATATATATATATATATATATATAATTACAATTAAATAAATAAAAAATAACATAACATACATAATATAACAAAAATAACAATAAAATTAATAAAATTAAAAGTTAAATACTTCCTCTTACCTTGGCCAGACAGGAGCATGAGAAGGAGATTCAGCCGACTTCTAGAGGACATTTTGCATTGCATTTGCATCCTGAAATGTGAACAAAAAGATTACATTAAAAAGGAGCCTAACAGGAAGTCTTTGAACAGGTCAACTACTGAGTAACTGTACAGAAAAAAGCTTTGAGAATTCTTACAAAGAAAAGGCAGACTATTTGGGTAAAACAAATTGACAAAAGATTTCTTGGAATTTCACTCATGAGTTGGTGGGCTTGAGGTTAGCGGGGCAGCAATTTTTATTGACCTTCAGGGGCACTGGTTGGACAAGCTAGGAACATGGGATGGGAAAGCCAGGCTGACTGAGGGCTATTTTGAGATCAAACCCAACCAACTAATGGTTGGGGGACTCAGGTAGCAGCATGAAGCCCGTAAAGAGAGTCTGTACCCTTATGCATCAATAAATGACTGACAGCAGTCAAGGGCTGCACTACAATTCAAGAGACTCATGACAAAATATTTATGGGTGAGCTACCTCTCCCCTGAGCCCAATGACGAGGCATTACTGGGCCCCAAACAATCTTCCTAGTAGTCCCCCTGATCACAGGCAAGCTCAAATATACGCCAGTCAAACTGTCGTCACATCAGACTAATCATTTAACCGTCTGTGTTTTGAGAAAAGTGGAGGGAGAGCTCAGTGATGTGTGGAGAAAACAGCATGATACTGTTCATCTCAGATTAAGTCCCCCTGCAGCCACAAAATACTCCTGTGCCACATTCCCAGAGCTTAAGGTCAAAGTTTACATCTTTAAGAGCCCAACTTTATTATTAAATTAAACATGTTGACAAATGCCAGCTGGCTGAACCAGACAGGAGAATAATTCACCGCCACGAGTCTCTGGATTCAGTCTCAACGCCTACCTGTTCTGCTCTGCAATCAAAGTCAAGCCAACAACCATCCAAAAACCAACACTGTAAAATAAAAGAGCTGGCTCATGTTCAGACTACTAGAATTAGCTACTAATTTGCAAATGAATTATGCATTAACCACAGGATGACATTGTTTTTGTTTAAGTAGTAATTTAAAACTATTATTCAGCAAGGATACATTAAATTGATCAAAAGTAATGGCATTTATACAATTACAAAATAGTTCTATTTCAAATAAATGCTATTCTTTTTAACTTTCTATTCATCAAAGAACCCTAATAAATTATTTCCACGAAAATATTAAACTGCACACATGGAATTCAAATTTCTTATTAATGTTTCTTGAGCACCAAATCAGCATATAAGACTGACTTCTAAAGGATCATGTGACTGAAGACTATAGAAATGGCTGCTGAAAATTTGCCATTACAAGAATAAAATATATTTTCAAATAGATAAGAGTGATTTTAAATAATATTGCACAATATTTTTGCCTAGCCTTGGTGAGCATAAGAAACTTCTCCCATTACTAATCATACAGTCTCCAAACTTATTGGGGAGGGGGTGTTAGAAACTGCCTCAGCAGACACTTCTAACACACACACACACTTAAATACACCCACCCTCACACATATCACAGCTAATTCTACTTTACAAACCTTCCCAAACATAGTCTTTGTGGTTGATAAAGGGCAGATAACAGTATTTCAAGTCTATATGGTCAGATCTACGTCCAAGATGACAATCACGGTGTGCATTCAGTGGAATCTTTTCTTCAAATGTGTTTGAGACACATTTAAAGAGCACAAGCAAAATGCGTGTGCGTGTGTGTGTTATGTCTGCACTGTAGTATCTGATTGGTCAGGTTCCAGGTGTTAAGAGCAGTTTAAAAGGCAGAGTGGTTATCAGTTTTGGAATGAAATGAAGTGACTATTGAGGCAGTTCGGACCCGTGAAGCCACTCTTTGATTGTCTCACTCACGGTGGGACTTCTGAAGATACACACAGAGCACCACTCAAGAGAGGAAACGTTAGCAATGCCACCTGACATTCTTAAAGATAGAATCTATCAAATCCAACAAACTGAGAGAAAGACTTATGGACAATTCAGTCACACAGCACTCTTTCTCAGACTTTAGAAAATCGGACTATAGTTGTCGAAGGGAATCTGATAAAATCTTACCCTGATAAGGTGCATTTCCTTCCCGTGAATGAACAGCAGGAAGAAGACATCGCTTGTTCAGGTGCCATTTAATAGAACCTTCTTTGAGGCTGATAATCATCTGGATTCTAAGAGCACCTCACAATCCTGCCATACGATAACCTTGACAAACAACCCGTCTCGGTCTGTGTAACAAGTGGAGCCGTCTAGGGCCAGATCAACCCAGTAGCCTACTGGCTCTTCTCTCCTAATTCCTCTTTATTTTCTCTATTTCATACATTCCTCGCTGGTCTAATCTTTCACTTTAATTATTTCACTTTATCTATGAAGAATTCCTAACCCAAACTTTTAGATGCAAAGCCCGTCCCCCATAATATTTGAAAACATGCTAAATATATTTGACATTGCAGAGCTTAAAATGCAACACTTGTTAATGGCCGATACTCCGGTGTATTCAGCTGCTTGATCCCTATGCACTGGGAGTAAATGACTTGAGCTTAGTGCATTGGGTCCTATAATCAGAGGAGTGACAGTAAATGAGGAGAGGCTGAGGATGAAAGGACAGCATTTAAATGCCTCCTGCTGAGTTATGGTGACCCTTATTGAAAGTCATGTGACAACCCATTTTGAAAACATGAGCTAACTTAATTTTAAGACATTTAGAATGATACAAATTCTGTTTTTATGATATGAGAAATTGCTTATTTTTTTATCTAGAAGCATCATCAACGTTATTTCATTAACAAGGGAAAGATCCTCCTGTCCTGTGCAGTGAAGTCACGCATGCCGCCACCACAGAGAATTGCAGTTGATTTGCATTATCCATTGTTTACTCTTTTAATCGGTTTAATTAACATTAAGCATATTTCAGATTACACGTGTAAAGCCTAATAAAACCCATAACATTAATTTCCGCTTATTTACTTTGGCATTCTGTCTGTAGCAAAATAGTTTTCACAACAAATATTTAAATAATAATGTTACTTCATTCCATTGTCATTGTTTTTCCAGAAAAAAAAAGAAACCGTTTTTCCTTAGAAGTTTTGATTTTAGTAAAGGTCGATTTAATGCAGATAAAATTGATCCGGCAAAAAGTTATACATTAATTTCCCAATGCATGTAACAAACTAACGCCGACTTGAACACGATCCATGAAAATACAGAATAACAGATAATACCCATAGATACAGTGCAAGATCATCAAATCACTTGTAACCGTTTAAATTTCTAGCACCGCTGGACCGAACATTTTGAGCTTAAGCCACGGAATAACAGATTTAGCCAAATGAAATCTACAAACATTTTCGTGGAAAAAACATACTTTCCTTTTCATAATGAACATGTCTCACCTCTCCCGTCCTGTTCTCACCGAAGGCAATGAAGTGTCAGTTCCTGTAGTGCTGTAACTCGGAGGCTCAGGTCGTGTTGAACAGGAGAGGGTGCTGCTCATCTACTTCCGTACTGACTTCATCCTCAATTCAAATCACTCTACAGACCCTTATCAAGCTAAGACCAAAATGCTCTCGTGACAAAGTTATTAAAAAGTGACCCCCTTATGTCTCTAATTAAATAAGGAACAGGCAAGGAATTGTTCATCCCACAATGAAAATTCTCGTGTTGTTTTAAACAGGTACATATTTCTTGGGAGTGACAACTGACACCTATTCACCTTCAGTGATGTGAATGATAGGCTGTATGTCTCTAATATCTTTAAGTCAGTCAATAGTTTGAAGGTGTAAATGATAAATCTGTGTGAAGAGTTTAGTTTCAAACACGCCCGCACGACACACACACACACATGGCTTCAAACAAACGTAAGTACTTTAATCAAACTGTAACATTGAAGGAACAAAACTGGCCATAGAAAAACAAAACTGACCATGTGGAACTGAAACTGAATGGCAATGCTGCATTATTCACGATTAATAGTTACATTCTCTCTTGGCTCCAGAAATAAAACCACAAACATTATATAGGCTATAATAAAACAATAGCAACAATATTAGTTGAATAAAACAAAAATAAAATTCACACCTCTCTAAAGATAAAAGCTACTTGACACTGAGGATCTCGAGTTACTATTTGGTTCCACCAACTTGTTTGATGAGGAGCAGAATCAATTTCTCAATTTGGTCAATCTGTAGGGGGAAATAAATCAGTAAAATTAAACATATGCATGTGTAATTTATGCATTAGCTTTCCAAAAGAATCATGACTTGTGTTTGCAGCTTTCCTAACCTTTTGCTTCAGCTCAACACAGCAGCATGGTTTGGGGGCTAGAAAGAAAGACATTTTTAAATTTTCTTCTAGTTTAATTAGTATATTTGTGTTTTAAAGCTTCTAAGATTACAGATAGATTACCCCTTAAACAGAAATCAGCATCTGGCTATGACTGTTAAGGCCAATTCACAATGCACTGACAGACACCGATCAATATGGACAATCACCAGAATTAAGATACGTCACTTCTCCGATATCCCAAAACCCGACAAGTGCAGACCAACACCAACAAAGGCCAACAGGTAACACACTATTCCGACAAAACCCAACTAAGTGTCTCAGAGTCGGTGCAGTGTGGATTGGCATTTAGTTCCCTTTCGAGAGTACTCTCGTATTGCGTTTGCTAACGCTACGGGGAATTCCTTTCCTTGAGATATTGAAGCAACATTTTTATCCTAAAAATTACCATATAACACGCAGTGCAGCTGCACAGCTCTCAGCAGGAAGCTGCTGCGTGCTGATTAGCTGTGCCGCTGCAACTGCAGCAACCTATGGCGAGACCGCTGGGCGGGACGGACCAATCGGGTCCCTCTATATTCCCGCCACAAGGGGCAACAGAATTTGCATAGCCAAGGGTACATAACTCCCTGTCTCGCTAGGTTAGTCAGATTAATTCTTCTTCAGCGACTCACCTCGCTGAGCTCTGGATCGAAGCCTGCCGTCGACACGCACCCAGCGGAACTCTGCAGCCTGAGGACGTCGGAATCTCCGCCTTCAGCCTGCCTTCCAGCTGCGCCATCCGGCATATATCCTTTTACCATTACTATGTCTCATTCTTGTGCCTCGTGCAGAGGTTTTATTGCGGACGAGGATCGACACATCATCTGCATCATGTCTCGGAGACCACGCGCGAGCTGCACTCAACCAGGCGGCTGCCCGGTCACGACGAACTGGCGCTGCAGACCCTTCGGGCTCGGCTCACCAGTTTCGACCCGAATCCCGTCCCTTGCTCTCAGCCTCTCGAGCCACGGAAAAGAAACGTCGCGACCAGAGGCCCCGGGCGCTCTGGCGAGCACACGCCCGGTCATTTCCCGCGTGCCTCGCCATCGCCTGTCATGTTCGTCGAGGAACAGCACAGCTCCCCTCGTTTGGCGGCTGCTGTTTCTTCGCCGGACAGGAGGAGGAAGAGGAGGATGACAGCCTTTCTCTTGCATCCGAAAGCGGGTGGTCGGATACCGTCTCGAGCACGCCACTTCCGCGGACTGCCAGCGCGCAAAACTCGGTGGACGCTGAGCTCATACGCCTGCTCACCAAGGCCGTGGGCGACCTCGGCATTGACTGGTCTCAACCGAGAGCCCACGAGAAGCAGACTTGACGAGTGGTTTTTGAGAACCGTCGCCAACCAACCGCTCAAAAACCCGCTCCCTTCTTTCCGGAAGTCCACGAGGAACTAACCAAGTCGTGGAAGGCGCCATTTTCTTCTCGCCAAGTCCTCCTTTTCTTCAGCGCTCTCGGTGGTCGATGGCGCTCAGAAAAGAGGATATCAAGCCCTTCCTCCCCTCGAGGAAGCTGCCGCGCACACCTTTGCCCGCCCTCCGCCAGAGGATGGCAGTCTAAGGCTGTGCACCCTTCCAAAGCCTGCCGCACTGCTTCCAACCTCGCCGGTCGAGCATACGCCTCCGCCGGCCAGGCGCTTCAGCGCTTCACTCTATGGCGGTGCTTCAAGTCTTCCAGGCCAAACTCCTCCGTTCCTTGGATGAGTCTGTCCCGGATAACGAGGTTCTGAGGATCTGCGCGGCGCCACTGACTTGGCCCTGCGTGCCACAAAGGCCAACGCCCAGGCGATCGGCAGATGTATGGCCAACTTGACGGTATTGGGCGCCATTTGTGGCTTAACCTATCCGAGATGAAAGACTCGGACAAGACTGCTTTCCTGGGACGCGCCCATGTCGCCTTCAGGACTATTCGGTCCCTCCGTGGTTGGATTCACGGAACGCTTCACTGAGGCACAAAAGGCTTCACAGGCAATGCGACATTTCCTGCCCAAGCGTTCCAGCTCCTCTACTAGCCGCCATGCTAAAGCTGGACCGGCCCAGCCCACCAGGCGGCGCAGCCAGCTCAACAGCCTCGCGCGGGCTTCAAGCCCGGACAGCGCTCCCGCTCTGAGCCGCAGCAAACCTCCGGGCGTCAGGTCCCGACCCAGCAATGTGTCGAAACCTGAGCCGCCGGCTGTCTAGCCAGAGGCACGAAGAAAGGTTGGATAATGCCCGCTTGGCCGGTTTACCACCTCGCTCTCTTCAAAAACGTTCCCTAGCTCCCTTCAATCAGGTGGCTGGGAACATCACATACACAGTCAACGAGCCCGCAAGCAAACGCGCTCGCCTGTACACAAACGCCGTTTTTACGGCGACCCACATGGGTCACGAAAGAGTTTTCTCTAGGCAGTGTGCCAGCAATAAAGCATGTACCCCTACACTCAATCACTCCCCCATGTTCCCCAGCTCCCTGCACTCAGGTGGCTGGAAACACTATCCCCACAGACAACGAGCCCGTGCTCAAACGCGCTCGCCTGTACACAAGCACCTATATTCTATGTCCCCAGCCCCTGTACTCAGGCGGGAAACAATTACCTCATAAGTGCCACTCTAACGCAACATTATCGGGCCACCGAGTCCCTGTTACTCAGCGACTCGACCCACAAATTAATCCAGCCCCTGTCTTCGAAGGCCGAGGCCTGGCAGGCCATCCCCGGCATTTCAAAATGGGTGTTGAACATAATAAAACAAGATTACTCGCTACAGTTTGCTCGCAGACCACCGCGCTTTCGCGCGTGGAGAGACAACGGTGAGAAGCGACACAAGTCACGTGCTTCAACCGAGATATCAAAACTGTTAATAAAAGGGGCGGTGGAAGCCGTGCACCCTCACAGAGCGAGTCGGGCTTTTACAGTCGCTACTTCCTTGTACCAAAAAAGGACGGTGGTCTCAGACCCATCCTAGACCTCAGACACCTGAACAAAGCCCTTATGAAGCGCCGTTCAGAATGTTGAGAACAAGACAAATCCTCGCGCACGTTCGCCGGGAGATTGGTTTTTCACTGTGGATCTAGAGGATGCCTATTTCACATACAGATAGCCCCTCATCACAGGCCATTCTTGAGATTCGCCGAGGAAAGTATACCAATACAGGGTGCTACCCTTTGGTCTATCTCTGCCCCCATACGTTCTGAAGTGCATGGAAGCGGCGCTAACCCGCTGAGGCTTCGGGAATGAGAATTTTCAATTATCTCGACGACTGGCTCATAATAGCTCAGTCAGAGATACAGTTATTAAACCACAGATCTTGGCTTCTCAACCATTTGAAATGTTTGGGCCTCAGAATCAACGTGGCAAAGAGCTCATTGTCTCCCACACAGAACATTTCGTTTCTGGGAACAGTATCGGACTCACTGCAGATGAGCGCGGCTGACGTCACAGCGCGCTCTCTGTTCAGAACCAGTGGTTTCCCTCAGGTCCGGTGCACTCACCCTCTCAAACACTTTCAGAGGATGTTGGGTCTCATGGCCTCGCGGCCCCAGTTCTCAGACTTGGTCTGTTACACATGCGCCCATTACAGCGCTGGCTGAATCGCCGCGTTCAGCTCACGCATGGCTCTCGGGCCGATTAATCAAGGTAGATCACAGCTGTGTTTTGGCTCTGGCTCCTTGGAAAAATCCTGTCTGGTATCAGGACGGAGTGAGCTTGGGCACTGTTACGAAGTGGAAGGTTATCTCGACAGATGCATCCAACCTAGGTTGGGAGCCCTTCACGAGGGCAGGCCAGTCTCCGGTCTCTGGTCAGACTCGGAAAGAGCCTTCACATAAACTGTCTAGAGATGAAAGCGGTCACGTTATCGCTAAGAGCTTTCCTTCCGTTACATAAAGCACCACCACGTCCTAGTCCGAGCGGACAGCAGGTCGGTGGTAGCTTATATAAATCGCCAGGGCGGTCTAAGATCTTTCAATCTGCACGCAATGGCGGAAAAACTCCTAATATGGGCAGAGCGCAACCTGAGTTCGCTGAGGCGACTCATGTGCCAGGCATTCTGAATTTGGGTCCGGACATGCTGTCCAGGGACAAAGTGTCCCCAGCAGAGTGGTCTCTTCACCCACACACAATTCAGACAATTTGGGGCAGGTTTGGAGAGGCAAAAGTGGATCTTTTCGCCTCACAAGACAATGCTCAATGCCTAACATATTTCTCCAAGCACAAGGATCGTTGGCCCACGAATGGCCCAATCTTCCTCTTTATGCTTTTCCCCCAGTCTCAATGTTACCTCAGGTTATAGAGAGGATCTGGGAGAGCAACTGCGCTGTGCTTTTAATAGCCCCGCTTTGGAGAAATCAACCATGGTTCTCACTGCTAAGTCAGATGTCAGATACTGCTCCGTGGCGATTCCGCTGAGGAGAGACCTCCTCATGCAGGCGAAACGGCAGATCTGGCATCCCCGTCCCGATCTATGGGCTTCATGTCTGGCCCATCAACGGGTACATGAGAACCTCTCTGAAAATGTATTAAACACTATTGCTGAAGCTAGAGCCCCGCGACCAGGCGGCTCTATTCAGGCAAATGGGCAGTCTTTTCAGACTGGTGTAAAACACGGACCCTGACCCCACACAATTGTGAAGTGTCAGAGGTGCTCATTTTTTACAAGAGCTGTTGGACGCGGGTCGTTCCCCCTCCACGCTCAAAGTTTATGTGGCCGCTATAGCAGCGCACCACATTCAAGTGAACGGACTGTCACTGGGAAAGAACGATCTTATCGTGCGCTTCCTTAAAGGGGCTAGAAGGCTTCACCCACCTCGCCCCCCTTCAGTTCCTATATGGGACTTGTCTACGGTCCTGGATGCCATGAAAGGTTCTAAATTCGAGCCTCTGCATTCGGTGAGCTTAAAGCTCCTGTCACTAAAGACCGCTTTTCTGCTGGCGATCGCATCAGTTAAGCGGGTGGGTGATCTGCACGCGCTCTCTGTGAGCACCTCTTGTCTGGAATTTGGGCCAAACGATTCTAAAGTCGTCCTCAAACCAAGGCATGGATACGTACCTAAAGTGCTTTCAACTCCGTTCAGAGCACAGGTCATTTCACTTTCAGCACTTTCATCATCGTTAGATGAAGAGGATGCTAATTTGCTCTGTCCTGTCAGAGCGCTGAGAATTTACATAGAGCGTTCTGCTGTTTTCAGGCACACCGAACAGCTCTTTGTGTGCTTTGGCGGTTTCAAAGCAGACCTTGTCACGTTGGATAGTGGATGCTATCTCACTGGCTTATGAGTCTAAAATCTCAGCTGCCCTTTAGGCGTCAAAGCCCATTCGACTAGAGGCATGGCCTCTTCGTGGGCTTGGTCTACTGGCATTTCTTTGAATGATATCTGTGCGGCGGCAGGCTGGGCCTCACCGTCCACTTTTATCAGGTTTTATAATTTAGAGGTTCCTGCCCTACAGGCTGGGCTTCTTGCTGTGTAAATACATCTGACCCATTAAGGCTCGGTATTCTGGCCTGGGTAAAGTATTTGTATAAGTCATAAGCACTCCTTATATGACTCAGTTATCTGGTCATTCACTATTCATGACCTGACTATGTCTGGTCTACTCATATATAGATATATATATATATATATATATATATATATATATATATATATATATATATATATATATATATATATATATATATATATATATATATATATATATATATATTGTATCTGTGTTACTTCATTAAATGGCCCGACTCAGGTCTGGCTTATATTGACTTCATGATACCATGTTACGCCCACTTAGGTCGGCTGGGGTATGGTGTCTCCGGGCTTCAGAGCCGTTAAGCAAGCACAGCGTTTTGCATTGGTTCCCGTGGCGTTAGCAAGCGCAATCTGAGTACTCTCGAAGGGAACGCCGGTTACTAACGTAACCTCGGTTCCCTGAGAAGAGGAACGAGTATTGCGTTGCTTGCCGTGCTTTGCTTTCTCAGGAGTCGCTTCAGTCGATTAACCTGACTAACCTAGCGAGACAGGGAGTTATGTACCCTTGGCTATGCAAATTCTGTTGCCCCTTGTGGCGGGAATATAGAGGGACCCGATTGGTCCGTCCCGCCCAGCGGTCTCGCCATAGGTTGCTGCAGTTGCAGCGGCACAGCTAATCAGCACGCAGCAGCTTCCTGCTGAGAGCTGTGCAGCTGCACTGCGTGTTATATGGTAATTTTTAGGATAAAAATTTTGCTTCAATATCTCGAGGAAAGGAATTCCCCGTAGCGTTAGCAAACGCAATACTCGTTCCCTCTTCTCAGGGAACCGAGGTTACGTTAGTAACCGAAGCGTTATTACAAATGTTGATATTTTTACAATCCTTTGCAAGTTGTCAGTCTCAGAAATACCAATACCCACCACTGCTGCCCTTTGAGCTTGTAATGTCTTGTGTCTCAGTGCATTCCACTGTAGTCATCCTTTTGGGCATGTTTTCTGAAATCAGACATAATAAATGTTTGACAACTGGTTCTCTAGATATGATGACAAGGCTCCTTTTAAATAACCCCTTTGAGTTACAGCTGAGAACACCAGGTGGAACTGCACCTGTGCACCAGAATTTCATTGCTATATATCCTGGACAAATTCTTGCGCAAGCCCAGTAAACATCTACATTAATACTTAGTCTTCTTGCCAACATGAATTCTGCTCAATGTTTAATTCCTCACCTGGTTCCTCAACCCTGTAGCTTACACTTAAAGGTTGGGCTTGATCTTTCAAGTCAGGTTTCTTAATATCTGCAGACTGAGTTTGATCTGTGGCCTTGTTTGAGCTGACCGTTTTTGTCGGCTTCTGATCCTTTTTCTCCTCAATGACAACGGCAGGCTGCTTTAAGTTAGCCTTACTCTGTCCTTTCTGCAGAGCTCCAAGAATAATGGAATTAATGTCTCTGTCAGCTTGACCTGACTGCTGGGTAAGAGTTAGCAGGTTGGAGGTCCCATCAAAGCCCTGCAGAGTTGCCAGGACGCCCCCACTCAACTGAATCCCAAAGAGTTCCAAAACTTCAGTGGGCCACACAGTAGGAAAGTGCTCTTTACCTGTGCAAAAAATAAGAAGTCCACAATCATGGCTCGACAATGTTAGAAGAAATCTAAATCTGTCCTGCGATTTAAGCCTGGGTCAGACTACAGGAGTTTTAGGCCAATTTACCCCTCCCAAAAAATCAAAAACATTTTTTTTTTAAATAAATCAAAGTCTACAAGGAGACAGAGCAGAATGAAAATGAGTTTTGAAACAGTGACCATGAAAAAAACTCTACAGGTCCATTGGAAATGGAGGACGGGCTTGTAGAAGTGGCAACCACACAACTGCCAGTATAACATGTCTTCGAAAACGCACTACAACCATATGGACAAAAAGAAGCTGGGGAAAAATAGTTTCAAGCCTACCAGCTGAGTGTAGAAAGCCGCTAGCACTCTAAGCTAACAGGTTCATGGTCCTGCCATGCAATGGAACACATTGCCATTGCCCTTGGCGCTAACGTTAGTTAGCATATTAAAAGTGCCAGTAAAAATCTCTCCAATTCTCCCTGAAGAACAGACAATATTAATTTTGCTAACATCCGCTTCTGCATGAGATCATGTGATATGACGTGATCATTTTAATATCTTGTAGTGTGTGATGCACCGTGATTGTCCTTATGTGCGTGACGCAACCAGATTTCATAATTGGTTAGGTTTTAAAAACTCCTGTAGTCCAAGCCCAGCTTTACAAGGGCTTTTACATTAGAAATGATTGGTGCAAATTTAGAGGAGTTGAAGTCTTACCTGCCAGTGCACACCTGACAATCTGGAATGGATGCTGGAGAAGTTCTTTGGTGATGGGAAGGATACTGGAGACAGGGACAGTCTCCATGTTCCCATAATCAGCGTAAATTACATGCGCATGCTTGGTCGTCACCTCCAACACAACTGCTCTGTACCAGTTTTTATCACCTGGATGACGAGAGTTTTATTTGACTGGTTTAAGAAAACACATCAAGGGAATATCAGTAGCACAACCACATCACAGCTTCATAAAACTTATAAAGCCACATCACAGCAATAACTCTCAGAAAAATAAAACTTTAGTTTTTTTTTTAAATCACTTACACACAGGGGATTGTTACAAACACTTTTACAGCTGTAGTTTAAAAGCTGCAAGTTCCACTACAGGTGTGTCTTTTTTATTACTTGCTGGAATTACTGACTTAGCTGGGAATTCCACCAATGAAGCCTCGCCTTACACTTTCTAAAAAGCCATTTTGAATGTTTAATTACAAGCGCTTACATGTTATTACTTTTGTAATTCCCTAATTTTCAAAAACCCTTCAAATAAACTTTGTTTGATTCGATTAACATGAATAAATGTGCACAGCCATTTGAATTTCCTGCGTACATTAAACTTAATGAATCGCCCACATTAACTTGCAACATGTTGCATATATGCTACAGTTCAAAAGGTTGAAGTGGGAAAGTTTTTTTTATGTGTTTGAAATAAGTGTGTTATGCTCACACAAGGATGTATTTATTTGATTAAATTAATATTGTGAAATATTACTAGAATTTAAAATAATGTTTCCAATTTTATAAATTTTAAAATGTAATTTATTCCTGTGCTGGCAAATCCGCATCTTCAGAAATCATTCTAAGTGATTTGGTGCTCAAGAAACATTTATCAAAATTTAAAATGTTGTGCTGCTTAATATTTTTGTGGAAACCATGAAGCATTTCTTCAGGGTTCTTTGATAAAGTAAAGTAAAGTAAAAAAAAAAAGCATTCAAATTGAAACAGAATCCTTGTTAAATGAAAGTATTAAATTCTCTTAAAAATATTTTGAAAGGTAGTATGTTATAAAATAATAGTGCTGCTTATTTGCAAAATGTCACTATATAATTTAATAACACTGCACATGTGATTCCATCTATTTAACCCAGCAAGGGTAAGCCACGGGAGTGAAGGTCAAACTGACCTGAGAACTGTGCGCAGCAGGAAGCTCCTGGTAAAGGGTGGCACTGATTGGGGATTGGCTGTTTGCTGCAATACTTTGCAACATCAGTCATAACAGCCTTCAGACCCTCTACATTCACTAGGGGGGACAAAAAATTCAACTGAATGTTAAGAACAACCATTCTAATTGTTATAACCATGGTTATAATAATATAACCATGATAATTTGCTCTAGCTAAACTGTATGTTTTAAATACACACCTTGTCCAGGATTCATTATGTAAAAGAGACTAGGGCTGATCACTGCTGCCACCCTTGGTTGGAATGTGTCACTGCAAGTCAGCTCCAACGTCTTCCAGTTCAAATGAAAAGAACCACCTAGATGATAGTGAATATTTAAATCATGCACAAAAACAATAATACATTTTTTTAAAACTGCATATTACTAGTACTAGCAATTATGAAATGTTAAAGCCATATTTAAAAGTTTTTAACATCAGTTATGCTAACTTACTGGATATGGTTGAATCTTCTGGGGCACTGACTGCTAAATTTGTGTTTACTTTCAAAGGCTCTTCAACAGGTGGATTGTGACCAATGGGTTTTAGAGTGGGCAGATCCTCAATCTGATTGGAGGGTTTAGTTGACTGCAGCGGAGGCTGTTTCACCTGTCCACTAGGTCTAGCCAGATGCTCAGAAATTAGCACAGCAGCAATGCTTTGTCCAGCGCTCTCCAGCTCCACCCCATATCCCTTCTCAGTGATGGACAGCACTTTGCCACTCAATGGCTGACTGGCACAAAGACTCTGAAACTTGTGCATTACCTCTTTACTCCACTGACCCTCCACTGGTTCTACTCCTGCACACAGATTGTTATACAATGCATTTACAGAATATAAATTTGCATATTCAAAAGACACATTTAGTTATTGTGGTCAATGAGTGGAAAATATCCTAGGCTTTGAATAATCCATGCCCACACACAAAAAACAAAGCAAACCTGCAAGCCAGCAGCGAATCGCTTGGAAAGGCAGTTTGAGCAGGCTCTGGGTGATGGCCTTCAGATGTGCTGCCTCCACCTCACAGGAGTTCCCAAAGTCCACAAAATAAACTCTAGCCTTATCCTCTCCACACACTTCTAATACCATGGCCCTGTACCACTGGGTATCTCCTGCAAACAGGAAGCAAAAACATTGAAAATTGAATATGTACATTACCATTTAAATACCATTTTATTCAAGCAAGGATGCAATAAATTGATTTAAAGTGACAGTAAAGAATGTTGTAGACATTGTTACACAAGATTAAAGAATAAATGATTTGAACTTTCTGTGAACTTTTCTTGAACTGTTTTCAACATTGGTAAGAAATATTTCTTGAGCTCAAAATCAGCATTTAAGAATGATTTCTGATGGATACTGAAGGAATCCCAGGAATAAAATTGCATTTTAGAAATATATTAAATTGTTTGTTCTGAAGGATGAGTCAGTATCACCTGTGAAGAGAGCACAACATGGTTCACCCACAGTTGGTTTAAAGGGAGCTCTGTCCAATTCACAATGCCTTTTGAGCTCATAGGACAGCTCCGTCAGGATATGTGAATCTGCCAGACAGAAATAAAATACTTAATTACAAACATGAGTCACAGAGTGTAGAAAGAACTAGATTGATGGACAGTCGCACCGCTACTGTAGTTGTAACAGTAGAATTCTTCCAGGCTCTTCAGAGTACTGATCACCAACTCCACCTTTTGGCCATTAAAGGGAAGTTCGGCACAAGTCCACTCCATTTTCTCAACAACAGGCAGACTGAGGGCTTGGGTAAAGTTAAGAAATTGAGAAATTATTCTTTTAAAAATCAGAAATGCAACAAATAAAATACAATTCTTTACTCACGGGGCATTTCAGGGAAGGAGGCCTGAGCTGGTTCATTCTTCTCTCTCTCCAAACTTTCAATGGCAGCATAACCCATGTTAACCAACAACTCAGCGACATTGGCCTGAGGGTCACTGGACTCGTCGATCATGGACACCAGAGCCCTACCGTTCTTCTTACCCAGAATCTCAACCCGAATAAAGCGGTTGCAGACCATACGTTTCAGCATCGAAATGGCCTCCTCTGACCAGTCGCCTGTTGAAGACTTTACACCTGAAGCAATATGAACATGTTAATCAAAAAAAAAAAAAAAGAACCTTGCTGGAAAACTCTGGCTCAGCAAATAGATTTGCATGCATACAATTACACTTACATACAGGATTCTAAATTAACAACCTCCATTGTACATGAGTACAAGTAAGAAAGTACTACATTTTTAAGTATTAAAAGGTAAGAAAACAACAACTTTTATTCAAGAAATGTAGTGCAGTAAAAAGTATGACATCATATATTATGCTTTAGAATGTAGTGAAATAAAAGTTTTCCAAAGAAAAATACTGATAAACTATATACTTAAAAATTTACTTGAGAAGAAAGTAAAAAACACTTCACTACTGTCCACCTCTGTGTACTTTATGTGTTTTTAATGCCAAAAATGTTGATAGAATGATCAAACGCATTCAGTGTCACTCAAAATTTCTCTTATTTTCACAGGAAAAATATTTGGCAAGCGGAAATTCTGATTGGCTGGTAACTTTATTAAAGTTACATGCCACATTGGCTGGTGATCAAAAAAGTTAATTTAGATCCCTGCTTACATATGCTCAGCTAAAGAATCATTGCACTGTACCTGCCAGAGAACAGGGGATTGCTTGTGTTGCCAAAGCCAAGAGCTCTTTGTTGATTGGTCGTAGGCGATTTAACTCAATTTCCTCAGAGTTTCCAAAGTCTATGTATCCGACACACACACGATCCTCAGAGGAATATGCCAGGACTTTAGCTCTATACCACTGGTTGTCCTCTGTAATACAGGAGATAGCTTCAGAAAATACCCCTTTTAAGGTGCATTTTTTGTAATTACTACACTTCAACAACCCCCAGTCCCATTCACCAATGGAAAGGTACACTCTAGACATTTTTACATTAATCAAAAGCAAGAGGAGGACAGAAAAACCCTGGTCTGACCAGAAAACAGTGAGCAGCAGACAGTTCCTGGTGCAGGTCTGAAGTTCTCACAGGCCAGAGTGTTGGAGCAGTGCTCCCTTAAATTCACCTGCAACTGCTGGATTACACCTGAATACATAAAGATTACATCAATCTACTGAAAGTGCAGTGAAAAAGGCAGAAAATGACAACAGATGATGTTAAAACATCACAGCAGCAAAGCAAAAAATTATTTCCACATCATACTGTACACTACCATTCAAGAGTTTGGGGTCAGTAAGACTTTATTGTAGCCTAGAAATCTAGACGCACCCTAGCGGCAGTATTTATTTTGCCGCGAGCATTGTCTAGCAACTCTCAATAGAACTGAGAGCTGGAAAAACCAAACTCTGGTCAGGCCAATCACAGCGTGTGTAGAGTCAGTGGGCGGGCTTAACATAATGACGGTACGTCACGGCAGAGTTGTGGAGGTTCTGCGTGCTACTCGTAAACAAAGAAAGTGACGAACAGCAGTCTTTTGAATCAGCTTTGGCCGCGACCCTGGAAGACTTGGAGTTAAGCTTTTCCTTGAGAAAAGAACAAAGAACGGCACATAAGTCATTCTTAAGAAAAGAAGACGTGTTCGGAGTTTTTCCGACCGGATACGGCGAAAGTCCATCAACTAACATTAGTTTGGCTTCACCTTCTTTGCTCTGGTTGGTTGTGGCGCTCATGGCGCTATCCTTGTGTGCAGAGGGAATTTGAAAGAATTGGTGGTCAATGGTGAGTTTCCAGACCCAACATCTTGATGTGGGTCTGGCTTGTCAGGCTAACTTTATTCAGCAAGGATGTATTAAACGGATCAAGAGTTACACAAGACATGTATCATGAACTTTTAAACTATTCAAAGAATCCCGTTCAACACATATTAAGCAGCACAGCTGTTTTCAACACTGATAATATAAAATATTTCTTGAGCACCAAATAAGCATACTAGAATGATTTCTTAAGGATAA
Source organism: Gobiocypris rarus (assembly GCA_023029165.1). NCBI lineage: Eukaryota > Metazoa > Chordata > Actinopteri > Cypriniformes > Gobionidae > Gobiocypris > Gobiocypris rarus. Next base: position 24,018,549 of record CM040920.1, read on the forward strand.
TGTGACACTGAAGACCAGCGTAAAGGCCGTTACATACTCTGCAAGAACAGAGAAAAAAAAAGTTCTCGCTCGCAGGGCTGTGAAAAATAAATGATGTAATTTTGTTCTCGCAACCTTGGTTTGGGAGTTCGACACATCGTCTGAGTAGAACTTTTTTCTTGTTGGTGTCCGAGAACTATTGTGTGATTGGTCAGAGATTTAAAGTGGGCGGGGTTAATGCAGAGAAACGTAGATATTTGTCTGCTGCTTTTCTCGTGAAGTATGGAATGTACGGGCAAGAACGAAATTTGTTCTTGTTCATGCCACCACGAGAAAACGAACAAATGTCTTTGTTTACTTAAAATAAAAAATATATTTTAAATTGTAATAACATTTAACAATATTACTGTTTTTGATCAAATAAATGCAATTTTGGTGAGCATAAGTTAATTTGAAAAAAAGATATTTAAAAAAAACCTTACCGACCCAAAACTTGAATGGTAGTGTATGCACCAATAGTCATGTAATAAATGTTTTGTTAAGGTAAAATTGTGTTTTAAAATGTAGTTGCAGAAAGCTCACTGGCATTTTCAAGCTTCTGACAGAGGATCTCTGAGGGAGACTGGAGGTGGGTGACCACTGCAGTGAATGTGTCACCCACTCCCTGAGTCAACGGCTCTGGAGGCCTGGCTTCAGAGTTCTCATTCTTTCCTCCAGACAAGCGCTTGAAGTTCTCAAAGGATGCCGTCAGCAATGAATCTAAAGCACAAAATGTGAATAGATCAGGGTGAAAAAAAGAAAAAGAATTGAGAATCATTTTATGGAAGAAAAAAAAAGAAAAACCAATTTACTGATGCTGTGTTCAGACTGAGGTTTGACAGCAACATCCTCCTTTATAGCATAGCCCTGGTCCATCAGGAAAGTGCTCATGTATTTACCTGTAGCAAAAAATGTACACTGAACATCTTGTTCATTTCAGACAAAGCTCTCCAAAGAACAATGAATGCCATACCAAGCGTGCTAAGAGGAACATCTACGGCAAGCAGAGCTCCATCATTCATGATGTCCAACACTGTGAAAGTAAGGCTCTTTCCAGTAATTAACTGCCTAACAGCAATAGAGCATTCGCCTGTCCAACTTCCTGTCACAGGCTTCACCCCAGCAATACAACACTGCAAAGCCTGTAAAACAACAAAGCAGCTTTGGAAAAAGCATGACAAAATGACTACCGCTGGAACTATAAGTAATTTAACAAGAGGTGAGCAGTATAATTAATTTTCACAGCAGCATTTTAACAATTTTTATTTGGCAGTTACTTTATATGAACTATACATTTCAATGAACTGATTCAACATTTTCAGTCACTCAGAATATATGGAATCAACAATAATAATAATAAATTAATACTATAATTAATAACACATTATGTAATGGAGAAGTAACTCACAAATGGTGGTGCAGCATCAATGTTGTCAGAGAGAGGCCTTATGTTGTCAAGTGTAACATTCTCCTCGTTCCCAAAGTCGATGTAAAATACACTTGCGGTTTTGTGGGCCACATCAACTGACTTAACCTCAGCTCGATACCAGTTCTAAATCAGCGTGAAAATGACCAACTTTTTGACTACAGTCAAATATACTACAGTCAATGTTTTAAGATGAAACAAACTTGACCTGTTACTCACTGTACTGATTTAAAACACCAATGCATATTTCACAGAAATCATAAATCGCTGTGGTTCTTGGACAAATTTAATTAAAATTAATTATTTAATTATAATAATTGTAATTATTTGCCTCACCCGATCAAGTGAAAATTTAACAGCACAGAGCTCCCCGATTTCAGGCTTGTATTCAGGAGCAAATGAAGTGCTATAGGTCTTCTGGAGATCTGCAGTGATGTTTTTCAGGGACTCCATCATCTCGATTGACTGCTGGTGGATGGAGAACATCCCAGGGTTCCTCAGGTCAATCACTGTACCCTGAAAAAAAGACGCTCTGTGAGGCAGAGAGTCTATAGAGCATAAAGCAGTATAGGTTTAAAGAAAAGTACCTGAATCTCAGCTCCTTTGGAAACTACGTTCTTGCGCAAATCATGGCGATAGATTTTCTTTGGCTTTAAGTCCTCACAGATCTCCTGTAAAAATTATCTGAATTAGATAGAATAACCATTGCAAATTGAAGTCACTATAGCAACCAATAAAATACCTTAGCTTGAAGGCCACCAAGTCCATTTGCAGATGGCTTAGCTGTAGATTCCTTAATTTTCTCACTGATTAAAAAAAAAAAATAGTAGTATTTACACATTGCACTTCAAATCCAACACGCAAATAACAGATATACAGAGAACATCTGCTAGTACCTGGCAACTTCTGGGATACTAGGTTTGCAGACATGTCGATGAGCTTTCCAATCCTGAGTCTGACAAGCTACAGAGCAGTAGCAAGTTTTTTTACAACGAGTGCATCGGAAGTTTCCTAAATAGGGTACAAGAAATGTCTGCAGATCTCATTCTGCTGATCAAAGGCAGCCAAGACATGTTTGCACAACTATCAGTGGGCAGGACCATAGATATGTACATGTATGCGCCACATTCAACAGTCTGCACACCAGCCATCTTGTAACGGTCAAACATAGCATCACTCACAGTAAGAATCAAGTATGCCATTCTCTTCCGTGTTTGTTTGAATCCGCATTCACGAGTCCACAGTGACACACGCTGCTGACGTAAGACGCAAAGCTTGCGTCTCCCTCAGACTACATGGAAGCCAGATTCAAAAAAACGCGGAAGAGAAGACAGTGCTGAATAAAGTAGTATTTTTTTGTTATTTTTGGACCAAAATGTATTGTCGATGCTTCAAAAGAGTCTAACTAACCCACTGGTGTCACATGGACTACTTTGATGATGTTTTTCATACCTTTCTTCTTACCTTTCTGGACACGGACTGTAGAGTGTGCATACACTTTTAATGGAAGGACAGAAGGCTCTCGGACTAAATCTAAAATATCTTAAACTGTGTTCCAGAGATGAACGGAGGTCTTACGGGTTTGGAACGACATTAGGGTAAGTCATTAATGACAGAATTTTCATTTTTGGGTGAACTAACCCTTTAAGTCTTCAAGTATGACTCGTCAAATCTGAATTCAAGAGTCTGTGCTAATCAATTTTATAATGCTAGTTATACCAACCAAATAAAAGCAAGCAAGTTGAACACTGAAATCAAGCAAAGTAACCTACCCTGGTGACTGCAGTAATTGCACAACTTTACCAGTGGTCCCAACATGGACCCTGCTGTCTGTGGGGGAGACAATACATCTCCAAACTGTGGAAAAATTAAACACTATATATTAATGCTACTGCAGAAAACTATCAATTCTGTCTAATATCAGTTTGAAGCCTCAAGAGGAAAATATTACGAATATATCTACATATACAACCAATGTCCGCATATTAAGAATAGTATTTAACTTTAAAAAAAACAACAACTTAACATTAATTATATGTAGATAGACATTATCATATACATACATTCTGACTGTTTCTTGCAGAAATCACATTCTCCTTTCTGACAGCTTCACTTTTAGGATCTAAAGAAGCAGACACAGAAAATGGTCTAGATTGTATGTTTCAAGAGTCAATGACATGCATGTCTAATACTCAAAAACATTTAACCAATACCATCTAGAATGTCACTCGCTAGCAGATGTTCTTGAGTGAAATCCTGAATTGCTGGTGCTGGTCCTCTAGGATTCAGTGAACTCGGTCCAGTCGCTGGTCTCCTCAGGGGGAGATTGGGCCTCATCAAAGTCTGAGTGAAGGCTCGATTCATTCTTCCCTTGGTTTCACTAGAAGGTAAAATAATATACATTATTATTAGTGTTTGATTATTTTGCCAATTATGAGTTTGTGTGTGTATAGGACGATATGGTAGTAAACCCTGCTCCTGGGTATCTTACCTCCTGCAGAGTTTAGCTCAAAAAATGCTACAATACACCTGTCTTATATTTGATTCAGGTGTGTTTGATTAGAACTACAGATGGGTATCTCAAGTAGGATGACTAAAACATAAGGTTTAATGAACAGGGAGGGCCAATTGGCCGGTAATATTTTTATGAATTCTAGCAATGCAATGTTGTGCGAACATGAATGACACTGACAGTTGACGGGCCAGTGCTGCATCAACACAAAAGTTTAAGCCTTGCCAATTGAAATATAAGTGCAAGAAGATGGGAAAGGGAACTCGAATCGTTATTAAGGGCTGCCAAGATATGCTTGATTTCAAATATTCTTTCAATTATCTTCCTTTGTGTTCAGTAGAATAAAGGAATTCATACAGGTTTGGAAGAACTGAGTAAAAAAAAATTCGAATTTTCTTTTTTGGATGATCTATCCCTTTAAGTGAATTTAAACCGTTAAGAAGGAAAAAGTATCAGCATATTAGATTCATGCATTAGTTCTTGAAGTCAGTCTGATTGCAGCAGCCTTATACATGTCCTTAATGTTACTCAACAAAAGACAAAGAAGAAGAAAAAACCTCACTCACTGCTCTTGACTAAATAACTATTGTAACTTTATTAAAAAGATTAATCTAAGTTTAATTTATACAGTGAAAACAATGCAGTGGTATTCTACATTTGATCACTTTATTACATTTCTGTACCTGAGAAATGCAGGGGGATCTCACGACTCAATTCGATTACGATCATCATGTCAACGATTCCAAACATCAATTTTCAATATTACTGTACATGGCACATTTTCGTCAATGAATACAAGCAGTCAGATATATTAACTCCCTTTTTATTTTACCTGTTCTAAGAAAATATACTTCCTCAATGTAGCAGAACTACGAGCATGCATGCCGCCTCGTGCGCACACAGGTGTAACAAAACGTTAGGCCCTGGATACGTACTGACACGTTTGCTTTTCTATAAACGTAAACGGAACTGAAGTTAAAGTCTTGAACTAACAAAATTCAGTGTTTTGAATATAGTTATGCCAGTATTGATTTACAGAAAACCGCAGAACTGTTTACACGTGGCCTGATAGTTTAATAGACAGAGCGAGTTTTTATTCAAATATTCCCTTCAGCTTGTCCCATATGTTAGCCAAGACAACTTAATAAGTGTAACTTAAATAAATACAAGTACATAACTTTTCCAAATGTATTACTGCGGAGATAAAAAAATAAAAATAAAAAATTGAGATATTCTTACCCTCGACACCACCGCGTGCTGTAGGGATTTTATGCGCATGCGCAATTGATCGACCTCTGTCTGGACCCAAGAACTTCACGTGACTGCAGGGCCACACGGAATCTGTGGAATTTTTTTGTGATTTCTGCGCAGAATTTTTTGAAAAATCTGCGGAATTATGCGGAATGGTTTAAAAGTGTAAAAAGGATCAAATAATATTGGAACTGAAAGCATTACAAATAAAATATAACATTTTCACTTCTTAATTTTTATTTAAGGTTTACAATCCAAATCCAAATAGAACAACCTCTTTTTTAAAAAAAAAAAAGCTTGATCTCTCTTACTGCTGGCTACATCCACCAAAAGACAGATTAAATATTGCTTTATCAATTGTATTGTTGATTTTAAAATATCACTCTCTCACTAAAAAAAAGTTCACATTAATAAGCGCAGCCTACTACCCCTCACAATAACCCCTGCGATTGTGCATGCTTCTCAAATGACGGGCACTGCAAATCTGCGGAAATCTGCAGAGTTTTCTGCTGAGTTTTCTGCGGAATTCTGCACGCGCAGATTCCGTGTGGGCCTGCTTGATGAGCTGTCTGCTTTTCACATTGACTAGCATATAAGAAGTCAATGCAAGGTAACATCTCATTTTGTTGTGATTCTTTATTTAAAGGCAAAATATACACATTACTATTTTAACAAATAGACAAAAGAGGAAAACAAATCAGTTACAATAATATGATATTAGAATGAAATTCAGAGTAAAAGTTCAACATAAAATGTCTGCATATATTTCGTTGTAAAGAGTTTAATTTTTTTTTGCGATTCTTTACACCCTCCACTGTTTAAATATATTGATATCATTAATATTAAAAAATAATTTTCCACTTATGGTCACATATATGTTTTGGTTTGGTTCTTTTCTGTTCCTTGTTCCCTGTCATTGTAAATTGAACTTTCATAGACTGCATCCGAATACTTGGTAACCGAAATCCAAGGTAGGATGGCATCAAGGCATATCAGAATCCAATTAGCTTCACTTCCTGTCTCCTTGAGATACCTTCATCTGATCGATTTTTGAAGGCAAGAAAAATGTATGCCTTTTATATTCCACAATCCTATGCATTCCATTTGGTAACAAACAGTAAAGATAGTGTAGGAAAGTTTGAGTTGCTGGCCAGTTTGTGTAATTGTATGTTTTTGACCAACATTTTCCATTGATGTTATTACAAATAATGAGAAATTACTATTGTAGTAATTAAATATTTGTTTAGTTCTCACCAAAGCTCTCTCTATTTTGCTGTAGATCATTAAACCGTTACACTGCCTCAGAAATCAGTTTTGTGAGGTACCTTTGTGTGCAAACGCTGCCTGTAGAGTCATTGTCTATAAGGCAGCGAGGCCTAGTGTGTGCTAATTTGTTTACTGATTAGTTTCACATGTGTTTCATTTAGATCCCTTTCTTTGTCCTGTGTGTTTAAGCTCTTGGTACTTGGTTCAGTCTCACTTATGTTGGATGTGGTTGTCTTTTGTTTCTTCTGTGGTTCTCCTATGTTAGGTGTTAGGTTTGTGATTAAAGCCTGTGTGCTTGTATTCTCAATATCTTGTATTGTATCGGTGTGTGCTTCGTTACAGCCACACCACTGTTACACTTAAATTTGTAAATACATTTTTTTGTCACAATATATTGTTTTCACTGAATTGCCAACTGGGTTATGGCTAAAGCTTCTGCCATGATATGACAACCTATGTCAATTTACACAGCAGTATAACATATCACAAGGGATGTATCAGGCTAATGTATTTCAGTTCTGTGCTGAGGAAACGTGCTAGGTTTTTGTTTAGCCGGAAAAACCAGCTGTTCCGCAATGTGGCAGTGGTTGCAAAACCACACATTTGAATGGCGAAAGCACGGTCCCATTGGAAAGTGTTAAAAGCCTAGTTTTAAAGGTGTTTTGAAAAAGGTAAGACAGATTTTTAATCCTCATTTGTATCAGTCTTGTTGTGACTTAATGTCAGTTTGCTTTTTTAGAGTTGTTTGTACAGAAATTAACACAAACATAGCATTATTTCAGTTGGGTGAACGTGGGAAGATCTTATTTAGCTGTTTGCTTGTGTGCAGTAGCTAAGTCAGAAATACAGCCGCCTGGTTCCACAGACAGGGCAGTTCAATTAGGGCATTTAAGTAGCTTTTATAAACATACCTTGAAAAAAACATTCCTGGTGTACATCTTTAGACAAAAAAACAAACAAAAAAACCCAACAACAATGGCACTGACATATTCTAAGATATGTTGCTTTCAGTTAAAACAGCTCAACCATGCATTTTAGTCTGGGACTAGGCTTAAGCCTTTTGTTTGTGAAACCAGGAGTGAAAGTGTTTCCATTAATTTAACTAACGTATGTACCAATATAATGTTTGAAACAAACACAGACATTGTTGCCTCATAGCAGTTCTCGGTTAATTTAAGGTACTACAGGAAAAACAATTCAGATTAGTAGGAAATACAGTATTTATTATAAAAAATATATAAAATATATTTATTTTATTTGGTGTTATTTTATTTATAAGTATATTTATTTTATGTATTTATGTATAGTTTTCAAGTACAATATATCTTTAATCCGTAATCTCAATTTTCCAGTTGTATTATATTTATATTCTGAAGGTTTTTACAGAGGAATTTAACATGTTATTCCTAAAACTTGGTGACATAATTTTTTTTCTGGCTGTTGACAGTATTATTTCTGATTTATGGAGTGATAATGAAATATCTAAAATCCCCTTCAATCTGTAAACACCTTTAACTCTAATGTCAATAGAATTGAAACAAGTGATTTTGAACCTGACTTTATCCAATGTTCAGATTTCTGTTTTGGAAATTTGAGTAAATTAGTGCATATTTAATTAGATCATGCCTCATTTGCATATTAAAACTGCATTTTAGTGAACTTGTAGTACAAAACAATTGTCTTAATGTACTGTGGTGGTATGGTGTAAGGTACGGTGATATATATTAGGTAATCTCTTAATCTTATTTGTAAAGTCATATTTTTGCATGTAAGATAAATCTACTGACATCCACTAAACAATGAAGAGGCTGAACAGAAAAAAGACTATCGATATAGTGAAACAACTAGATGCCTTTCCTAAAGTTCCAGAGAGCTACGTTGTAACATCAGCTTTTGGAGGCACAGGTAAATTTTGACATTTGCTGTTTTAAAATGATAGTAGTACGTTACCTGTCACCGATTTACTTTTTTTCTCTTCTCCAGTGTCACTGATTGTTTTCCTCCTCATGGCACTTCTGACCATATCAGAGTTTCTTGTTTACCAGGACACATGGATGAAATATGAATACGAAGTAGACTCAGATTTTACCAGGTGTGTATCTTTGCCATGTTTGCAGATAGGGGTGGATTCAGGTTGATTGGGACACTTTTTCAATCTCAATGGCAAAAGGTGTCCCAATCACCCTGAATCCATCCCTATATATTTGAGATTTTTCAAATACATATTTAAAGAAAATTTTAAAAATAAGACCTTTTTGTTTGTTTTTTGACAGTAAATTGAAGATAAAAATTGACATCACAGTTGCCATGAAATGTGAACGTAAGCGCATCTGTTATGCACTGGAATTGTTTTTCGTAATATTTTATGCCTGGACTGGCTGTATTAATATTCTGAATCAACATATCTGACTTAAAAGGCTTTAAACCCTTATTCATGTCTAGGGGTGGGTGCAGATGTGTTGGATATTGCTGGCACTGTCATTGCATCAAAGGAACTTAAATATGATCCTGTAAGTAACTGCAAACCATCTACTGCATTTCGGATTTCATTAGACAACTGTTAACTAGCAACTGTTTTGTGATTTTTGTTTTTCAGGTTAATTTCGAGCCCTCTCCACAGGGAAAACTGTGGTATCAGTATGTACAATGTTTGTCAGTTATCACTTAAATCCCTTGTCCAGACAATATGTGTGTGCATTATAATTAATAATCTCTGATTATTGTATCTAAGGATATTACAGCAGATTCAAAACAGACTGAGGGAAGAGCGTTCACTTCAAGATGTACTCTTTAAATCAGCGCTGAAAGGATACTTTTCTGACCCAGTTTCACGGTACATCAGTGTAAAATAAATTAAATCCAGTGCTGATGCAATAAAGTACATGCAATCATATTTTAGGTATAAATAACCATGGTGTTATTTAAATCCACAAAACAGAAAGACGTAATACACAATTGTATTAAGGATTTGATCAAACATGATGGAGCTAAAGCTTTTTCCCTTACAAACAATGAATTAATCATCCACTGTTTCTGTTTTTTTCTTTGCACAGAAATGATTCTGCATCCGAATCCCAGAATGCATGTAGGATACATGGACAAATCTATGTCAGTAAAGTGGCAGGGAACTTCCATATCACACTAGGCAAGTAAGTATACACTTAGCAACAAAAATACAGCTGTATTCGAGGTTTTTAATGAAGATGTCGCCTATATGAAATTATTTGTTGATTCTGTCCTCATAGACCAGTTGATACAATCAGAGGTCACGCCCATTTTGCTTCATTAATCAAAAAAGAAGGTACGTTGAATTTTTTTTTTAATTTACAGATTTTAATTGAATTATCTGGTTGTCAACTTTTAAAGACAAATTTCAGTAGATTCATGTAGTTCTTTAGATATCCTCTAGATGGAGGACTCACACATTGCAATTGGCCTTTTCAAATAATTGTATAATTAATGTAAAGGAAATTCTGTTCTTTTCTAACATTAATAATTGCAAATCCAGAATTATCTCTCTTTTTTTCCAGCAGTATATAACTTCTCACATCGAATAGATTATTTGTCTTTTGGAAATGATGTTCCTGGACACATCAATCCCCTTGATGGCACGGAAAAAATTGCATTAGATCGTAGGTATTTTTAATATAGTTCAATGTTTGTCCAATACAACCCAGCACAGTATACATTCGTAGTCTAGAAATGATTAGTGCAAATAAATGTAAACGCAGAACCAGCCGTTTGATTGTAAAACTGTGTTCTGAATCTGTATTTTCAGAAAATATGCTGTTTCAGTATTTCATCACAGTTGTTCCCACCAAGCTGCACACATCAGATGTTTCAGTGGACATGCACCAGTTTTCAGTTACAGAAAGGGTAGGTTATGTGTCCTGTGCATGCATGTGAATCTGTGTGAAAGTGTGCGTTGCTGTTGATCATGTTGACCTTTTATACAGGAGCGGATTGTGAGCCACGATAAAGGCAGCTATGGTGTATCTGGGATCTTTGTTAAGTATAAACTGAGCCCATTAATGGTGAGGGTGAGTGAGGAGCATATGCCTCTCTCTGTGTTTCTTGTGAGATTGTGTGGCATCATTGGGGGAATCTTTTCAACTTCAGGTAACTTTCACATACATTTTTTCACAAAAAAGTCTAAATCAATTACAGTATGTTTTTATTGTTTAAAGCAAACTATATATTTTATTGTTGATTGTTAAAGTCGTTTTCAGTATTATCAAGCATATTATCAAGTACACAAAATGTATAATTAATGTTAGTGACAAATCATAGCCAAACATTCATAGACTTTTCTTCTGCTGTGCTTCCTGACACAGACCTGCTTCACAGATTGATTGGGTATTTTGTTGACATTATCTGCTGTCGGTTTAAACTTGGTGCAAATCAGTCCAACGAGGTGAGTCACTACATTTAGAAGTCACGATGCATGACACTCTCTTGAAAAAGTAAGACAAAGTACAACTATAAATAATGTGCTGGTCTGACTAATTGGGTTCTGTGTTTTTCAAGGTTCTCCCTGATTAGGACAGCCTGGAACATTTACAGTATTCATTTGACAGAGGCTTTTATCCAGAGTGACAAATGAGTATCATAAATCCGCTCTGGTCCTGGATCGCATAAACCAACACAGATTATTTTATATTGGCCTACACCCAACTGCAATTCCTTATACATTTATAGGCCAATACTTTTAATTTTTCATTACAACAACATAATTTTTCAACAAGTGAACAAACGAGTAAAATGTCACAATGTTAAATACTGTTGTTTTTTTGTTGTTGTTGTATTGTAATTGTCAGAAAATATAAAAATGCCTGTTACTATGATTGTGTATAGTAAGTGATAAATGAACAAAATTAAGTTTTTTTTACATGTCAGAATTAAATTATATTTCAAAGAAGCATCTTGTAGGTTTATGACTTTAAGCACAAGCCTTGTCATGTCAAAATAAAATGAACTGTCCTATCCTGTTAACCTTTTGAAGGTGGCTGTTGGCCATTATACAGTATATACAGTATAATACATTTTAAAGACATCAAAATAAGATGTATACAAAATTGCTAAAATGCAAACTTATTTTATGCAGTACTCAGAAGTTGTTTGTTATTATGGCTGCAACTAGCGATTATTTTGATAAATGAATCTGTTGATTATTTATTTATTTTATTAATTGGATAAACAAAATGTCAAATATATAGATAATCTATATCTTATTTAAAAACAAATTATTCCACATTCTACCCCAACAATTTGCTGTTAACTTTCTATAAGCATTCTTATATTTATTATAGGCCTAATATTATAAAATATTATAGTTAGTATATATTAAAAATGTACTTTAAAAATACTATACAATTTAACAAACAGTTAGAACGCTACATCAACACAAACACACAGCAAACCTAGAAAAGGGAAGAGCCTTTAACCATATTCGACTTCCGGTCTTTTGATTTAGCTTTGGTTTGATAGAGATTACATATAGCCAAAACACGTATTTACATTTTTGATAGCACGTTTCTTACCAATATAAGTATTTCAACACCTCCTCGTGTCAAATACATGTAGATGAAAATGATGTGGTCTTTCAGAAACTTTCTTAAAAAAGTCATTTAGGCGACTTGGCTCCCCCTGTTGGCAGTATTCGATACTGCGTTCTAGGTAACTGGCACTGCCTGCTAGCCATCTCGGTGTTCGTAATTCTTCGCTATCTGTGCGTTCAGGGGCCATATTGTTGATGTGTCACCTCGGGAGGAGATCACCCACACGGACTTGACACTCACTATTTATCACGGCAGCTCGTGTATGGCATTTTAAATGGATTTAACATAACCGGTAAGTCACATGTAAATCAAAATATCTAGATCCCAACTAACGTTACAGAAGCGAATGTTTATTTAATTAGCCTGAAAGCTAAGTCATTGGGTGAACTCAATGGCAGCTGGCTGATATAATATTGTTATATACGTATAATCTATAAGATTAATAAATACACTCTTGTCATATCATCGTAGCAAGCTAAATGCCTTGTTTTAATCAATTATAGCGGTTAAAACTCATCTGATCAGCCTGAGAATGTTATGAAGGACTAGATCAACACACAACACCATTAAGTTTCACATGTGTATTTTTGTATTTTAGGTGTTTAAAATAATTGACTATTCTAAAATTTGTTACATTAACACCGTATCTCTTTTAATTCGTGTACACAACGCTGGTGTTTTGTCATTAACACGTAAAATGTGATATATTTGGAAAGTTTAGCCGGTGTGCTAAAGCTAACTGCACCTGTGTGGAAACAGCAGTATCTGTCACTCGCCTCAAAATAATGAATATAATGATCATTACTGCTTTTATTCGCTATTAGTCCTCTTTTAGTGTTGTTTATAGATAAAAATAAATAACTCGTTTGGTGCGAGAAAATGTGTCTGGTTGTTTTTGTGGGCTGAGCACTGTCCATCCTACCTCTGTAAAACTACATAAGAAATGCACCAACATGATGATGTGTGAGACTGAAGATATAAATAAAGACAGTTCAAACACAGATAAGAAAGAGGAAAAAAAGGAAGTTAACCTGGGCAGGAAATTGCTTAACTATTCAATGTGAGTCAAAATCTACAAAGTGTGATGACGTTTAGCACCCATTTAACACCTTTTTAAAGTATTTTTCCTGAGTTTCTGCTAGCTGACAGTTGAGAATGTCTGCTTGAAGAGAGGCATGAGAACCTGGTGACCTTTTAAAGTTAAAGTTGAGTTATTGGCAGTCGCACATGATTTTCTACTACAGACAAGTCTTGTTTCTCAAACAGTATTTGTGTGCTTTGCAAGAATGCATTTTAATAAAAATGAGAGATGTTATATAGTATGTACTGCACTAAATAAATACAGATTTTCATATTTTTTCGGTCCACTGAAAAAAAAATCTAAAATTGTGTATTATCCACTAACACATTTGGATAAATGTTGTGATAGTAATTTTTGTAATATGTTACATAGGTTATGCCAAATTTGAAAAGCGCTGACAGATTATTAAAAAGGTTTTGACTGGTAAAAAATGGGTCCATTGCATTTCCCGACAGTATAAACATTCCCAGAGTTTAGAAGCTAATAGGAAAATGAGAGAAAACAATGCTGTAAACAGCCCTACAAAAATATAACTTTTTTTGAGAGAAGTGGCCAAGAACTTGCAACACAAGATTAAAAAATGAACCTTATGTGAGTTTAAGGTGCTTGGGTTAAGGTCCATTCCTCTTTCTTGCACACTAGTTAACTCTCACAGTAAGCTCTCAAAATAGCCCTATATTGTAATACCCATCATGATAGTATTTGCTACGCATTCTTGATTATCCTGCTGGATGGGCTTCTGCCCCAGTTTCACTCATTCGGCGTGAATCACACAAAATCAGTGTCTTTTTCCTCAATGCCAAGTATTTACTGTTGAGCGCTCCAGTGTCATCCTATAGGCATTTAGCTGGGAAAGCAATGCAGTAAGCCACTGAATCCTAATACAATGACGTATCAGGCAAGTTGGGCGTGAGAAAGGTGGGCCACCTTAGTTTTACAATACTGCATCACAAAACTGCCTCTGGGTGGAAGGAGAGTCGTGTGCTTATTTTGAAAGAAAGGACCACACCTCAGTCATGGAAATGTGTAGGTTTGGACAGTTGCAGTAATCTACTTTGCTCTATTAAGGGCAGTATCATGACAGCAGGTGTGACGAGTCTGTTTGCACAAACATTTTACACAACATCCTAATTCCTGGTGATAGACGGAAATCTGACGTAAACTAGCCATGAATGTCTGCTTTATTTGACCTGGTGATCCCTTGATAAAGATGTTTTACGGCAGCTGATCATAAAAGTCATGTTTTTAGTAGGCAGCAGGTGCATTGTTTTGAGTTTCACATGCATGTGAGTCACTTGTGTGTGTTGTGTTTTCCAGTGCCAGTAGCTGAAGGAGATCATGGAGCAGTTGGATTGTCAGAGCGAACTGACCCCTGCCTCTGACCCCTCCCAAAGTTCAGAGGTCAACGTGTTTCCGGAAGGGTCAACCGATGTCCTCAGCGATGAGGGTGAACCTGATTTAAAAGAACCGGACGAAGACACTGAGCTGGATAGTCTTGAGTTGGATGGTACTCTTTTAGGTAGTGTGGACAGAGAAGGTCACACAGAGGTTCAGCAAAAGGATGGACCTGGAGAACAAGCACAGGGTGATGGGAACACTAGCTATGACAGTGGAACAGCCTCTATTGACGATGGCAGGACTCCAACATCTGTCCATGACAGTGTTGTAGAATCACTTCCCACTGTTCTTGATGGAGAACTCGTTTCTGGCCTTGAGGAACCAGCAGGGGTGGTTTCAGAATCAGAAGGTGGGACTCAGAATGAGGTAGAGGAATCTTCTCCGTCTGTTCTAAATGGGACAGATGGTTTTTCATCCACAGAGTTTGATACATTGAATGGGCCAACAGAACTTAACAGAACTCCTTTGACTCCTACACCAGCTGCTCAGGGTGAGGAACTGACAGATGTTGTTTCAGTACCCCAAAACTCACAATCCAACTCCAATATGAACCCATATGACACTGACTGCAGCAGGAAGCTGTTGTCTGAGATCCAGCGCTCTCTTTCTCAGGAGTCTCTGCTGGATGAGCTGGAGGATGAACTTTTGAACAGTCAGCCAGAGGGCCTCCGAAAGGGAAGTCCTCCCAATGGGCTTCAGAAGGACCAGAACTCCATGGCTTCATTTGAGAAGTGTGTACAGTACAAGTACTCCCAACAGGAGAAAGCCATCAAGAGGTAGGCTGTTGATTAATAGCTGTGTCAATCAGCTCAACTAGAGGTTATAGTCCACTGCTGGTGTTAGATTTATAGCAGCAGGAGATTGTAAATCATTAGTTGAATTTGCCATTCTTACCTGCATGAAAATAAACGTCACTATTCTTCATCGCCAGTGTGTGGCAATAAAATGTACCCAGTGTCAGATAATCAAGGTAAATGAGTTTATGAATTATCAGTATTATATAGATTGTTATAAAATAGATTATAATCATATTCTTTATTTAAAAGACACCTAGTGCAGCAGTTATATTTTATATAATAATATATATGTAACAGTATATTATAATTATTGTATTGTTTAGTTTTTTTTTTAAACTGATGTTCTTTGGATCTTCATGCACAAGTTATTATACAGTTATTAAATTATGTATTTTATATTAATTATTATTTACAAGTGCATTGCCTACAGAATTTCGTTTTTTTTTCCTTCTCTTTGTAAGATATTTTAATATTTAAAAAATAATTATAATTCATTATAAATATGCTTTTAGGATTTTTGGAACTAGGCTTATTTTTTATATATGAATACCCAGCCAGTAATTATACTGAATTATAAAACTCAGGTGTTGTTTCACTACACAAACTTTTTTTTAGGATGATTCAAAGCAATAATTATTTAGTCTCTGAGTATTTAGTCTTTTCGGCTGAATCATTGAAATAACTGGCTTTTTTATCATTCAAACTACATGGCCCGGTTTCACAGACAAGGCTTAGATTAAGCCAGGATTAGACCTTAGTTCAATTAGGACAGTTAAGTAGCTTTAGAGAAGAAGAAAAAGTAAAAAACAATACTGGTGTGCATCTTGAGACAAAAAAATGACACTGACATATCTTTGAAGATATATAAGTACAATTTGCTTTCAGGAAAGACAGCTCAAACATGCATTTAAGCCTTGTCTGTGAAACCGGGCATACATGATTTTTGGTATTATTTTAGTGAAGACAACGCAATAGAATTGTCTTTGTTTTATTTCACGGGTGATTGCCTACAGTATTTAACTCATGACATTTACTTCACACTGCAAGCTCCCAACTATGATTTCTTTTGTTGTGGTGCTATTGATTATTTATGCTGTGGTCAACCTGAGCCTTTCTGCTCTAAAACCCCCTCCTGTTCTGCCTTTATTAATTTTTGCAAGGGCATCTGGCTGACTCTCATATTGGAACCAGTCCACAGCTTTGCATTGCATGACCTGCTGTTAATACTGTCTGATCGGTGGTGCTCATGGACACCTGTTCCCTCTCACATGGTCTTTTCTATATTATGACACATACTTTATTGAAAACGATTAATTGTTGTTCTTGATATGGTTTAGATCACCACTTTAGAACAAATATGCTTCTCACTGCCAACACGCAAATCACAGACGGACACAACAGAACAAGCATTATTTCACACTTCACAGTACAGCAGCTCCAGTGTATTACAATGTGCTGACATTGGTAGTGACAGCTGGTAACTGTTTTTCAGGTTACTTGATGAGAATAAGAAACATCAGGAGCTGATTCTGGGCATCTGCTCCGAGAAAGACAACATGAGGGATGAGCTGAAGAAGAGGACGGAGACGGAGAAACAGCATCTTTGCACCATTAAGAAGGTAATGGCAACTATATATTGTTTTGTGTGTGTGTGTGTGTGTGTGTGTGTGCTTTTATTTGTCTTTTAGTGGCAAAACTTACACAATTCAACTTGAAATCTGCTTTCATTTTCATGTATTATCCAAAAGTGACGCATATACGTTTTTTTGCAAAACTGTTTTTTTTTTATGGTTTTGACAGAAGACTGCTCACCAAGGCTGCAAAAAACAGTAATATTGTGAAATAAAATTACAACTTAAACTATGTGTTTTCTATTTAAATATGTTTTTTTAATGTAATTTATTCATGTAATGGCAAAGTTGAGTTGCTCCAGTATTTAGTGTCACATGATCCTTCAGAGATCATTTGAATATGTCGATTTGGTGTTCAAGCAACATTTCTTATTATTATCAATGTTAAAAACAGTCATGCTTAATATTTTTGTTGTGGAAACTGTGATGCATATTTTCCAGGATTCTTTGATAGATAGAAAATTCAAAAGAACAGCTATTATTTGAAATAGCACTCTTTTATAATGTTACAAATGCTTCTAATGTCTCTTTAGATCAGTTTATTACATCCTTGCTAATTGAAAGTATTGCTTTCTTTCAAATAAAAAACGTTATTGACTCCAAACTTTTTAACTGTAGTGTATATCCATGACCTCATGTTAGAGTTAAATTTTCAGCGTATCCATATTTTAGGTGTGTTCGGCTCAATGGCGTTATTTGTTATTTAAATACCTCTTCAGGATCTGGATGGACAACCATGACTGTCCCTTGTGAATTGATTAGAGAACACTTGTTTCCTAAAGAGCTTTCATCTGATACTGGAAAAGCGGGTTTGTTTGAGAGCGACTCCAGGCTAAGAGAGTCTGTAGTTCAGTTCAATCTGAAAGAGCCTGTCATACAGACTCACATAACACAAATCAAACAGAGCGGCTTGGAGGGGAATGGTCGAGAAGCCGTAATTAAGTGTTGCAGTAATGACGTGAAACTATTGTGCGTGTTTTGTTGTCATGGTTTCTCCGCATAGTCAGAACAGGCATCTGAAGTCACACAGACAATCGCTTCTTCTGAATGAAACATCGCCTGTCTCTTTAGTTTTCATTCAATAGCAGCACCGTGAAGAAAACGTAACACTTGGTTTCTACATGTGGTTGTCAGAAAGAGAAGCGTTTATTTTGCGAAATCCTGAATGGAGCCTTTCAGTCACTTGGTCCAATATTAATTTGAATATATTTTCATAAGCAGTCCAGAACTTGGCATTTAAATGATGACATGTTGCGAAGGTACACTGATGGTCAAAAGTTTCTAATAGTTCAATTTTTTTTTATTGTTTTTGATAGAAGGCTAAATTTATTTGATCACAAACACAGTAAAAACAGTAATATTGTGAAATATTATTACATTTTAAAATATCTGTTTTCTATTTGAGTGTCTTTTAAAATGCAGTTTATTTCTGTGATGGTAAAGCTGAGTTTCCAGCAGCCATTACTCCAGTCTTCAGTGTCACTTGACCCTTCAGAATAATTCTAATGTGCTAATTTAGTGCTCAGTTAGTTATTATCAATGTTATTGGTGCTCACTCATTTATAACGATTCTTATTATTATCAATGTTGAAAACAGATGCTTTCTACATTAGCTGCTTAGTATTTGTGTGGAAACATGGATAATAATAAATGTTTCTTGAGCACCAAATCAGCATATTAGAATGATTTCTAAAGGATCATCTTAATTATTTCAAACTTTTGACCACCAGTGTATATTTGGTCATATTGCACTTGCAGGCTGTGTAAACTTGATCTGTCTACTGTCTGTCAGAGCTGCCTCTGTTGTTGTCATGCTGAATATGTTTATGGTTACTGCAGTCATGACATTTTAACTGAATGCTTCTCTTGTTTTACCAGTTTGAAAACCGGGTGGAGGAACTTATGAAGGAACTAAAAGACTCCAGAGACAAACTGGTTCACCAGGATCATGCTGCTAAGAATGCCATCCAGCAGATGCAGAGGGAGATTGCCTATCGGCTTGAACAGGTGAGAGGTCATCGCTATGGAGACAGTCAACAAAGGCTTCCTGTATAAGAACCCTGCTGAATTATTTTTTTTAAACGGTTTTCAGTTTTTGCCCTTTGTTTCTAATATCATGTATGCACAACATTGGTCGTTGTGCATTTTGTATTCTGCTTCCATATACAGGATGTCAGATGCTGGGTTTCCATTTGTATTTGTAATCCCACACAACGGCGGCTAAATGTGAAGTCCAGCATTCAGATATTGAGGGCTAACGTCATACAAAATATGCACAAAATGTGGAAAGAGAGTTGTGTTTGGTTTGGCTTGTTCAAACAGCTCCTCACTCTCATGTAAACTCCTCAGTCAAGTGTGAGGGCCTCCCTCTCTTTTGCTTTCACTGCCTTTGGAGTCTGGACACATCAACTATGATAAATCATAGAAGTTATCATAGATGATGTATATTTGGTAATGGTCGACCAATATAAATTTTTTTTATGGCTGATCCAATATTTTAGAGAGCTGGGTGGCCCATAAAAACACATGCAAAACAATTTTACATAATATTAACTAAATTAGAAATAAATCATTTAAAAAAAATGACACAAAAAAATTTGATTGTGATATCTGTTATCCTGTTATAGTATTTTTCACAAATAAAGAAATATAAGGTTAAAGAAAAAATATGAATAAAAGGGAAGCAAACACTGCAACCAGAGCACTTATTAATCTGGCATGTCTATTTTTTTTCCTTTCACTGTTTTTAGAAATAGGGCTTATTCAACATCTTTCCTAGATTTAGATATGTGGGCAAATGCATTTTTGTCTCAGTGCATGTATTGTTTTAGTTTGGCAGGGTAGCCGCTAGCTTAGCATAATGAATGGAATCCTATGTTGCCAGCTAGCATGTCCCGAGTAAAAGTGATAAAAAAACAAAAAAAACCCACCTATTTACTTCTTGTGGCCTGCATATTAAGCTAGAGTGTTCCTTTAATAATAATTTATTAGATAAAACTTTTAAACAGAGATGTAAACTAATGAAGACTGAGAAGGGGAGATCCGACGCTCGCATTGACGTTCTCAGAGTGTCCCGCATGCTGTCAAAATAAACTACAATTCTGCTTCTGACTGACATTGGCGAAACAAATTTATCGGCCGATGCCGATCATTAAGAATGCCAAACGTTGGCTGATATATCAGTCTTGTCAATATATTGGTCATCCAGTAATATTTGAGCTGGTTAGGTGTCAGAACTCACATGATCCATAAACAGTGTGTGTTCATGTGTTTACATTTATGTTTTCTCATCCCAGGCCAATAAGAAATGTGAGGAGGCACGTCAGGAGAAGGAGACAATGGTGATGAAGTATGTCCGAGGTGAAAAGGAAGCACTGGACCTGCGGAGGGAGAAGGAGCAGCTGGAGAAGAAGCTACGGGAGGCCACAGCAGAAGTAGACAAACAGGCCCGGCGGGGAAATACGCTTGCCCAGGAAAAAGGACGCCTGCAGCAGCTCTATGATGCCAAGGTCATACATTAAAAAATTGTTTTTGATGCTTGATGTGGCGTTTGAATCTACAGTATGCATTGATTCTGTATATGTACTCAGTTGTGTTTGTCGTTGATCATGCTTTTGCAGGAGAACGAGGTGACGAGACTTTCCCGTGAACTGGAGAAAGTCAAGGAAGAAATCAATTCTCACGTCATCAAAGTAAAGTGGGCCCAGAACAAACTGAAGAGTGAAACGGACGCTCACAAGGTAAACCAGAGAACATTGTACATAAAGACTTAAAGTTAATAAAGTAAATTGCTCTGAAAGTTTCAGCGATATCGTCGTCATCTCTGCAGCTATTGTAATTTTGTGTATTATTTATACATCGTATTTATTAATATTTTAAATTAGCTTTTATTTTTTAAAGTTTAGTTTTCCTTAAAATTTAGTTGTTACTTTTATCTTCTTTTTTTTTTACATTTAAAATTTTAAGTTTAGCTTTTTCATCTAATATTTATATTTCATCATATTTCGGCTTTATTTAAATTACTGAAAACCAGAGGTCTTCAACCTTGCTCCTGGGGACCCACTGTCCTGCAAAGTTTTTTTCCAACCTGCTTCAGCACACCTGTCTGTGTATTTTCAACAAGTGATCCTGAAGAGCTTGATTAGCTTCACCTGACTTTAATTAGTGTTGGCGCTAAACTCTGCAGAACAGTCGGTCCCCAGGAGCAGGGTTGAAGACCTCTGCTGAAAATGATATGAATAGTTTTCATTTTATTAAGATGTCTCTTTAATAACAGGAAACAAAAGACAGATTAAGAGAAACGACCGCCAAGCTGACTCAAGCAAAAGAAGAGACAGAACAGATTCGCAAAAACTGCCAGGACATGATCCGCACATACCAGGTACCGTTCACTTATGACATGAGATCAGTGTGCCCACTAGAGGGCAGCATATACAAACATTTGCCCTCCTTGTAGACCGCAAACCCTTATGTACTTTTTCTGTAATGAGTTGGAGATGTGCATTTCAAGCAGTGCATTCTACTGTAGTTTATTAGAAAATGGTTGCTTTAGTCCTACGCTAAACAATTTGTGTGGCTTATCTTCATTTAGGGGAATATAAGCTAATTTGCAATTTCTGTGGTTTGTTCCTGTCTCCTGCAGGAATCTGAGGAGATTAAGTCAAATGAATTGGATGCAAAGCTGCGAGAGACCAAAGGAGAGCTGGAGAAGCAAAAACAAGAGCAGACAGACCAGCTAGAGGTACAGTTTTACTTCATCTCTTCAGTGTAAGTCATTTTAAGAGCATACACATAATACAATTAAGAAAAATCCAGAAAGTTTGAATGATATCAGTACAGTCTTGCCTACTAAGAACTGTATATTTACCTCAAGCCATATATCATATCATTTGATTATATCATTTTCTCAAGTCATATTTGAGTAATTAGTGTTTCTCTAGGTCACAAAGGCCTCAAAGTCCGTTTTACAGCTTTTGGGGGCGAGTGTTTGTTCATGTTACACCTCATATATCTTTTCTTTGGTTTGCTTCTTTTAGCCGTTCTGCCACTGCTCCTCTGAGATATGCCTCTTGGTCCGTATGGCACTTTGCCACCTGCTTTTAAATGTATTTATGAGTAAATGAGCCTCCATTCACCAAGCGTCATTAGTACCCGAGGCCGACAATGAGAGTGTGTACTCCCTTATCAATGAGTTGCCCCTGTGCAAGAAGCAGTGCTATTAGCATTTGCATTCTCATTAGCATTATTAACATAGTGTTGCCTAGCAGGCGTCCTCTGCTGATTGTGATTACAATAATGAACAATGGCTGGATGTTCGAAAGAGGGGTTTTCATGGTCATTTTGTTTGATTGGCAGATGTACAAGGCTAAGATAAAGGAGTTGGAGGATCTGAAGAGGACTTTTAAAGAAGGCATGGATGAATTGACCACCCTGCGGACCAAGGTGGAAACTCATTTCTAAAGATAACTCTATGAAATGACTCTGTGTAAAAGTACATTGTCCTAAAGCTTTGGCACTTTCTCTGGCCCTCAGGTTAAGTGTCTGGAGGATGAACGGCCCCGTTGGGAAGACGAACTCTGCAAATACAGAGAGATCATTAACAGACAGAAGGCTGAGATCCAGAACCAGAGGGAAAAACTCTCCGCCATTACTAGACTAGAGGAACAGCACCAGAGGTCTGAACACTCTTGCCTACAGCCACCTACCACTAACCATATCATATCTATTACTCATTTAACTGCAACCTCATTGAGTCTGAACTTTGTCTACAATGCACTCCTTTCCGATTTGCTTTTCAGATCTGATATTCAGGACTAGCACTATTTTTTTTTTTAGGTCATGAAATCAGATCCATTTGACAAGGCTAGAGTTATTTTTTACAATTCCTGATTCCAATTTCAGTGAAAGGCAAACATAATTTGCTATTGAAAGAATCCTTATGATTATTTTAAAAATGTAGTATTAATGGAAATAAAATTGAACTGCATATTACAATGAACAATTTTTACTGCATTTATTAACCTAGGCTATTGTTAATTTATAAATCTAGTATATTTATCTACTATACTAGATACACTATAGTTCATTGGAAATAATTCATGTTTGGTCATATAAATACGTTTAAATAATTATATAATAAATAGAAAAACAAATAATTTATCAATTAAATTTAAAAAAAGAAAATATTTAAATAATACATAGAATTAGGTAATTACTTGCATGGTGAAAATATAATTGATTAATAAATGTTGTAAATAATTATTTAAAATGTTAATAATGTTGTCATTGTTAATTTATGATATAATTAAAATAATGCTATAAAGCCTTTGTTACTTTGACAACTATATGACATATTAAGTAGATTATACTAGTGTTGCAATTGTTAATGAAAACACTTAAAAATAATTGTTGTTAATTGCATTAAGGCTGAAATAAAATAAAATAAAAATGGTGCCTTGGGAACTAACAGAAATAAAATAATTTTAAGTTGACGTACTAAAATAACCTAAACTACAAATGAAATAAATTAATTATAAAAAACTAAAAAGACAAAAGCACACACAAAAATTGTAAAACTGAAATCAAAAAGAAAAGCTAATTCAATACGCCATAACACTGGACTGTACTCCCTTCCCTCAACCTCATTGTTGTTCATGTTGATTTAAATATGCGGTCTACTCTGATTAAGGTCTATTATAGTTCAGATAACACTACAGACTTTATTCTTATGTGCATGTTTGAATTACCCAGCAGTTGGTGGACCCTGCTGATGCAGGAACTGAAGGTGGATGTGAATCCACAGTAGCGTGATCACACGGGCCCCTGCTGCACTGACAGAATAATTCATACCTCTGTGTCCGCCTCTCAGGGCCTGCTCTGATTTCACTTCTGGTGGGCACATAAATGTGTCCGTCAGCTATATTAGCACATTCAAATTTTTAGGGTATTTTAAAACTCTCTATTGCACATGAGTTATTTGTATTCCCAAGAATGATAAACCTCGTCTTTAGTGCGTTAATTTTGTTCCTTCAGTCGGACACTTTTATAGTCTATGTAGTCCGGTGGGAATGCTGTTACACCTTTGTGATAAAAGGGTGGAAATCGCTTAATTAGCACGGGCTGTACACGTGTTGGTCCTCGTGTCTGATGTGTGCGTGTCTTTCTCAGGGATGATCAGGAAATAGCATCCTTGCGAGAGGAGGTGGAAAATCTGAACTCTCAGATCACTGACCTGCAGAGGGACATTGAAGGCAGCAGGATGAGAGAGGCGGAGCTTCTGGGCTTCACTGAGAAATTGACCAGTAAAAATGCTCAGCTCCAGTCTGAGAACAACAGCTTACAGGCCCAGGTGGACAGACTGAACAACAGCTCCAGAGAGCTGCACAGCAAACTAGAGGAGACGGAGAGATCCCTCTCTGAAATGGTAAGGCAATGTATACCGTATGTATATCAGTATTGGGGAGATTTCTTAAAAAATTGTACCATGCCAAGTAACAAGCTACTTGTAATTAAAAGTAGTTGAACTATAGTCAACCTACCCTCAAAGTAGCTGGCTATACAGGCTATAAGGCACTACTTTAAAAATCAAAAGCAGATTGAAAAAATCAAAGCAGTATTTTTTGCCACATTAACGTCCCTGTAAAGGCAATTCTTGAGATTTGTTTCTGAACACATTATAAATGTTAGAAAGTGTTGCAATTGAAGTGTGTAGTACTGAATTGTGGAGTTAGACCGATAAACAGTTTTTTGCCATTTCTATGTTCAGGATTGTTTGCTGTTTTTTTATCATTCGGATTTAGCAGGATGGTTAATAACATATTTTTCTGTGTTGTGACAAACAACAAAGAAAGACTGTAAACAAAGAAAGACTGTAGAAAGAGAGCTGGGAGACATTACAAAAGAGAAAAGGTCATGAATATCACTGGAAAAAGAAGGGTTATTATCAAGCAAGTGCTTTAGGACCAGCGTTAATATTAGAAAAGCTTTCTTGTGCTGGAGAGGACTGCAGAGGTTGCGAAGTTTCTGCACCATACGTGAGAAACATTAGTTTTGCTTTGTTTCACAAAACCAAGATATGCTGTTGTCGTAATTTTAGCTATAACAACTAGTCTCAGCCTCAGACGTCATACCCTCGGTTGGCTGAACGTCTGGTGCATATGGCACACTTATCTGGAAACACTTCAGGAGTTTCGAAGTCCTCATCTAAATAGTTGAATTCTACAGGATGTCAGCGAGACGAGGGTTTGCGTTCTTTAATGGTCCGACCTAGAAACAAATGCCGTGATGCCCAAAGAAGAGCGCTGTCGCGTTTACAACAGTGACAATGAGCGCTTACCAGGATCAACTAAACGCTGGATTTTTAAAAGTATGTGAAGTTTGCGGCTCCATTGTTGCAGTAAACTTGCGCAACGTTCTTGAATGAATAATTTATAGATGCACGCAGGTCTGTTATTGCAGGGACATCTACTTTACATTTTCACGCCTCTAAACATGACATGGAACAAAACAAATTGTATTTGGTTGCTGTGCATGTCCGGAAAAAACATCCTCTTGGGTGGTCTTCTGCCGTCCGTCTGAAGGTTTGGCAACCAACTCTTGCTTGTACACTCTTGTGTACTGTATGTTAATTTTTCTTCTTCCTTGTCATTTGTTCGCCATCTTCACTTTAATTTTTGCAAAGCATTATTTTGCTTCGCTTCAGCTATTATAAAGACAAATCCACTAGCATTGTGTCCTTGCATCTTGGGGGCAGAGCAATGCAGGGAGTGATGTGTTTGTTTGGGTTGATTTCAAATATCAACAAGTTTCTCAGAAATTGCTTAATGCACCTTTAATTGGGGTAAAGCATAAAACTTAAGCACAAATTAAACTAAATGCAATATATAATAGATATGCAAATGTTTTATATCTAAAGTGAAATTTTTTTTAAACAACATTTAATTAAATACTTATTAGCTACACAAAAAGGTGCTGTAAAATGCTGCACAGGAACACTACTGAGTGATGGCACCAATTAAACCGTAATGAGCTCATATATTAGAATGAACTATTCCAATAACACAAATCAGCAACTACGCACCTTTTTGGAATAAATAGCTTGTTTGTTTGTTACTGGAAAACCTACACGATTATTGAAAATAGCCAAGATATTGTCACTTTACTGCTACTTTTGGTTAGTTACATCCCAACACTGTGAACTAGTTTGATATCAGACATCATGGTATTTAAGTGTATTGATTGGCCAGTTAAATTTGAGCAAGTCCTTAAAAGACACACACACACACACACACACACACACAAAAACCTTTATAAAACCTATATTATTTATATTTTGATTTGATATATTTAGTTTGCCTGTGTTTTCAGACGGAACGGTTGAAGAAAGAGGAGCAACAGAGGCAGGAGGAAGTTTTGGCACTCCAGACAGAAAGATCGTCGCTGCAGACGGAGATGTCACAACTAAAGACACGCGTGGAGGAATTACGAGACGAACTGGTTACTCAGAAGAGAAAACAGGCAGCCAACATCAAAGACCTCACCAAACAGCTCATGCAGGGTTAGCAGCTCAAATAAATCCTTTTTTTTATTATTTACATTTATTTTCAGGTATTGATTTATTTTTAGAGGCCAGAAATAGTGAGAAATGCAACAAGACCTCAAACGCAGACAGGTGCTTTTACAAAACAAGCGTTTCATGGTCAATTCATAGTTTTCAGTCATGTGACTGGCACAGAGACTTGGAGGGCAAAACATTCACAGGCTTCACAACATGAGTATTTCAATCACCAAACATCTCTATAACGCTTAACGTGAAAAGGACTTAAAGTCCCTGTACTAAAACAATGATATTTAAAAGATGAAATTCAGTGTATAACTTACTGATGTTACACACTATGTACAGGCAAGTAGATGAACCCAGAATATGACCTCAATGAGCTATTTGGTTAAAGGGTTTGTTTATCCCAAAATGAACATTCTGTTATCATTTACTCACCCTCATGTTGTTCCAAACCTGTATGAATTTCTTTCTTCTGCTGAACACAAAAGAAGATACATTGAATAATATGGGTAACCAAACAGTTGATGGGCCCCAAAGGGTTCCATAGTATGAAAAAAAAAAAACTACATTAGTCAATGGGGTCCATCAACTGTTTGGTTACAGCAGAACAAATACATTTATACAGGTTTGGAACAACTTGAGAGTGAATAAATGATGACAGAATTTTCATTTTTGGGTGAACCAAAAATGAAACCCTTAAAGGTGCTGTGTGTTGTATTCATGAGGATCTGTTGACAGAAATGCAATATAATATGCATATATGAGTATAAAGACCTTAAATAATGTACCTTTTATGTTTTTATTACCTTAGAATGAGCCATTTCTATCTACATACACCATGGGTCTCCTTACAGTGAAGTCCCACTTTTGCGCCGTCATGTTTCTACAGTATCCCTAAATGGACAAACTTCTCTAAAGAGCGCTAGTCACTCTCTGCTCTCTTCGACAATGACATTTTTGTCCTGTGCCGGCCCCTGTAGCTTCTCTATGTGCTTCAAAAGGGAGGGGTGAGTGTTGGGTGATTGCAATACACAACCTCACCGCTAGATGCCACTAAAATTCTCACACTGCACCTTTTAAAGCGTTTTCTTTTTAATTGTTTTCTATGGGAAAACACTTAATGGGAAACTTATAACTTTATATTCTGGGTTCATCTGCTTGCATGTACATAGTATGCATCATCAATAAGGAGTAAACTGAATTTTCTCAGGTTAGTACAAACCTGGTTAAAATACCTGGTGAGCAATGGAGGTAAGCCTTATTTTGCCATCCAAGTGGGGCTTCCTATAAGGATGTGATGTCACGTGAAAACTATGAATAAGGATGTAAAGCACCAAAACCTTAAATTCTTTATTATACAAAAATCACCTTAAAAAACTAATTTTGTTCAAATCAGAATGAACTGCATGAATATGGCAATATGCTAAATTATTTAAATGACAGGAACATATTTTTTTTTATATAAATGCATAAACATTTTACACATAAACCAGTACTTAATGTAGTCTTGGTCTGTTGCATAGTTTTGTTCATGTTTTTGAGGATGAGGAAATGTCACACAACAGGTCCATGCTGGCATCTTCTTAATTTGGCTCGCTTCTACTAAGCAATTCTTGCCAAAATACCATAGAATTGGACGCATGGCCTTTGACGTCAATATGGGAAGCATTCCCCTCCCTTTTAAAAGATTATTTTTTTTTTTTTCCTAAATATGCACAATTGTAAGTTTAATTTCATTTAGCATTGTTTTTTCCCTTACTGTCTATCCTATCAGAACAACCCTGTAACCCATTTTTGGGTTGAGATATGACTCACCCCCCAGTTAAGAACTGATGCCAATGCTTGTAATACAAAATGAAAGACAAAAAAAGTAACAAATCATAAAACAATTCTGAAAAGAGGCTATCATTCCACTCTCATATTGTTTTTCTCCTCTGTGTGTAGATGTCTTAACTAGAATTCGATTTGTTATTTTAATAGTGAGTTACTTCTCTGCTCCCAGGAGCCCACAGGCACTGTTAGTAATTATCAAGCCATATTGACGCTCTCGGTGAGGCAGACTGACGTTCATTGCAGACAGATTGAGTTTATGTATCTGTGCCTGCCTGAATCCACAGGAAAGGCTAGGTTAGGGCACAAGACCGTTTCATAGCTCTAGGAGGGGAGAGAAAGAGAGAATAATGTGCACCTTGGGACTCTCTTTTTGTGTCGGAGGAGGCATACAGTACGTGACGGTATTTTTAAATAAATCTATTTTTTCCTTCTCACATTTGGGTCCCTGTGATCTTCAAAAGCTTTCTCAAGGTCTGCATGTTAAATGCGAACCTTAATTCTGCACATTTGCTGGGCGCTACAGATGTGCCTGGTGGGTGGGAGTTTTATAGTAAGTCATAACCCCCCTCAGCAGGTGCAGCGCTTGAATTAGGCACTGAGTGCTACAGGCACTCAGTCATCGGCTCATTACTGATACTGAGGTGTCTGTCTCTGCCAGGAGTGTGTGTGTTCATCACTGTAAGAGACACTCATTGTGTGTTTGTGCCCTTGTATAGCTCGTAAGAAGCTGGAGCAGGTGGAGAATGGAGGATGCGATCGAGAGGGGAGCAGTATGGGCAGCCGCTCCAGTTCCTCAGGTACATCCATTTAACACTTCATCAGACACACACTCAGTCATTGTAATCTTTTCTTCCCTATTTTGGTAACACTTTACATGTGGCCAAAATATAATGCATTATAAAAGCCTTATACAACAGTTCACCCTTGCTGATTTTTAGGCCTCTTGCTCATAGGGCTCTTTCTTAATTACTATAGACTTTGTTATCCACTATATATTTTCATAAATAGTTGTAAGCAGAGTAGGGCTGCCTGTAACGTTTAGTTGAATAGAAGATGCTCAGTCGAACAAAATTGTATAAGTCAGTTAGTCGCAGGGAAAAAAAAGAAGTGGCGAAGTCACGCAATCTGTAAGGGACAGCTTGTTAATGCTGGGTTCTTGAAGTAATTACTGGGCAGGAAATCCAAATGTTCACCTATCATCCATCGACCTCAAATATGGCTTATCATTTGAAACAAGTAAGTAGCAGCTTTACATTGCCACTCGCTCTAATGTTAACCTAGATAAATGTGCATTATTATTAGGCGCATATCCATGTGTTTGTGCGGAGGATGCTAAAGTATAGCGCTTTACTGCACAACATGGAGGCACCAGCGTGATCACTTACATTTTTTTCCTGACAACAGCGGAAACAACACTACTCAAAAAAGTAGTCTCTTTCTCCCGCGTCACAGAAATGGACCGAAACTCGCCTCGCAGACATGAGAATTATATCTATAGAAAGCTTGGAATGTCTACTTTTAAACAAACCAATTAAAACTGAAGAGAAATACTCTCTGATCATGTAATCCGTATGAAAGGTTGCGGAGATGACGAGTCAGCATCGTCAACTTCATCTTTGCAGCCGAACCGACTAAACACTAGTTTATTGATGAATAATTAAAATGTCTCCTTGCTATTTTTTCCTGATACATTCATAATTTGCCGGTGCTTTGCTGCAAGCTTTATTTGTGTGCTTAAGCGTGGAATATGCATATTACGCCTTATGATTACGCCTTAAATTAATCGACTATTAGTCGACTAGACAAATCTATAGTCGGGGACAGCACTAAAGCAGAGTTATTATACATTATAATGCGTACCTATTCATGTCTGCACATTTAACGAGCATAATCCATTAAAACGCATAATCAACACATGAAATAGGGTCTTGTAACGTATTATATTCTTGAAAGAGCTAACTATGAATAGATATGTTGTTAGGAAGGTTCATGTATCCACCTTTTTCTGAACGTGTAAGTCTCGCCCAACTCGTACTGCA
Organism: Gobiocypris rarus; assembly: GCA_023029165.1. Lineage (NCBI taxonomy): Eukaryota > Metazoa > Chordata > Actinopteri > Cypriniformes > Gobionidae > Gobiocypris > Gobiocypris rarus. The sequence goes on from CM040920.1 coordinate 24,048,918, forward strand.
ATGATGCTTTACATTTTCGGTCTCCGGTATTTCTAGTCAAATTAGCCAAGTCAAATTTTTCGAGCTGATTATGTAATGTTAACCTATGAAAATGGTTTAAAAAGCACATGGCTCCACAGTGTCATCACTTTAAAGGCATTGCAATGACTGTCTTTTGTCAGCTCTTAACTCATCAAAGTTTAATGAGTGCGTAGATGTCATGTAATGAGTGCTCATATCCTACATGCAGCTCCTGACCGGGATGAAGTTTGTGGGATTTTGTCCTAAAAATGATTAGAGTGCACACACACCCTCTTTGGGGAGTATTTTAACTTAAGTGCCGCAAGCCATGCTCGTTTTCTCTTGCCAGTCAAGCATAAAATGCAAGGCATACGGTGCTGTATACGGACATTCTCTTCAGATTCACATACTTTCCAAGAATTTCTTCAGTGTATTGCTGTTATGTAACAGCCAACAACATCACAGCTCAACTATGCGCACATTTTTTATTTTTAGTAATGTTCAAAAAGTTTCTGTTTAGTTCATTCAGACGCTCTTTTTACCCCGTTTTTACATTGTGTTCCTATGGAGACCGGAACAGGACAGCATCTAAATGGAAGTTGGAATTCCTCATGGCAGCACTCATCATTTACTCAGGAAAAAGGTGGATATTAAAAGAGAAAAGTTATTTTAAACTGTATTATTTCTCAATATTGTTTTTACTGTATTAATCGTCAATTAAATGTAGCTTTGGTGAGCATAAGAGACTTTTCAGCAACATAAAAAGTGTGTGTGTGTGTGTGTGTGTATATGTGTGTACATGTTTTTCTATCCCGGTGGGGACTTTGACTTGAATGTACACAGACTCATGGGGACTCGTGTCACCATGGGGACTTAAATTGAAGTCCCCATGGGGAAACAAGCTTATAAATCATACAGAATGAGTTTTGTTGAAAATATAAAAATGCAGATGGTTTTCTGTGATGGGTAGGGTTTGTGTAAGGGGATAGAATATACAGTTTGTACAGTATAAAAACCATTAAGTCTATGGAGAGTCCCCACAAAGATAGTAATCCAGAAATGTGTGTGTGTGCGTGCGTGCGTGCGTGCGTGCGTGCTTGCGTGTGTGTGAGATATGTTTCTGGTTCAGTACAGATTAAGTCACATCAACCTCATTTAATGAAACACAAGCCAAAAAGCTAAAATAACAGTACAGTAACACACTTACAGTGGATATGTAAAGTTATATCAAATCTTTCATCATACCGAAATAGTCCCACTATAAAAAGGAGACTTTAGACAAGTGTAGTTTTGCTAAATAAATCATGTAAATGCTTTAACACAACACTGATCTTCACATTCATGCTGTTAAACCCTCTGGAATGCTGACCTGGTTTACTTTCTTGTAAGTGTGTTACTGTAACCTGCAATTTTTTACTTTTTTCTTTAAAGACTGAGGAATGAGTCAAAATGAATTTTTGGTGATCGACATTACCAGCAGCATTTGGGGATAAAGCTTAACTTGTATTGAACACAGAGTATTCCTCTAATCTTAGTGCTAAGTTTGCTTCCTGTGTTGTTTGTTATATAGTGTGACTGTAACTGCACATGGTTTGAATCTCTCACTTTCAGGCTCTCTGAACGCACGGGGCAGCAGTATGGATGATCGCTCTCCGGAGAATCAGTCCGGTTCATCTGTGGTAGTGGTGGACAGCTTCCCCGAGGTGGACAAAGCTGTGCTGGTGGAGCGCATCGTGCGGCTGCAGAAAGCACATGCTCGTAAGAACGAAAAGATTGAATTCATGGAGGACCACATCAAACAGCTGGTGGAGGAGATCAGGAAAAAGACAAAGTGAGTGAGAGCGAAAAAGACACAGTGCAAGATTAAAAACTCCTTGGCTCCCAAAGTTGAATTTGACATTCACAAATGAGCCTGAGATTTGTGTGTGTGTATATATATATATATATATACACAAAGTTGTCATAATGGAATTTAATAGAAAATTAATCATTTAGAAGGATACCATGACTCCAAAAAACATTTGGACACTTAAGCCACAATAAAAAATATGTCTAATAAACATGTCTAATAAAATATCAAAACCACATGGCATTTATTTTAAATTAACATAGCACACATTTGTCCTCACAATAAAAAAAAACCCTGTTAATTAGAGCATAACTTTGGCCATGTAGTGTGTTTAATATCTCTGATAATCAGGTTGTTTTAAGTGTCCAAATATGTTTCGATGCCACTATAGAATAGCTCTGAGCATTTGGTGTAGAGAATTTCTCATCGCTGGCCCTCCTTTCCGTCTGGTTGAATTTTGCTGGTCATTCTCCCTCTCTTGCATCCTCTCTTTCTCTTGTTTTTCTGCCTATTTTTGTTTTGTTCGTTTTTTTCCTTTGTTTATTTGTCTACGGCTTCCTGACCAAGGTTTGTATCTTGTATGTCTGACTTTCATTGCAAAAGGGGATCTGGCAGACATTCATCTTTTTCATTCACACACACTGAGCAAACCTATGCTTGTGACAGAGAGGTCTTGGCAGTGATATTTATAGCTGTCGGTTCTTGCAGGAGTTATGCGTCACCAAGGTTGCTAATGATGCCTGATACATAATCATACGCACCTCTATACATGAGGAATCAGGCCGATGGTGCACATTTCCACCACAGAACATAAAAATCTTTTTGCAAAACTAAGTAAATGGTCTCGGAGAGCGAGAATGCTTTGTTTTCGTGATCAGTCTTTGAATGAGATAAATAATTGAACATGCCGCAGAAGACTGAGAGTTGGGTTGCCGCCACCGCTCGGACAGGAATGCCATCTCTGTCCCTTTCCCATCACTTTTGAATAATTATAGGCCTTGAGTCGATCCACCTGCACTAATCCACATTCATTAGTTCTAATCAAAGACACATCCCATTGAGGTCAGGCTTAATTTAGCCTCCTTAGCTGATCTTTAGCCATTACGTGCAGCTGAGCCTCCTCAACATGTCCAAATTCGCCAAGCGGTGGAATGTTTCCCAGTGTTTATCGACTGTTGCTGTTCGAGTGATTCTTTGACATACGGGAAGGTTAGATCATTCAAGGCTCAGTGGAAATTGATTATATCATAAAACTGCGATTGATTTAATAGCATCACCTTGATTTAACAGCATGACTACACCTAGCGGAGGATTACCATATTTCTCAAAGGAGATAAAGCTAAGTATTCTCACTGCGCCTCTCGTCAAGGGCGGTTAGAGGAAATCGCTGATGTTCTGGAATTGATACCAAGTGCTGTTTGATTTGCATGTGATTCATTCATGGATTGGTGCAAAAATTATTACTGTATTTAATAGTGCTTGCTACATTTCAACAGGCGAAACCTCTAACCTTATGGATTAAACTTTAGCAGGAAGAAATCATATGGCTTGGTGTGGGGAGGTATGCTATTGCTATTTGAGATTTTTGTCCAACGGATGATGAAATTTGTGGAAAAAAAAATGATTGAACGTTCAGACTCTGAACCCCTCAGATTGACATGAAGTCCCTGGGGACTCCAGCAGTGTCAAAGGAACAGAATATCAGTGGGGACATTGAAAACCATGGAAATATTGTCAGGTGATCGCCAACATTGTGGCAGCGAGTTTTGCACAGGCAAGCTGCTTTTTCAGGAGATTTTAATGTATGAAATGCAATCTGACTGGAAAGGCTGGTAAATGATTTTGACCCATATATATCTTTTGATCAACATTTTTGCATCTTGATTGAAACGGGAAACGGGGTCTAAATTTATCTTTGATATGGACTTTGATTTGATATGATCTTTGATATGAGCTCTCATCTTTACTCATGATTCATTTGTAGTGCTAGAAATTCACAATCCTCATAAAATAAACATAAAGAATCACATTTTGTCTTTTGATTTCTCGAATGAAGACGAACAGACTGCCAAAGCCCGACTCTCTTTATTTTTGTCCTATGGTTCATGTCTTTTTTTTTTTCTACAATCTCCTGGTGTTCCTGCTGTCTTTCTTTCGCTCTTTTAGCCTCTAGGCTGTGAGAATCAGGTCATGCCACTGTGCTTAAGCTAAAACTGTGATCTGTTTCAAACACACAGGACTGCAAATCAAAAATTCTGAATGGTCTCAGAGCTGTGGCACAGCTGTTGTCCAGCCTGGGTCATGTCCCGATCCAGTTCTTTCTCTCTTTCCCTTAAGTTTACTGTCAGTTCTCCACTGTCCTATATAATAAAAGCCAATAAATCTCAGTGGATTTAGTACCAAACTGTGGTAGGATGACCACTAGAAAATTTTATAATGTCTGTATGTGCATGCAAAATGTTTAGCTAGAGACAACTTTTTAATTTCCTTTTGTTTCGTTTAAATACTACCGTTATGGAGCTGGGGTCCACTTGGACCCCATGTTAGTGAGAGGTAAGTTTGTTTGTTTTCATTTTTTCTTTCTTTTGTGTGTGTCTGTACGGATAAATGTGTGTTTGTCTTTTTGTAGCATCAGCACATCACAGAGACTTTGTTTTTCAAAGCATCTGTGAATCCTCCCTGGTTTCTTTCCTGTCACTGATAAATAACCACATTGAAACATTTTGAGTCATCAGGTTAGAAAAAAAGTGTGTTTGATAGATGTCCTAGTAGTGTGTTCGTTTTAGATTCAGACAGTGAAATGAGAGAATTCATCAATTCAGAAAGCACTTACATAGCTTTTTTTTTTTTTTGCTCTCAAGCTGAGACCTTTAGCCTCACGTCCTCTAATGTCTTTGTCTCGAGCAGTGGTCTGAAGAAACCATTAGAATCGAATTCTGCCTTTATTTGGGCCGTGCGTCACTGCAGAGAAAATAGATTTTAAATAGTGGTCGCAGAAGAAAGAACTCTCTCCCAGAGACTGAAAGATAAATGTACATCACAACATCACCCTTTAAAGAAAAACACACAGGCTTCTCCATTTTTTTATTCCATCATAATAAATGGCCAACAATGGCCAAGTGAGGGAGATGATAATTACTTATGATTTCCGTCTGCCTGCCACTGTGGTTTAAATTGAAGCACTTAAAACTGAATTGTGGTTTTTATAACTTAAGCTTTTTTTAAGATCTCTAAAACATTGGGTATAAAGTTCTCCTCTTGTTTTCTCATGTCTCTTTCTTGTTCTCACTACACAATAAAATATATCACCAGGAACATCAGTTAAGGATTGAAATTTGGATAATGAAAAAAAAAAATTTAGTAGTGGATGCAATTTAAAGTAGGGAATTAGAAATAATTATAATGTGTATTATTGGTGTTGTTATTATTATTATTATGAACATTACAGCTTTCTGTATAGGTGTGTGTATAATATATATACATATATATGTATCAGGCATAGCATTATGACCACCTTTCTAATATTGTGTTGTAGAGCTCTTAAATCTAGGCCTTGTAGCCCGGCTAAGGCCATTTTTTTATTCTCCCTATTACCAGGAAGAAGAAAAAAAGCGCTCCCAAGCGAAATGGGCTATATAATCTAAACTAATAAAGAAAATAAAAATAAAAAACATGCAGTTAGTTTTGCCTTAAACCTCTCCACAAAATTTATATAAACCCGATATATTTACGCACTTACATGTTTATTTTTTAACAATTTGCCAGGAGTAAAATTTACATGTGGTTTAAACAACCACCAGATGTATTTAAACTTGTCCAGTTTTATCTGAAATGCGTCCCAGACCACCTTCTGAATTGGTGTGTTTGAGTGATCGGATTTAAATCCGTCTCAAAATAATTTCGGAAGGCATTTACTCCTGGCCTTTTCACATTCGGATAGATAGCTGATCATAGAAAACGGATGAAGTGAGCAAATGTAAAAAGGCCCTAACTCTTCCAGCTGCGCTGAAGGAACGCGCTGCTGGCGTGGACTATAAACTCTTGACAGTCGCGGTAGCATGGTCTCGTGCTGTTTCCACCAGTGCAGCACATCTCATAGTTTCTTTTAATTAATGAATGTCTAAAATATAAAAAGGACAAGCCTAAAACAGGCCCGAAGCCCGGCCCGTGTGAGGTATGATGTGAAAATTGGCCCGAAGTCCTGTAAGTTGCGATGTGGGGCCTCCATAGATCAGACTTGTTTGTTTAGCACATCCCACAGATGTTCGATTGGATTGAGATCTGGGGAATTTGGAGGCCAAGTCAACACCTCAAACTTGTTGTGCTTCTCAAAACATTCTTGAACAATTTTCGCTTTGTGGCAGAGCGCATTATCCTGCTGAAAGAGGCCACAGCCACCAGGGAATACAGTTTCCATGACTGATCTGGGGCAATGCAGCCCATACGCAGCAAACTGTGATACATGTGTTTTCTGACACCTTTCTTTCAGAACTATCTTGATCTTAACTATCTATCTTAACATCTTGAGCAATTTGAGCTACAGTAGCTTGTCCCCAGCCCTCGCTCCCCACGTGCATCAATGAGCCTTGGCCGCCCATGATCCTATTGCTTGTCCCTTCCTTGCACCACTTTTGATATATACTGACCACTTCAGACCGGGAACATCCCACAAGAGCTGCAGTTTTGGAGATGCTCTGACCCAGTCATCTAGCCATCACAATTTGGCCCTTGTCAAACCTGCTCAAATCCTTACGCTTGCTCATTTTTCCTGTTTCTAACACAAACTTTGGGGACAAAATAATCACTTGCTGCCTAATATATCCCACCCACTAACAGGTGCCGTAATGAATGAGATGAATGAGACCTGTCATAATGTTATGCCTGATCTATACATTATATATAAATCCCAATTCCAAATTTAGTGAAATGCTGTCATAATTTATTTTCACTCTGGTGTACTTTTATCTCTCTAAACCTTGTTTTCACTCAGGTTACATACAAGTTACATATGACGTCTACCCTCACTAATGTCTTTTACCCAAGGCCATACCATTATTCACGTTTTAATTTGATTTATTGAAAACCAACCTTTTTTTAGACTTTATTTCATGAAAAGCCTTTAACGAAAAAGCTGTTGTCTTACATCAAAATCAAGAAGCTTGTCCTTTATGTACTCTTAGTAGATGACCACTATATTCATTTACTAATTAAAACGGGCTAATGGATTTTTTTTTTCAAGAAGTACTCCTGCAAAAGTGACAATGACATAAAAAGCTATTTCAATTAAATGAGTGTCACATTAAATAAATCTTATGAGACAGACGGCTGAGATTTAGCTGTGCAAAGCCTCCTAATCTGTTATTAGTGAAACGCATTTATCATCCAGAGTGAAAGAGAGGGACAGGGAGAGACACTGGCGATGTAGATATGGGTAATGGGGTCTTAGAGGCTGCTGTCTCTTTCTCCTCTGTCACCTTTTACCTCCTCACTGAGGATAACAATGTGTCAATGGCCTTTATGGCTTGAGGTTTCGTTGACACTTAAAATTGCTATTTTGAAGAAGTTGCCATTAAAACTTTGTGTTTCCTGCAGGATTATCCAAAGTTATGTGCTCCGAGAAGAGACTGGAGCTTTGTCTTCAGAAGCCTCAGACTTTAACAAAGCTAACTTGAGCCGGAGGGGAGGCATCATGGCATCGCTGTACACCTCCCACCCTGCCGACAGCGGCCTCACTCTCGACCTCTCGCTGGAAATCAACCGCAAACTCCAGGCTGTGCTAGAGGACACCCTGCTCAAAAACATCACGCTGAAGGTATGAGCCACTATCCACAACAGTGACGGATACCCTTGCCTCTTAAAGACTCCATGAAATCAAAAAGAGCGTTTTATGGCCTGTCTGTTAAGGCCAATTCACACTGCACTGATAGGCACTGACCAATCATCAGTAGAGCTTGACCGATATTGATTTTTCATAATCGATACCAATTATTTGCCTGTTTAATGCCCGATAACTGATATATAGAACCAATATTTATTTGTTTTTATTTCTGTTTTTGACAATTATAACAACAGCACTGAACTGAACAAACAGTTTTATTTAAATAATTTTTGCAATTTCATTCCCTCCATGCATTCCCTCAAGACAAAACACTTCTACATCAATAAACAGTCTGAAAGAGTGCAAACAATATAGTGCACTGTCACTAAAGTGTCTTGTTCAAATAAAATCATTGATAAGTTAAACAAAAAGGTAATGAATAAAGCATGTAAAAAATATTCTAACAAATTAGAAAAGCATAAAACATTTCTAAACTGCCTGAAGAATAATACAAATCTTGTTGCGTCTTTTATGTATAAGAACAGCATATTAACAACAGGCTTAATAAATTTACGAAGTCTAATGTTTTCAAATGGAGAACATAAATAAATGACAGGGGACTCTATCAGCTCGCCATAAATATTAGCATGAATATAAGCATATATTCTAAACTACAACTTTAAAAGGTTTCTGTGTTGTTTGATATGCTAAAGAGTGATGAGAATTGAACATGCTGGAATACTTAAACTGATCCGACAAAACCCAACATGTCTGTTGCCATTGGTTGCCATTTGACGGTTCCATGTGAATTGGACTTTGAAAATTGAAATTTAGTAGTGGATCCATGTATGAAGCATTGTTTACGCAAGTCACTTCACAATTTGACTGACTTGAATACGGGGGAAATCGGTCAGCGAAACTTTTCGCCATCCCGTGTTTTTTTTAATTTATTGAAATACTGGATTTCGCTTGTAAGAATTTTGCAGAGCAACGGTAAATGTGACTGCTCCTTAAAAGTTGATTTTCACAGATTCAGGCTATTCAAAATAAGCAGCAAGGACAATATTAAAATTCTGTAAGCTAATAATTATTTTCATGCTATAATCAATACTAAAATTCTATACTATTTAGTCTAAATAAGTAATAAATATTTAGTAATGAATAAGAAAGAAATACAAAATTATTTAGGCATCAAAGTAATATAATACTGTATGAAAAATAGTTTGTTAGGGACCAAACCCTGAAAGGGCAAAGGCCCTATCATTTTCCTTAGGATTATTCTTTAGTCGTCTTATTTTTTGTCAGGGTTTTGGAGGATTTTGGGGCCCTTAACATGCTGTTTGGAAGTTTTTCCATTTTCAGCAAGTCATGAAGCCAAGACATCGAGGATGTTAAATTGAAGACAGATTTTTGATATTTCTTGAATGGTTTGGCTGTGGTGTTGAAGAGAATTTATGGCTAAAAAAGGAAACAGGACATGTGTTTTAACTTCTGCATGCATTGACTGATTTTAATGAAACTTAAGCTGTATGTTCATTGTAGGAGGCCAATCACATGGATGCGACTATTGTGAGTCAAAGTCATAGCGGCACCAACTGGCACCAGCTGGCACCAGGAAGTTTGACATTTTCAAAATGCTATGAAATCACCCAGTTATTTTTACCTGATTTACCTCAAAATTTGTTAGAATAAAGTCAAGACACGGCAGATGTATACCTGTGAAGGAATTCTTTATAGCGTAAATAATGTTGCCATGACAATGCTTCAAACTTTAATATTTTTTAGACTTAGCGTGCATCAAATTGCATGAAACTCAACACGTACATTAGCCCTAGCCATTTGTTTTTGCAATTGCAATAGTGTGACCATATATAGCCAAACTAGGTGTTGGTATATTGATGTTAGTGTTGAGTTCCACAATGGTATCCGCTGATGTAATCACAATTACAAACTAAGCTTCTGCGTAACTGGATTCCTGGTGATGGCTATCAGAAGAAAAGCAAATTTGGTGGTGATGTATGACTGTTGAGTAAGTGGGCAAATTCCCATGCTGGCAGTAACCAGCTCTCGTTGGTTATAGATCCGCATCCAGGTCACAACAGGGACAGCAGCTTTCCTGTACGAGGGAGCACATCAGCTGGGAGATCAGAGAAATTAATAAAGTATGTTTTGAGGACAGGGCGCTAGGGGAATGTAGAACTCCATTCAAAGCACAATGGGAGGATTACAGTCTTACCATGAGATGAGAAGGAAATCAGACAGTTTCGAAGCAAAACAGCCTGAAATTGCCTGATTATCCAAGCTTACAGACTCTCTTCTCTCAGATGTGCCTCTTTTTGCTCTCCTTGTACATGAATAAACTGAATGCGGTGTAAATGATAGCATTAGTCCTCACAGCAGTCTGATTTGTTTCTCTCACTACAGGAAAATCTCCAAACGCTGGGTTCGGAGATCGAACGACTAATCAAACAGCAAAGAGTGCCGGATGATACAGCCGGAAGGAAGTGAAGTCAGTTGAGGGGAAGGCTGTTACAGTAAACAGCACACGCTGAGCCCGTTACAAAACGATGTACTCCGTTTGAGAACAAAACAGTGCTCAGTCTGATACATACACTGGAGGCACAGCTCGAGATGAGGACTGAACTGTGCCGGAGATACTCGCGTGACAAATGAATGGAACGCACAGAGATTACCAAGAGCCTGTGCTCAATTTTCTTCACATCGTGCCCGACTTCCAACTTTCCTCTCTTCGCGTCCCCTGTGATGTACCCGCCTCACCTGTGCCTTGATGAGTCAAGTTCATCAGGTTCAGAGCAGAATTGCAGTCCTGTACCCAACGACCTGGTGTATAAAGTTTGGGTAGATTAATGACTATTCTCATAAATGTGACCCCCACGCTCTTTTTGAAGAACAAAATGTGCTGGGCTAATGGAGACCTGCGGATTCTGCAGCTCTTTCGAGGCTTTCAGAGGCTTTTCCTCTATTCACGGCGCCTCAGGTTAATGGCCGCTCCTCCCCGCTCTCAATTCCCCCTTATGCAAACGTGCCAATTAATGAATGTATTATGTCATGAAAAGGGCCCCTGTGTGTAATCCCACACGCTCTGACCCAAGAGAGTGGGCAACATTCCCCGTTCGTGCTGCTACTAGGTCACCGCTGCACCCGGATAGCATTATCTCTCGCACAGCACTTAGGCGAGAAGGGCCGTGCCAAAAAATACAGCTCTCATTATGAAGTTAAAAACATTAATCTGAATGATTAAGCACATCTCAGAATTTTTTATCCATCTAGGGCAAGTCTTAAGGGAGCTTGTATTTTATTATCAGTTTGTTCTATCTGGATTAAGTTGTAATTAAATATTATTGTTATTTTTCCTCCCATCTCCTTTTCCCCCTTCTACATCTGCTTATGTTTTCTGTAGAAACATGCTTGTAATTATTTTTATGTTCCATCTTTTTTTTAAAAGAATGTTTTTCTTTGTATGACGTTGCAATGCTACTTTGCTCCCCAAAGAGAAGTAGAGTATAACATCCCCGTAAAATGAAGGAGACATTGTAAATATTAAGGGCAAAAGTGCAATTTTAACCCCCCTTTTTGTTTGACTGAGCCGTAATCGCCCTGGCCAGCGTCCCAAGACTCCTGCAAAAAATCCCGTTAGCATCCAATTCCATGGTGATGTAACCATATGGCACGCAACATCGTGCAAAACTGAATCCATTCCAACCTGAGGCATCACTGTTCTGCTTCTCACTCCGTCCCCTCTTGCAGGGGTGCATGATGAAGAATTGCACCGTCGGATGCTGCTGATGGAATTTTTCATGTTCACCTTTAGAGCTTGTAAAAGGCAGCCATGCATTGATTGGCAGATCTCAACTGGTTTAACAGCCATTTTTGTGCCATTCTCACTGGGTTTTCGCCCGCTTGAGTCACTATTGAAAATAAAATCATGCCATACACTGTGATAAAGGGTATAATAACTTGACATAGTGCAGTAAGCTTGTCAAGGTCATCAGCTGTTCCTACATTGTGAGTCTGTAGCTTCCAGCACTCCCAAATCCCAAACAAACTGCAAACAGTCCGGAAAACGCAGGATGAAGGAAATTATGCAATGCTATCAGAAAAAAAAAGCATTTACACAGCCCCTAATGGTGAAAATAAAGATTCTCTATTCTGTCGATAATTTATCAGTGTGCTTTAGTCATAATTTATTTAATGTCTCAAAGTAGAATAAAGATCTCTTGAAGTATGTTTGTGAATGGTGAATTGAAACTGATGAGAAAAAAAAAAAATTTGCTGATTCTGTTTCTGGTCTGTAACCTGTGCTCTGCTTGATTGTATAGTGAGTGAAACTGTGATTATAAACTTGTAGATATATTGTACAATGGTCCAGTGTTTTTAAACTTCTGGAGTCTTCTGTATATATGGCGTTCAAAGGGGATTAAATTGAAAAGATTATAATCAGTCATTCATTTCCATTTTTTTAATGCAAGTTTGAAACTTTCGATCTATTTTCTATTATGTATTTTTTTATTTATGTATGTGCCATCCACATGATGTAAAAGAAAACGTGATTCATCAGACCAGGTCACATTCTTCCATTGCTCCATGGTCCTATTCTGATGTTCACAGGCGCACTGTTGGCGCTTTCGGTGGTGGACAGGGGTCAGCATGGGCACCCTGAATGGTCTGCGGCTATGCAGCCCAATACTCTACAACCTGCGATGCACTGTGTATTCTGACACCTTTCTATCAGAACCAGCATTAACTCTTGAGCAATTTGAGCTCCAGTAGCTCGTCTGTTTGATCGCACCACACGGGCCAGCCTTCGCTCCCCACGTGCATCAATGAGCCTTGGCCGCCCATGACCCTTTCGCCGGTTTACAACTGCTTCCTTACACCACTTCAGACCGGGAACATCCCACAAGAGCTGCAGTTTTGGAGATGCTCTGGCCCTGTCATCTAGCCATCACAATTTGTCATCTAGCCATCACCCTTGTCAAACTCGATAAAATCCTTACATTTGCCACATCAACTAACACATCAACTTTGAGGACAAAATGTTCACTTGCTGCCTAATATATCCGAACCACTAACAGGTGCATTGATGAATGAGATAATCAGTGTTATTCACTTCAACTGTCATTGTCGGAAGTGTTGTTTTCTCCTCCCTATTATATGCCTGTTTATTTTTGCCACAAAACTATTCACGATTAAATGGTTAGTTGCATTTTATTGCCCCATTTAATCTTGCATTTTCCCTGCTGTCTGCAGCCCTATCCGAGCTTCTGCCCTCTTTTACAAGGTGACTTATGGGTCACTGGTCATTCATTGTGTGTGTGAGTGTACAATAAACCACGTGTTCCCCCTGCATTGCCTTAAGTAACATTATGTAACAGTAGCAGGTGATGTCCAAAACCAAATGTTTCTGTGTACCGGGCCTTGACTTATTGATCCTCTTTCCCACAAAACACACAGAAACGTCAACAACACAGAGCTCTGATATTGAGCAGGTCAAAATAAAGGAAAGCTCTCAGAATTTTATTACAAGTAATAATAATAGTCTAATATATAAACTACTTATTCAAATGCACTTTGCATCTCCCCCAAGCAACTGATATTTTTAGGCAAACTACAGCAGAACATTGAGTACTGGAAACTCACTTTTGAAAAGTAATTTAGGTGGTGCATTTCCTGTTAGCCTCGGCCTGCACTAATTATAGACATATTTACAGAAATGGCTGAATGTGTTTATCAAACAGAAGCTCTGTCTATGAAATGCACAAAAGTTTTTGCCATCTGAAGAATCATGTACAAGCTATTTAAATCTTTGAAAACTGTTAAAAAACATCTCTTCCATGTTTTTTTTATTATGGACACTTGCACCCTGCTTGTTTTAAATTCATCTCACCTGTGTGGCATTTCAGAGTCTGCTGAAGGTGATGAGAGACGGCAGGTTAAAACATCCTGTACATGGCAAAGAGCCATTGCGTAAACTCCGCTCAGCACTTATTTTTAGCTCTTCAAGATAACGTGCTCCGACACTCATTTCAACCTTGTAGACCTCCAGAGAATTCGTAAGCCTCAGTCAATGCTTTCGACTGACTGGGAGGTCTTGTCGTGAGTAACAGGAATGTTTGTGAGATTGTCTACCCACATGTATTGCAAATAAATCTTTATGTAAATATAATTAGATTCAGATCTTTAGCTAGAAAAAAAAGTATCTTTTTGAAGATAAAAAACGCAATACAGGAAATAGTGCTCGTCTAACTTAACACATCATGTTTCACAATAAATAATTCAGAGGCATTGTTATTTTTTTTTAGTCTTTTGTCTTGTCTTTTTAATTTAGTAAATATTTTTTCATGCCATGGTTTAAACTGCATCTAATTTTAGTCAACAAAATTTTGTCTCAGTCGCTTTGGCTTAATTCTCAAATGTTAATTTTTTTTTTCTCAAAACAATAAGTTCATATCACTGAACAGTTAGTTTGTTGTTTACAGATTTGAGTTTCTTATTGATTTAAGGCAATTGCATGTGTTTTGGCACGTGTGCATGAGAGTAAGTACAATTGTCTAACTAAATGCACATTGCTTCGTGATCAAAACTGATGAGTTGATTCTCATTCTTTCATCATGTGAGAGTTCAAATGCAAAATGATCAGACATGCATGTATATTCCATAAATGCCTATGGAATGTTTGTTCCTGTAGCTACTCCTTCCTGCACTCCTCAGTTGTAAGTCGCTTTGAATAAAAGCATCTGCTAAATGCATAAATGTAAATGCTTGTAATGTCTGCTAAATTGGCAAATGGCCCACCATTGTAATGAAATAGGAATCATAAACAGCAGTTTATTTTTGTAGGAATGCGTTACATGTAAACTGAAAATTCACAGTTGCTTGTTGTGGAAGAGCAATAAGATGATATGTAATAATGTGTTGTGTTAGGTGAAGACATAATAGAATATGTAAAAATGAACAAGAAACCATGAATTTTAAGTTTACATAGCCTACTTAAACATATTTCTAAAAAAAATAATGTGCTGTAGGCTATAAATACATTTTCATCTAGTGTACTACAGTTTAGATTTTTCCTACTGTTGAAATCTGTCTAAAGAGCATTTAGTTAGACATAACTGACATGTTTGTATATTACAGAAAGCAGTCAACAAAAAAGTAGAAAAAGAAAAGAAATTTGTAAATATTTCCATGGTGAAAAAGCATTTTGACCAGTGTCGCTCACACAATGACAAAAACACATTTTATTTTGATGGCACTGGCCAATTTACTGACACAATAATAGGTCATGAATAAAATATTTGGCTGAGTAACTACATTTTGCAGACATGCAATAATGCAATAAAAACTGTTTTGAAAAATGTGACAAAGCGATTGAGAAAAACTGTAATATAATTGAAACATATCAACATTTAACAAAAACGACTTCTGAAATAATATCGTAATGAGTACACTACCGAAATTATATAATTGCTGTTATAATTATAGTAACGTTTAGTGCCTTGCAACTTTGTTATATTCAACCCGGAAGTTAGCATGGTTCCCTCGACAAAAACCCGGCTGGATTATTGCAGAAAATAATCCAGCCGATTATTGCAGAAAATAAACAAAAGCTTATTCTTACACATTTTGTCCATCATGATAATCTTCACAAATGAACACAGCTTTTATGAATTTTGAAGTATAAATACAATCGTCTGAAATCAAAAGCTAAACGTAGGCTGTGAACTAGCCTACACCACTGTCACGACATCTAATCTTCCGTGCATTATAATAGTTTTCTATGACCGCGATTATAAACATAAAAAATGTTTTACATTCAGTTATAAACCAAGCCTGCAACACGAGTCCTGAAAACTGAAGCCGACATTGGTATTATATTTCGATCGCCCCAAGGACAGGTGACTGGAATTCAGTATAGGTCATAAAAGCCCGCCCCTCTCTATGTATTCTATTGGTACACTAAACAATCAAATTAAATCGTAAATGTGGTTTATGTCAGTTTAGGTTTATGGTTTATGTTTTATCACGCTGATGTAAGTTCAAGTGTTTGTTCACTACAAGTTCATTATGAGTGACAGTCTCTGAGCGATGTATTCACTGAGGCACTAACGGACATTTTTTGGGAACTTCGGGAGGAGATTGGAACTTTAATCTCTATATTTTCATAAAGGGACCTTGATATCGCGGCTCAACTTCGAGCTCACTATCCTGCGCACACCAAGGCACCAAGATGCTATAGCTACTGCAGACTCAAGACCTGCTCAAAACCCAAGATGTCAGCACCATATTTGAACACTGGCGGCTTCAGTTACATCAGCGGAAGAAACTGAAGAAGACGTCGTCCATCTTTTTTTTTTTTAAAAGTCTTGTCATAAACACATCGAGACTGTGAAAGCAGATTAGTGAGTAGATGAGTTTTTCCATGTTCAGCTGATGACGTTTAATGTAAGCAGCCGCCTTTCACAAAAACCAAGGTGTAACTGATGTATTTCATATCATATAAGAATATTTAATTTTACACAATAATAGTAATGTGGTATAGTATATAATATACTATAATACATTTTTGATCAATTAACTGGCATGCTAAGCATTAACTTGACTTGACATTAACTTGTAGGCCTACATAAATTTATTTTGGAATTATATTGGAAAACAAAAAACATACCTAATAAAAGCTAAGATAGCAGTCTAATCAGGTAACTTGGATGTAGGGGCCTATGCCATGCTAGAAACAATACATAAGCTAACTAAAAAAAAACGGTAAGAAAGAGAAATTCTTGATTTCACAACCTATAACTTCAGTTATAGTATATGAGCTGTGTAATTTAAAAGACATTTGGTCATAACGCATTTTAAAAGATAAATCATAATGTGATTTTGCAGGAATTGTAATCAGTAAATTGTAATGAATAAACACAACCCAAAAGTCCATTGAACCAATGGGATCACTCTGGGTCCTAGACCCTATTCCTGTATGGGGGGGACGACTTGATTTCTCCCACAATGGCATGGCGGTGATGGCGCCAATGCAGCGTCTATTTGCAACTTGATTTAGGCCAACATATTAGGTCATGTGGCACATAAACACTTGTGTGCGTTATTTTGAGCAGATGTAAATTGTAATATTATGTTGTGTAGTATCTGATTAATATCATGTATGCAGGATGTGTTCAGGTGCGTTATTTAACCCACTAGTAAAGCACTTTTGCCGTTTATGATGTTTACAGTTCCTGCAGCTAAAAAGGGCAATTCCTGATTAATGAAATATTTTTAATCCGTAATATGTTTCTGTAGATTGTACTTGCAGCTTTATTTTTCTCTTCAACCTTTTTTTTTAAGTGAAATCGTTTAATTGCCATCATGATGCACACTTTTTCTTGCAGTAAAAAATAAAAATGCTAGCATTTCCGTTAGCAATTTAGCTAACAAGATTAGCTCTGTCAATCTCATTTTGTCCCATAAACAAATTATCATAGTTTTCTTCACACCCTTTACAGTTCAGTATGTGTGAGCATGGATATAATGGTCAGAAAGTGCCCTTCAGACAAGCCGTCTGGAAACTACAACACTGGAATGAATGGAAGGCAGCCAGGCGTGCACAGGTATAAGTGGATGCCGTTCTCTCAACACCTCATAAGGCAGTTACGTAATACGTATTACAATTAACCGCGTAAGCTGTTGGCCACCATGAGAGGGGAAAACATGAGAGCGCTTTATCTCCATGATGTGCCAATGGCAGCCATTGGCTGACATAAAACAACGTGTTTAAAGATTGTTGCCGTTCCAGACCAAGTGGCCCATACGTGAACTAAAGATGTGTAATGACAGGCAAAGCCCAGAAAACTTTTTGAACTTGCCCACCGGCTGCTATTAATAGACACTTAACGTTTTTGAAGTTAGCAAATGTACCGTTCACAGACCACAGTGAGCTAATCTTTTCTACTTAGGTCAATCAGGGTTTCAGTGCAATTCTCCTGATTTGAGCACAGCGGCATTTGAGCCTCCAAGCAAATAAAAGCGGGCCCACATTGAGTCATTACGTCAGAGTCATCAGGTACAGAATGATAAACTAAGAATAAGCTTTCTGATTAATGAAAGAGATTCAGCGCTGATAAAGAAACCAAAGGCAATCACATGTGCACCATTTGTTTCAACACAAGGTCCCTCATCTGTCACGTCTGTCTGGAGACAAATTCCTTGCCAAGCAAATTGTTTTTAATAACAAGGTGACATGCAGCCAGGAACATAATCATGATGCGGGCAGTGTTGTTGTTGTGAAGCAGTGCACCATTGTATTAGCACAGGTAATCACATTTAAATAAGGTTCATTAGCTGAAGCGACGCGGACATATTGCATTTAGCGAACCCTGAGGCATATTAGATGTGAGAGGGCTCGGGGGACAGAGCTCCGAGCAGTAATGCATTTTAAAGCATCCGACCTCTTGTAATTAACAGCACACAGCTGTGAGTTCAAATGAAATGTATTCCTTAAAAGCTTGTTTTTCACAGCACAATACATTTGATTTTTCTAGAAGGAATAAAATAAGCAGCAAAACAAGGCCTTAAACGGCTTTTTATTATTCAGTGAACATGACAATAAACAATAAAAACGATCATTTAATATATATAATTATACCAATACACAACCAGAAAGGAAACCAGTAAACTAACCAATATACTGAAACAATTTACTACATAACTGCATCATATTGCTAAATCAATCATTTTTTTAAGCCGGACTTCACTTTCAATAAATATTCCTATATTGCTGTTCTATTTGCATGAAGTTGATTACGAATTAGAATTTCCATATTTTCCTTTAAGCTTTTGCTAACACTCCATTGATGCGGAAAATTATACCATTAGGAGAATTTCCTAACGCTTTGTGTTCACATTGTGATGTGAATCTTAAGAACCAAGTGACTGACACCCTGGGGGAAAAAAAGGTTGATTGGGGTTCTTTATAGAACCTTTTCTTCTAAGAGTGTACTGTTAGTTTGCATGTGAAATGAAATGACGTTGTGTCGTGTTATTTTTACAGTCCACTGCAGTCTGAGGTGGTGGAAAACCCAACAGTGATGCAAGTGCAGCAATCAGATCAAACTAAATGAGGTCAGCACATAAATATTTAAGGTAAGCTCTAATGGGAGGCCCTTGGTCGACATTAGCCATGTTAAAAAGGACCGATTTTTTTACTTTCAATCAACTGCAGATGAGGATTACTCACATATTGAGATGCAAATCTCAACTGTGTAAGATAAAATAGTTAAAGTACGCCTGAGAACATTTTGCCCTAGAAAAAAACAAACAAACAACATTCTGAAATCCCAACAGATTTCAGAAAACCCAGCAAATTATAAAGTGATTACAAAAGCACTGTGCCTTTTCACAATATCACATTTTATTGCACACTAGCCAACTTGACGTCCACATGATGAATCTTGTACAATACTTCACATGAGGCACTGGTACATACGATATGTCTGTAAAAATGTGAAGTTGGGGAAACATTTTCAGAACAAAACTTGCCAAAAAATGCGTGTGTGCATCTTTACAGATAAATGAGTCATATAACCAGTAGAAATTTGAAATGAATGGAAAATACAAGAAGCTAATTTGCTTACATTTGACACGATTAAGGTGCATGTAAATTACAAGTATTTAACAATATTTTCTCACATTGCCACACTTTTTCATATATATGCTGTACAATGCATCAAATAAATACTGTACATTTTGACAATTTGTTTAATATAAACAACTTCCTCGTACAATTTGCACATTATACAGGTATGAGGTAAAACAAGACTTAATATCAAACATTCCAATAAACAATGTAAAGGCTCAGTGCCTAAAAACATTGCTATGAAGGATGAAAAACACTGTTTCACTAGTCAATTTCAGAGCTAAACAACACTCAGTCTGACCAAACTGCTGTTTGTTCACTGCAAAATACTGATAATATGTATTTGAAAAGATTTCAGTTTTTATAATTGCATTTTGAACAGTGTTTGTAAATTTTTTTTAACCCTTTTAATCCCACGTTATCATTTGTGACCTGCATTTACGTTTGAGCTTGAAGGGAAAAGTCTTGATCTGATGTGATCATTTAATGTGATCATTTTAAACGGCTGGTTTAAACAGTCACATGAACAGAGCTGTTTAATTGTAGGAATACTCTGTCCGATATGAATCATTATCAAAAAACTGTGTAAACATGTCAGTGATCACAGTTGTGACCAGTGAGAAACCAGTTTTGAATAACTGATTGATTCACATGAGAAAATTTAAGGTATTACAATTAATGAAGCAAAGAAATATAAATATATCCATATTTTCTTGAATTATCAATACCGTTTTTCCACACGCTTGCTGAATAGCAAAAAATATTAAATGACACTGCTTAATTGTTTGCAGCTTCTTATTTAATCACGCAATTGTGTCAGAAATTTAACACCATTTCACCTTTTTCGAAAAGACAGTGGGCTCTCCAAATACATTCGCTGAGGGGAAAGTGGGACTAAATGGGTTAATCGTTTTTTTTTTACCCTATTATATATTTTATATATTATAACATGCATTTCCGGTCCTTGAATTTGATTGGCTGAGCAGCTTTTCAAAAGTGCGATAACGGCACTGGGACTTTTCACTGTTTGTATCACTCCGCTTACCCGTGTTCATGGAGGAGCAGGTCAGAGTGGAAGTGGAGTGAGTGGGCATTTTCTCTCGACCCATTTTCACTCGGAACCCGGAGTGGAGATGGAGCAGAGGGATTACAAAACAAATTGTGTGGGGGAAGGGAATGTCGCTCCGCTTCACCTATTGTGCGTTACTTGGTTAAAACTTGGTTAAAAAAAAAAGTTGGCATGTAACGGAAGTTTCAATAGTCTTTTCTTCTCTGTTGTAAAGTGAATCCAAGTGAAAATTCTCAATGCGAAAAAAAAAAAAAATGTAGGGCGGAACTTGATTTTGTCCATCGGAATTGATTGGATCATTGTGGTTTGCTTTTGCTGTGATCTCAAGTGCGTGGCAGGTTGCCCCGCCCTAACGCCAGCAAACACGTCATCAGTGAAGAGATGTTGTCGAAAGCGTTGCAAGAGAAGTTTTGTTATGATTAGGAGGGCAAATTAATTTTAAAAATATATGCACGGATAAATTATTTATAATAAACACTGCAATATTCCATAAAAATAAGAAATGTTCATTTTTATTTCATGGTGAGTTTAAAGCTTTGTTTTTCCCCCTGGACATATTTTCGGTGACGAATAAGAAAAAGCCTATACTACAAATTATCTGGCCAATTTTTGTCTTAAACGTAGTTCACTTGAACAAGCAATCTGACACTCTTAGCGCGTGCGTAATTACCTGATATCCAACAGAAACAGCACTCTTGCTCGTGTGATATTGATTAAATAATCGCAGTTGTACTTTTACAGCTGAGACTCTGAATGGGACATCCTGCCGTTCCTCTCTAGACTGCAGTCGCTGCTGTCCGCGCCGTTACAGTCCGACCACGTCCCGAGCATGCTCTGCTCCATTGAGTTCCCAAAGCCCCCGGTGCAGCGCGACAGATCGCACGAGCTCACATGCAGCCTGCGGTCCGCCTGCCTCGGACAACACAACAGCCTCTTGAAGGCTTTCCTGAAGTCGGGACTCCGACAGTATATGATGGGGTTGAAGGCGGAGTTCACGTACCCCAGCCAGTTCAAAAACACGAAGAGCTCCTTCTCCACCACTTGTGCGCGAAACACCCGCACCACGTTCACGATGAAGAACGGCAGCCAGCAGAGAGTGAATGTTCCCATGATTATTCCCAGCGTTTTCAGCGCCTTCTGCTCTTTTAAAGCCAGGATCTTGGTGGTTCGTTTTCGGTTAGGTTTGCAATTAGTACCCTGATTGTTGTAGAATCTTCCCTCACATTTGTTGATTTTGTTCAGCTGTTGTTTGGCTTCTCTATACACTCTGGCATATACGAATATCATGACTATTAAAGGAATGTAAAACGATATAATGGAGGAGGAGATGGCATATGCCCGGTTGGTGACGAAGTCACAGCACTCGGGATCTTCATAGCACAATGTATCATCGCTGGCCCGGGACCAGTGCATTAGGATGGGTGGGAATGACACAAGAGCTGATATAGCCCACACTCCACACACCAATACCTTGGCTCGTGTTTTTGTTAAAAGGCTTTGATAGCGAAATGGAGAGATGATGGCGATATACCTGTCTATTGCAATTACGCACAGGGTCTCGATGCTCGCCGTGACGCAAAGTACATCAAGAGATATCCAGAATTCACAGAAGAACGATCCATACATCCAGGCTCCTTTTACCTCCAAGGCTGCGCCAAATGG
Organism: Gobiocypris rarus; assembly: GCA_023029165.1. Classification (NCBI taxonomy): domain Eukaryota; kingdom Metazoa; phylum Chordata; class Actinopteri; order Cypriniformes; family Gobionidae; genus Gobiocypris; species Gobiocypris rarus. The sequence continues at coordinate 24,070,963 of CM040920.1, forward strand.
CACCACCAGTAACCCCATGATGAGGTCTGCACACGCCAGAGACACGATGAAAACATTGGTGAGCGTCTGGAGCCTCTGATTCCGGGCTATGGCGACTATAACCAGTATATTCCCCACTACAGTGACAAATACTATCAGACCCATGATGATTCCTATGCCCACGAGCCACTGTTCTGATAAGTTAAGATCCGTGGCGCGTTTAGAGTCATTGCTGTAGTTTACGGACGGTAAACCGTCTCCCATGGTGTGGAGAAATGAAGCGCGTTCATTCAGAACTTCAGGTCCTGTGTGGAGCGCTTCCATCCGCGCTCTGCTCTCCAGCCCAGCGCGCACAAGCGATCGCTGAAAGACTAAGCAACGCGCACGTCAAAGGCTGCACAGCCAATGGTGCTGCATCTCTAAATTGCAAGTCCCTCACACATAGTAATACAGAGCCGCGCAAGAACTCCTTGGTCCTACCCAAGTGCGGACATTGTGCTGCGGCTGCGCTTTTACTCATGGCAATTTCAAGAATGAAGTCGCCGAATTTACTGTGAAATAAACAGAAAGTTTAAGTATTTAAAAATATTTACTTATCTTGTCATGCAGATTCTGCATTATTTACTGGAGATTAATCAAATGTAAGCAAATTGTCCATGATGCCATGAACATTAAATAACATAAAATGTAACATCAATAACAATTTTGAAACATTTTTATGAATCGTTAGAAGACCGAAGCTTTTTCTCTGACTAGATGACTCAACCCGATCTCACGGCAATTCGTACATATTTTACGAGGTGGCTAATTCGTACGAATTTGTACGACCTCACTCGTACGAATTCATACGATTTTTACTAAATCGTACATATTTGACTAATTTGCCAAATTCGTATGAATTCGTACGAATGACCTACCTCAACCCCGCCCCTAAACCTACCCATCACTGGGGTTTAGGCAAAACGCATTTAATTCGTGATGAGTGAGGTCGTACAAATTTGTACGAAATAGCCACCTCGTAAAATATGTACGAATTGGTCGTGAGATAGCGTTGGATGACTTCAACTTGTCAAGTTATTTGAATACGATACGCCCACTTATTGCGCACGCCAGTGAAAACTAGAAAACATCATGGCGACGAGACGCTGTGTTCTCAAGTGCGACTCAAAAGCAAACTTTTTTCATCTGAGCATTTGGAGACTAAGTGGCTACAATTCTCATATACAACTGTACCACAGGATTATAGTCCGAGCCTTGTGCTTTGTTCACGCCATTTTGAAGACGATTGCTTTACCAACTTAAATGCAATCAAATTTGGATTCGCGAGCCGGCTGATATTGAAGGAAGGTTCGGTTCCAAGTGTATTTGCATCAGCTTCCTCCTCCGTATCACAAACTGTAAGTGTTATTAATAATTGTTGCTTTTATGTTTTATGTAGCATGCTTAATAATTGTTTGGTTTGTTGTGTAAGCACCGTTTAGCTTCTAGGTCTTCAATGACAATTGTATTGAGATATGTGAATTGTTTGTTGTTGTTTTCTGAGTTTTCTTTAAGAATAGAGTCATACCTCGTAGTAATGAAACGTTACTGCATTTTTATTTATTTTTTTGGTAAAAACTTTGTTTATGCATCGAGTTAACGCTCCATTGGCCTGAAGTGACACTTAACGTTACATTGATGCTTACCATTGAGAAATATCCTGCTCCAGTCGTGGTGTTTGCGATTGAGTTTGTTGATCATTCGCATCTTCAGATGTTTCCCCTTAATATTCAGGCTCGAATTGATAGGGTAAAATTGATGCCATGTTTGTTCATACTCTTTATATGCGTTTAAACTTTATAAACCGAAAACCATTTATGGTGATGGGTGTTCCGTTTCCGAAAATATCTGCACAGACTATACCAATCACAACTGACTGGGTCATCGGACCAATCACCGCAGATTAGCGTCACGTAAAGGGGGGGTTTTGAAAAGTGAATCACTAAACAAATCATTTGAGAATCGCTGTCAAAACAGGTAAAAATAAATGCATATTATAAGAAAACTAAAGTCTTTTTTGTCATTGCATGCATGCAAAACTGTTGTTGGGGACTTCTAAAACAATATTTGGAACATTTTAAATGACATAATAGGTGCTCTTTATATATACATTTCATTTGTAAATAAGATATAATTCTGACCAGTTTTGTACATTTTTACCGTGTTTCACAATAAAATGCATAGACTTTTAAAATATAATATATTTTTTATAGTATATGGTAAGATGACTTGCAGTTAAACAGCTGTTTACATGTTCTTTTTTTAAACCTTCTCTATTAAAATCAATTCTGTATTCTTGTGATGATGCTTGGCCCAACGTAAATGTAAAAACATGATTGAACATTGTAATATGTTTAATTCTGGTGCTTTCTGAAGTAGGGGAGAGCGGGGCACAACTTGACTTTCTCAGTTTGTGTAAATCCAATTTATTTTTTCACACATTAATTTCACACACATTTAGTACAATTATGTGGTTTTGTTTCATTAATACAGTCATACTTTATTCTTGATTTACCCAGAAAGAATGGAAGTGAAATGTGACAACGTGCCCTATAGTTGGAGGAGCACATTGTAACAAGACAAACTAAAATATTTTGTCAATAAAATACAATTATAATTGTTTTTTAAATAATTTTTGAGTTTGTCAACAAACACATTGCTAAACACAGCTATGCAGCATAGTTAACAGAATAATAATGAATAATTTCTGAACATTGATTTAGAATTTTTTTCCTCCTTTTCTCTCAAAATAATTCATAAAAGTATAGAATATAATAGCGTAATTCTAATAGGGGCTCATTGTAACGCAGTGTTACAACACACCCCATCTGCTCAACTGGGATTTAAATCGCGGTGTGCGTCTTCTGTTGGTTATTTTAAATAAACACAAAAAACAGATGTAAAATAAACTTAAGTAAGAAACTTACTTTTGCTGTGGTTATATAAATGTTCAGTGATATCTTCCAAAGATTTCTTAATTTTGGCGCAATTTTTTCTCGAAATGATGTTGATGTGGCAACTAGTAAATACACAAAGTGTTGTCATCCTAGCATGTGTGGAAAGTTTTAAACAATGCGCGTTACAACTAACCCCGCGTTAAGCCCAATTTATACTTCTGCGTCGAGTGTGCGCTGTAGCTACGTCGTAGGCTGTCTGTAGCATGCGTAGACTACGACATACCCTGACGCGCACCTCTCCAAAAATGTAACAACGGATCGATTCGACGCGGACCGCAAGCGCTATGATTGGTCTGCCAGAACCCCTCCCTCAGGGATATCATGCTACCTCTGCATGTGTAACTGAGCATTGCCGCGGACAACGACGCTGATGTATAAATGAAAATCGACGTGTAGCCGAGCGTAGAGGCTACGCTGCAGGTCTGACGCAGAAGTATAAATCAATCTTTAGGTTGTGCCGTGCGCTCCCCTATTCCGCCATTTAAAACTTTCTTGAGTCTTGAGCTGCAAAACTACAGTAATGCTCTAAGGGTTTTTAGAACAATAACAATCATGTGGCTAAATCATTTGATCCTTTTATATCAGTGTGACTGAACAAGCTTTTTTAACTATAAAATTAGTCTATTCATACTTGAGCAAAATGATGCAAATTGCATACTTTTCTCTACTTTTATGCATGTGCTGTTATGTGCTATACATTGACTGATACTGCATTGCCTCATGTAAAGCTATATAACATAGACGTTTTATTTCATGTAAGCTCATGAAAACATCAGTGCTGATTTCTTAAACATCTGGAAAGTAGTACGCAACAACACTGCCTGACAGCACTAGGCAATTATAGGGCCCCTGGACAGATACGGTACATGTTTGCAAACTTCACAATGCTCAATTCAGTTGTTCCACCAGCCAAACTATAAAAAGAGCCAACAGTGGGCCACTTGCTTTCCTTATGAAAACGAATCAGCCCGGGCGAGAGATGTTTTTCTAGCAGTAGGAAGCTGTTACTGTAGATAAGATCATAATTGCACCTCCTTATAGCCGGGACACAGACAGGCACATTAGACTAATGCTGCCGTTACACAATTTCTCTCTCGTTCTCATCTACATTCCAGCATTGTAGAACAGCATTCTGACCTTTTCTTTTATTCTTTAGAAACAGCCAACAGGTAGTAGTCCCAAAAATAAAGAGATACTTGAGATTGCCTTCGCCAACGTGTAATAACGTGGGACCGGCACCTCCACACTTTCAACCCTTTTGTCATTGTTTGATCCATCAGATAAGCCATCCTTGTGAAAGGAATGATCTCATTCTTTCTAAGTGAGCATGGCTATAGGTGCTGATGCAGGAGTAATAATGTCTATTATGTTATGCAATATATGTCCCATTCATGTACCAGGGCAAAATAAGACATGCAGGCATTGGAATTGTGGGTAATGCAGTTTAATGGTAATTAAACGGCATAATGATGGATGATTCAGACTAAAATTAGAAGGGAATAGTCATATGAACAGTCATGTGGGCAATGAAAGAGAGGAATACTGCTTCATTATCCTAAGCCTGCATGGTGTTGGCAACTGTTTTCATTCTAGGACCCACCTAGAGAAGTATAATCCCACCAAAACTTTTCAGAGAGAAATATGATGCCACTTTATATTTGTGAATTAGTTAAAGGTTGATTATTTGGTCCTGGTTGCCCATAATCTTCTTTTGTGTTCAGCAGAAGAAAGAAAATCATACAGGTTTGGAATAACAATAAATATTTGGGTGAACTATTACTTTAACTGCATTAGATAACAATGAAAAAAACTGACGTTAACGGTAAAGACCTTCGTTCATCTTCGGAACACAAATTAAGATATTTTTTATGAAATCCGAGAGCTCTCTGACCCTCCATTGACAGCAATTTAATTTCCACTTTCAAGGTCAAGAAAGGTATAAGTCATCGTTGTGACTCCAGTGTGTCACTCTTTGTTGACACAGTGTAAACAGTGCAGCCCAGAATACCGGCTTACTATTGGCCGACGCTGTTCACGTGAGCACCACGTCGCATGCGCACGAGTCGTTCTGCCGTAGAACTAGGAAACGCCGCACTGTTTTCACTGTCAGCAGCGTAAGAGTCTGACACAGGCTAGAAGAAATTGGTGAATAAAGTCGTTATTTTTGTTTGTTTTTTGCGCACACAAAGTATTCTGGTCGCTTCATAAAATGAAGGTTGAACCACTTGAGTCACATGGACGATTTTAACGATTTTTTTAATGTTTTTACTAACCTTGAATGTGTTAATTAAATTGCTGTCTATGGAGAGGTTCACAGAGCTCTTGAATTATATCAAAATGTTCTTAATTTGTGCCCCGAAGATGAACAAAGGTCTTACGGGTTTTGAACGGCACGAAGGTGAGTAATTAATGACAGAATTTTTGGATGAACTAACCCTTTAACATAGATGAATCAATACTGGCATGTACTGTTTATTGTTAGTTACTAACTAATGGCACCTATAAAGTATTACTGTTTTCTTTTTAACATTTTTCTCATTATATTATTACATTAAATAGTTCTATTTATCAATTTCATAAGGCTTTTGGTAAAATGTATCAATTTGAATAACTACGTACAAAGACATCACTGTGAGGTATAATAAAACTGACTATATTGATGCTTTGACACTTTAGTAAGTGAGTCACAGTATGTTGATTCAATAGCTAGAGTTAATTTAATGAAAGATACAAAGAATTTGTCAGACTGATTTAAAGCAAAAACCTCTGGTTTAAAGTACTATTGAAATGGTTTGGACATAATAAGAATGCTCTATAATTTAAGAATCTTCCTCCTTTTTACAATCACACTCTAGCACACTATAAGGCAAACAAGCAACAAACAAAGCATTTATATCAATTTAATCCATGTAATGACTTTCTGCAGGGCAGAACAAATCTTAAGCCATAACCACAGTGGAGCTAATAAAATATATTCTGAATTTAAATCAGCCCATGCAAGCCCAGTGCTAAATACAGCATGGAAAATGAACATTCTTCTCAGTATTATCAAAATGAAAGGATTAAAACCACAGTCTTATGTAAAGCGAAACCCAGGTAACTTTCTATTCACAGCAGTCCAATTATCTTTAGCTTCATGCCGTTTTATTAAAATTCACAGAGCACAGTTTTTGAATCATGGTAAATGTCTTCAGAATATTAATACTGGATAGAAAATATAGTTTTGATGAAGTTACATAACACCTGAACCAAAAAATAGACTTTCATTTTCTGACCTTCAGAAAGAAATCTGCTGTGGCTTTGAAAGGACAAAAAAGTAATATAATGCTGAGGATGTAAAATATAAAATTTAAAGAGTTAGTTCACCCAGAAATTATGTCATCCTTTACTCACCCGTAAGATTTTTTTTTTTTCATCTTTGGAACACAAATTAATATTTTTTAAAGGAAAATTTATTTTCCTCCATTGACAGTATATGCAACTACCACTTTGACACTTGGGATTGTAAAACGAATCCATATGAATTGGGCAATTTAATGCAAATTTTGAACAAATTGAAGGCTTTTATTCACGTATAGACATTGATCGGCGAACATAAGGTTAACATCGAGGAATGTTTATAAGTGAATAAAAGTATGTTAAATGTAAATATGTGATTAAATATGTTCAGCGTATAAAGCGATTGAGTCTCTTCAGAAAATTTGGACTAAATCACTCAATTCATGTGGATTAGTTTTACCATCTCTTTGAATTTTTTAAGCATCAAAGTGGCAGTTGCATATCAATGGAGGGACAGAAATCGCTCCGATTTCATTAAAAATATCTCGAAAAATGAATGAAAAAGTCATATGGGTTTGGAACGACATAAGGGTGAGTAAATGAAAGAATTGTCATTTTTGAACTAACTAACCCTTTAAAGCTTACATTATGGATTATGCATCTCTTATGTTCCAGACATTTATAAACCCTTGAGGGTTCCCGTTTTATGTTATTCCCACATCTGTCTGTCAGTGCACATGCTTCACACTCCAAATGTTTCATGCTTTCCATACATTTACACTTCTGGCAAATATCACAGATCAAAAACAGCATCTGTCCTCCCCTCTTCCTAATGGACAGAAGGTTCAAAGGGTCTTTTTCTAACAAACAGCAGCTCTGATCTCATCTTTGGCTGTTAACCTCTGAAAACATGTTGTTCATTCTATGAGCTTCACATATGCAAACATGACTGCAGCTGAAAGTTCAATGTGTTCACTACGAGGTGCGTTATTGAATGGTTAGACCTCTAGCGAGCTCCATTACCTTTTGGCTATTTCCCCACAGCTTCATTGCAGATGCATTTAGATTGCAATTTACTCAACATCTGAAAATCTGAAAACATTCTGTCCATATAATGAAAGGTTCAGTGTTGCTTTGGACCCCATTGACTGTCACTGTTTGGATGAAAATTTTTTTTAAAAGATCTTCTTTTGTGTTCCACAGGGGAAAGAAAGTCATACAAGTTTGGAACGGCATGAGGGTGAGTAAATCAAAAAATAAATTTAAATTTTTGGGTGAAGTATCCGTTTAAGCGTGACACAAGCTTTGAATGTGCTTCAGTCAGCACATTGACACACTCTTCAATTTCATTTAGCAAACTCCATCACACTGATTAATACTGACTCTTCTTTTATGGTTAATGTGAACTTTACACTACATTAAACACACTAACTAGAGTGGTGCTTTCCCATGCGCAACTAAGGGGGTCTTAGGTGGTTATAATGTGGTTTAAAGGTGATATGTAGAGCATTACTATGTGGTTGCTACGTGTTGTCTCTCCGTCAATGTAAATCTGTTGTTGTATCCCAAAGGACATACACTGTAAAACATTTTCTTTTTTTTAGTAAACTTAATTTATTGTTTATCAACTGATTTGTCAACATCTCAAAATTTTAGAGCAAGTAAAACTCCAAAAATAAACAAAATATATTGCTTTGAAATCTTTTACAGTGTACTGCACGCTATTGACTTTTACTAGGCCAATGGACTGCATTAACCTTACCATTTTCAACAGTCCAGTCATCTAGTCAAAAACGACATTTCCCAGCATCCCTCCTGTTCATCTCCTGCACTCACTCGGCCTTCGCCCACACCTGTTTCCCATCAGCACTCCAATCTGCACCAGGATAAAAGCACAACACCCTGTGATTCTGTAAATCTCCAATGATCTCCTTGTGATACTCAAGCGATCACTTGTAAGCTACTCTTTTACACGTACCTGTCTACTCACAATGCTCCTGTGAAGAGCTGTGTGCTCTCTCTACACTCCTGCTCCAATCATTGATCCGCTATCACCCTGGTTAAGGAAAAGACACTCAGTTAGTTCCTACCCATCTGCTCATCATTATTCTGTCAATTACTCAACTGCTTGCTGTTAAATTCACTGTCAGTAACAATTTTGTCATCCAACATCAAAGCCTGACAGCCCATCCACTTCAAATATCCCAGCTAACAATTTTTGGTTCCCAGTATGTCCTGGAAACGTTAGTTTTGGGTACCAAGGACTTCAACAATGTTTTTGGTTAGCCAGCATGCACGTTAGCCCCCTAACCTTCCCGTAACATTCCCAGAACATTCCTGTGACGTTCTATTAACCTCTTTTCATCATTGACACAGGTGGCATGAAAGATGGATAAATGGACGACAATAACCATGTCTTGTTTTGAACTATTGTTTAATCAACAGAAATAGACTAATTCGAGCACCACCAGTTAAGAATTTTTGGTTCCAAAAATGTTATTTGGTTCCCCCAAAAAAACATTTGGTAAATCCAATAGCTTGAAACCCCAAACCCAGAGAGCAAAAATAAGCACTAATTTGCGACTGAGATTTGTGTTGCCTTTTAATTGAACAGCTAGAGAAAATTCATAAGATTGTACATGAGCTAACTACATTTGCTGTGTGCTTTTAAACTGTAAAAATGATTGAAGCAAGAGTCAAGCAGGGTTAATAGTCCTGTCATGGAATCAAAACTGGACCTGAAAGACTAATATGGGCATTTTACAGACTGACGTTACTGTCAACCAACACTCACAGTATCACCAGATCTAAACACTGAGGCCTTGAGTTTATGTTGTTGCCTCTCTCACTCACCCATGGCATTCTCCAGATTATTTCAGTGCTGTGGGCAAATTATGCTGCCAATGAGAATGCTGCTTTTTTTCCCTGTAAAAAACTTACAAGAATGTCTTTTTGATAAAATCATAAATTCTCACATTGACATTTGCATGCGCGTAATCATTGCAAGTGTGCAAATGCTCTTTCACTGCTGCTGGGAGCTGTTGTGATGAAGGCAGATGAGTGTCAAAAAGCAGCTGTCTGATTGACTGCCTGTTAAATTCTAATGTTTTATTATTTACGCTTCTGTTAATCCTGCATATGGACTCAGGCTCTTCGTAATGTGCTTTCTGGTTAAATATTAGCCTGTTGAGCGGTAATGGGCGCTGCAGCTTCTCTGGGGGATTCCTGTGAGTGGAAATGAACATTTTGAAAGGGTTCAGTGTTTGCTGACAGATTATGAGGATCACATTCAACAGCACAAAGCATATATTTTCACAGCTCAGCTTCATTTGGAATTGCTGAGAACATTAAGCCAAGGAAATGGAGCGTGGTGGCAATACTGGTTTCAGACAGCCAAACACTCCAGTGAATGGAGCACATGGTTATCAGGTGTATGTGTGTGGACCATTATTGAAATATTAACACTTAACATTAAGGTTCAATTTGTTAACATTGGATAATGAATTAGGTACACTCAGTGTTGGGAAGGTTACGTACAAATTGTAGTTCATTAGTGAATACAAATCACATGTTAAAAATTGTAGTTAGTGTAATCTATTACATTACACATTTTAGATAATATAATATAATCAGATTACTTTTAGATTTAGCTAGTTTATAACAGATTTGAAAATGATAATATTGTACCATAGTGATATGAGAAAAAACATGAAGCACATTAAACGGGTTTGTGAAGGAACTGCAGGGGTTTCATATATTATATAAAAGACATAAATGTCACATTTTTTTATATAAAAAGTCAAAATAACAATAAAAACAGATCTTTTTTTGTCATGCTGTATGGTCTCCAAATTAAGAATGGCTGTGAGGGAATCAATATATTTTTTTTATTATTATTTTTTTTGCCGTTTTGTGAATCATGTAATCAAAATGTAATTAATTGATGAGTATTTTAAAATGTACAATTATATAATTTTTGGAATCTGATTACCAAATCCAGATTATATTACATATAAATCAGTTACTGCACTACATTTATATATTACAAAATTGTATTCTTTTGAACTTTTAATTCATCAAAGAATCATGGGGAAAATCATGGGTTTACACACAAATATTAAGCAGCTCAACTGTTTTTTAACATAATAAATGTTTTTTGAGCACCATATTAAAATTCCTGAAGGATCATGTGACACTAAAGACTGGAGTAATGATACTGAAAATTCAGCTTTGCCATCACAAGAATAAATTATATTTAAAAATATATTAAATCGGTAAGCAGGTATTTTAAATAATAATATTTTACAATATTACTGTTTTTACTGTATTTTTCATCAAATAAATGCAGCCATGGCAAGTATGAGACTTTTCAAAAACATTAAAACATTTTACCTACCCAAATCTGTAAACGGTAGTGTATCATGAACCCAAAATATAGTTTGTATGTTACTATTTAAATTTTCTAAATTTTGTGCAAGTCTTCTATGAATTATGTAAAATGCATTCCGAACAAACGTGAATTAACGATGAACAGTAACATATTTATTTTTTTGTGCATTGTAAAAAAAAAGTCATTGTTAGTCCATGACACCTAATGCTTTATGTTAATAAATCAAAATAAAAATTTAAAAAAAAGTTGACCATTGCAATCTTTCTCACCATGAAACATCTCCGCTGGAACAGATGGAGTGTTGTCATTTACAATGAATGCATTGGTCCTTGCGTGTAGTGAAGAGGATATGAAAACGCTGAACACATAAATGCTGGGAAAATAAACTTTATTAGACCACTGCATCCAATTAATCTGTTAAAGTGCAGAATTTGGAGGTTGTGTGAAAGAGATACATTTTGTTTATATTAAAAGCTAGCAAAAACTGAACAGTTTTAGTGGCCATTTCTAGAAGAATCACCTGGTCAGATTCACTCTCCAAGTGCATGATCTGAAGCACATGATCTATGATGCAGCTTTGGGAATACATTGCAGTTCCATTGTTAATGCTTAACAGCACCGAGAGGCTATTATTTCAGAAAACATTAAGAAGTACATGTAAATGCCTTATGATTGCATTTGGCAAAATATTGAACACTGAAAATTAAAGTCTCCACACAATTAATTCATATAAAGTGTATTGCTTATCGAAAAGGCTGGTAAACAATAATAAATAATGGCAATAAAAGTCTGACCATTTACAAGACTGCCTTACAGTAGCATATGGTTAAGGGGGGGGGAAAAAGTGTGGGGGAAAAAGGTAGTAATAATATTATCAGCCAAACCAACCATGAAGGGCTGTCGGAGCAGCTGACAGGCTACATTTTTACACTACACTGCATAATTTCGAATATTATTGTGTGAGAGCATGTGACTGAGTGAATGAAGATGGCTGATAATGATATCAGGCTATTAAACAAAGGCATTACACAAGCTTAATCATGTGAAACACCCCTAGCAGAACCACAAACTATATTGCTGATGAGAGCGAGGCACTTTGTTCAATATTTGTCAAGATTTAACAGTCAGATCCTGACTCCGCAATTAGTGCTTGCGATCCGTCATTAGCGTGATGACAAGCATGTGAAGTCTGATTACTACAGTATGTGTTAGCCACAGGATTTGATTTGAATGTTAATGGGATATTCACCTAAAAATAATTTACTCACCCTCATGTCATTCTGTCTTTCTTCTGCGGAACACCAAAGAACAGAATGTGGACATTTTAGTCCATTCAGTGAAAGTCAACGGGGTCCAAATCAAACCCCTTAAACCCCACTGACTTTCAACGTACGGACAAAAAAAAAAAAACTTGGTTTGGAATGACATGAGGGTGAGTAAATGACAGAATTTTCATTTTTGAGTGAATTATCCTTTTAAAAATGTCCAAAGAACTGTGTACACGGCTGTTTTTAAAAGGCATGCTTGAGCGTCACAGCAACAGAACCTTTCATGGATGTGGAACCAATCAGAAGAGGTTGTCTGAAGGACACTGCCTTCATCATACAAGCCCCGCCCTTAGAAAGGCAGCAGTAAACCCATGCGTCAAGCCTCAGCGTTGGGTCTGGGGATGCGGGGTCCGCCGGGATGGATGAGACGATCGAGATGGGTTCAGAGAGATCACCGATGCTTCCCGTCACAGCTTGCCCATCCAGTAACCACTCATTACCTGCCGAGGAAAACAACGTGGCTTAGCGTGTGGTCGATTTCTTTAACGTTTGACATTTCTGGCTGATGTTTGTTTGAAAGGCATTGTTTCCTGAAGTACCATGTGTTTGGGTGTAAAATACCACGTATACACCTGCCAAGGCAATGAAATATTTCTCTGGTAATTGATGCGGACGGATATAAACTCATGGACTTGGTCAAATGAAATGCCTTTAGTTGATGGTTCTGCAATACAGCATGTACCAGGCGTGTGTCACTGGCCTTGAATCAAGGGCAGGCTACTAAGACAAGTGCCAGATAGAATTAGGACAGTGTCCAATCAAATGATCCCCAGTGAGAGCAAAAACAGGAGAGGACGCGCGTGTGCAAAGACCAAAAGTGACAGAACTTATATATCGGCCACTTAGAGGTGCAGATAAGCATCACATACATTATATATTTATGTTCATTTTTTCATATAATAAAAAATATGCACCACCATTTAAAAGTTTGGGGTCTGTAACAGTTTGAGGTTTTAAAATAAGTATCATCTGCAAACCAAGATTGCATTTATTTGATCACAAATTCAGTAAAAACTGAATTATTGTGAATTATTACCAATATTGTTTTTATAGTATAATATAATTTAAAATGTAATTTATTCTGTGATAGCAAAGGTGAATTTTCAGTCTTCAGTGTCACATGATCCTTCAGAAATCATTCTAATATGCTGATTTGATGCTCAAGAAACATTTCTCATTATTATCAATGTTGTTAACAGTGTTGCTGCTTAATATTTTTGTAGGAACCATGATACATTATTGTCAGGATTCTTTGTTCAAAAGGATAGCATACATTTGAAATAGTAATTTTTGTATCATTATAAATGTCCATTTTTTTTATCAATTTAATCGGAAATTGTGACATTTTTTGTCACTTAATGGCACTTTCCACAGTCCCCATTAGTTTCTGACCCTGCTAATATAACTATTTACATAATTATAATATTTTCCCAGAAAACAAGAATTAAATCTCACACTTGTATTTAGATATAACACAAAACAATTAACACTGCTAACTACTACACACGCGAAGCCACCCACAAACAAGCACTCACGGTAATTTGGTGCATAATTACAGTCAATCAATCAAAGTCAGGCAGAACTATTAGTTCCCGTTTCTGAGAATTTTTACACCCACAGACAGTCAGGCTTTTTTTGGGGTCCTAATGGGTATCTTTGTTCTAATTATGCACAGTAGCCCCCCGGGACTTTTTGTCACTTCAACTACGACCACTTTCTCTAAACTAATTAAGTGCATGTTTGTTGGATGGTAAAACGTTCTGGTGCAGACTCAGCAGAGCGGAGACAAACAGCCAGTGTGATGAGCAGACGTCGTCTCTGGTGACTGAGCTGACTATCAATCGTGAAGATGTGTGTTCGGGAAGGGATTAACGTTTTTGTGAAGAAGAGCTGAGAGAAAAGACAACAGGAAAAACAAATGTTGCAGCAGACGGACTGAGGGTGAGGCAGAAATTATGATGCTAAAAAAAGAGAAAGAGAGAGAGATAGAATGAAGGGTTGACTGTGTGTTGGGATGCATAGAGGAATTGTTTATTTATCCTTGGATCGTCTCCCAGTATGGCCAGCTGGTCCCTGAAGCCTGCTGAAAATGTGTGAACACAGCAATCCAGCAAACAGAACCCTACAGTTCACCCCAAGGAGGTGCCCCTGAGGAATAATGTACAAGGTGCGAAAACCGCATGTAAATAAATGCGTTTTACATAATACGCATGGCAAGTGATTGGAATTGATAGCTCTAAAAGATGTTCTATCTGCATAAATTTGAATTTGGATTAAGGATACACAATACAGGTCCTTCTAAAAAAATTTGCATATTGTGATAAAAGTTCATTATTTTCCATAATGTAATGATAAAAATTAAACTTACATATATTTTAGATTCATTGCACACCAACTGAAATATTTCAGGTCTTTTATTGTTTTAATACTGATGCTTTTGGCATACAGCTCATGAAAACCCAAAATTCCTATCTCAAAAAATTAGCATATTTCATCCGACCAATAAAAGAAAAGAGTTTTTAATACAAAAAAGTCAACCTTCAAATAATTATGTTCAGTTATGCACTCAATACTTGGTCGGGAATCCTTTTGCTTCAATGCGGTGTGGCATGGAGGCAATCAGCCTGTGGCACTGCTGAGGTGTTATGGAGGCCCAGGATGCTTCGGTAGCGGCCTTAAGCTCATCCAGAGTGTTGGGTCTTGCGTCTCTCAACTTTCTCTTCACAATATCCCACAGATTCTCTATGGGGTTCAGGTCAGGAGAGTTGGCAGGCCAATTGAGCACAGTAATACCATGGTCAGTAAACCATTTACCAGTGGTTTTGGCACTGAAAGCAGGTGCCAGGTCGTGCTGAAAAACGAAATATTCATCTCTATAAAGCTTTTCAGCAGATGGAAGCATGAAGTTCTGGTTCAAAAGTGGCTTGACCTGGGGAATGCGGCACCTGTAGCCCATTTCCTGCACACGCCTGTGCTCGGTGGCTCTGGATGTTTCTACTTCAGACCCAGTCCACTGCTTCCGCAGGTCCCCCAAGGTCTGGAATCGGTCCTTCTCCACAATCTTACTCAGGGTCCGGTCACCTCTTCTCGTTGTACAGCATTTTTTGCCACACTTTTTCCTTCCCACAGACTTCCCACTGAGGTGCCTTGATACAGCACTCTGGGAACAGCCTATTCGTTCAGAAATGTCTTTCTGTGTCTTACCCTCTCGCTTGAGGGTGTCAATGATGGCCTTCTGGACAGCAGTCAGGTCGGCAGTCTTACCCATGATTGCGGTTTTGAGTAATGAACCAGGCTGGGAGTTTTTAAAAGCCTCAGGAATCTTTAGTTTAGAGTTAATTATTTGATTCAGATGATTAGGTTAATAGCTCGTTTAGAGAACCTTTTCATGATATGCTAATTTTTTGAGATAGGAATTTTGGGTTTTCATGAGCTGTATGCCAAAATCATCAGAATTAAAACAATAAAAGACCTGAAATATTTCAGTTGGTGTGCAATGAATCAAAAATATATGAAAGTTTAGTTTTTATCATTACATTATGAAAAATACAATTTTTTTGAGAAGGACCTGTAATTATTAAATTATCTTGTGTCTTCCACATAGTATTGAGCAAAACCAATCAACCAGATCTCCAATGTTAGCCTGATATCAGTTCACACATAGACTCGCTGTGTTAGTTGTAGTGGGTGACTTACAACGAGCTTACAAGTGACTTACAAACTTACAAGTGACTTACAAACAATAATCGCTAACATATCGGACTCGTGGAAAAATACATTGGTTATCATCATTTTTTTGTCATTGCTAATTTAATAAAAACTCTGCATCATCTGTATTAAAAAGAAAATAATTACTTAATCCGATGTTAAAAGTGAGTAAAATAGCCTTGACAGCTACTTCCACAACTACTGAAGGGACTTTGTTCTCTCCCACCGGACTTGTGTGTTTGAGTGTGTGTAGGTGAGGTGCGTGCATTAGTATTGTTTTACTACTTAGACAATTATTTTAAGTATATATCATTATATTATTTACAATACACAATGTGAATTGTATCCCCCGACACCCCGCCCCGTGATTTACGTCTATGGCTGAACAATTTAGGAACAACTTGAAAAAAATGTGTGTTCACACTTGGGTTTACTATTTACAAGAACCAACTTAAACCATAGAGTTTTTTAAAGCCTAATAAATGTTGAAATTGGTAGCTTTCAGTTATACGGTAATGTATGTCATTAATGTTTCATAGAGACATCAGGGATACTGGCCTTCATTCATAAAAACAACATATTACTACATTACAACACATTTAAAATATGCTGTCAATAAATTGTTTCTACATCAATTTGGAGAGTAGCTGAAATTATATCAATATCAAAACATTAAAAACGTATTAATCGTGATTAATTACAGAATTTTTTGATTAATTAGTTTATATATATATATATATATATATATATATATATATATATATATATATATATATATATATATATATATATATATATATATATATATATTTATAACTAATTAATCAAAAAAATTCTTATATATATATTATAGAGATTCCCAGCACTATACCAAAAAAACAATCGTCCGTTGCAGTTTTCCCAGCTGTTTATTCAAGTGCATTTTTTTGTTAACAGACTTTTTTTGTTAACAGTTAATTGCTTTTTTTGTTTTGATTGTTTTGTTCATTTATTGTGGATATTTAAAATGCTTTCCATTTCAGTGTTAAATAGTCTTTAGAAATAAAAGTTTATTGATCTTTGAAAAGGTTTACCTGCATTATAATGCCATTATCATTACTTTCGATGAAAATGGTCTCAACGACAATATTAGCGTTTATCGCAATCATTTCTTGGCCAATTTATCGTCCAGCAAAATTTGTTATCATGACAGGCCTACTCAGGAGTTGTTTACACGACACAATTTTCAACTAAAAATGGGAAACTTAATTAATTTACACAACAAATTAGGTTAATTTAACAAAGTTTGGGAGGAGCACATTCCGTAATCCAAGCAATCAGCGCAAAAGGAAGCCAGTATATATAGACATCCTTTACCTCTGTCCCTCAACAGTTTCACAGCATCCCTCCACCACCTCACTCTTGGCTTGTTCCTATCTCAGTCAAGGAGGGGAGTACTCTGGGTACAGGCCAAATAAGCTTAATTTACTGTGTCTGATTTCATTTACATGTGAAATCTTGAATGCCATTTTGGGGACCTGAAAACGCAAACTTTAGAAAACGGGTTCCAACGTTTTTGAAAACGATACTGGTACCATTTCTGTGTACAACAAAGACGATAATTTAAGAAAACAGTGACAGCGTGTTTAGTCTATAGGCGCATCGTGTTTCTTTACAAAGTTACATTGCCAACTGCTAGCCTGGCAGCATAATGGTGTTTTTAATCGTTTTTGCTGATCCGTGTAAATGGGGATAATTTTGACAACGTTGTCATTTGTACAAAGGAAAAATGTTTCCATTTTTAGTACATCGTTGTCATGTAAACGTACCCTCAGAGAAAAAGCACAGTGTCTCAGAACAGCTTGATTCACAGTAAATGAACCAAGCCGTTCTGAGGCTGACACTTTATTAGAAGCTACACGTGTGTAAATAACGTGCTTCATTTTGAAACCGGTAGCACATGTATCTACTTAATTAGATCGCAATATCTATTTGTTCTATATACAGGTCCTTCTAAAAAAATTAGCATATTGTGATAAAAGTTCATTATTTTCCACCTCAGCAGAGCCACAGGCTGATTGCCTCCATGCCACGCCGCATTGAAGCAGTCATTTCTGCAAAAGGATTCCCAACCAAGTATTGAGTGCATAACTGAACGTAATTATTTGAAGGTTTACTTTTTTTTGTATTAAAAACACTTTTCTTTTATTGGTCGGATGAAATATGCAATTTTTTTGAGATTTGGGGTTTTCATGAGCTGTATGCCAAAATCATCAGTATTAAAACAATAAAAGACCTGAAATATTTCAGTTGGTGTGCAATGAATCTAAAATATATGAAAGTTACATTTTTATCATTACATTATGGAAAATAATGAACTTTTATCACAATATGCTAATTTTTTGAGAAGGACCTGTATATTACCACGTGGTGAACCTATGAAAACTCATATTTAAACAACTAATGCTTTGTGTTGTTGGCCAGATAAAATTACATAAGATCCTTTTCAGTGCACCAAAAACGCACTGAATTGACTAAATTTAGATTAATAACTGTTAGATTAAATTTACACCCTTGTGTTCAGCCCTAAAAAAAATCTAATTTTTGTCAAATTTGGTCACCCTTATCATTCAAGAATAATTCATTATTTCCAAAAAGAGCCTGATGAGACTTCCTGTATTTTTTGATATTGCAGATAAACAAAACATACTTTTTTCCAATATCATGCAGCCCTATTTTGTACCTTCTGCAGAAAGGCTCCAGAAACTAGGGGCTTCTTCGGTCAGCTTAGTCCCAGTCGGTAGCGCCATTTTCAGCAAAAGAGTGACTGACTGCCCTGAAGAAACTGTGATTGATGGCATGGTATGGACTACGGCTGATTTGGGAAGCTTGGGAATCTTTTTGACCACAGGTGTGTTGCTGGTAGTGGTACTGAGGATAGCATCAACCTCTGGCTTTCCTACAATGGGAAACTGGTGCAAAAAGACACAGAAACCAATGAGCCAATCATTAAGAATGACAACTGACAACCCACATGTGGGAACTCACCAAAGAGACTGTTTTGGTCTCCAGGTCGAGGACTTTGATGTGATGGTTGTTGGTGTCAGCCACATAGAGCAGCTTTCCTCCCTCAGCCACACATAGGCCTCCGGGTTCGTTGAAGCTGGACTCCAGGAAGCCTGGGCCAATCCCGTTCCCAGCTTGCCCTGTGCCTGCCAGTAATCGGCACTGCTTAGTCTTCGGATCCACCACTTTGATCTGCAACAGAGAAGCTCTTTGACCATTGGTAGTTAAACTAGATGATTGCCCATTCAAAAACTTGCATCATTTTATGACAATATGTATTGTACAAAATGTACAGCAAGTTGCTTAACTAGCTGTTTTTAAAAGAGTTCCCAAATAACTTCCCAAAGACTTTTAAATAAAACAGGGATGATGCACATAAAATAATAGTTTATTTAAGATGCCCTTCATTAAAACGAATGCCACAGTTTAATATTTGATCAATAACATTCATTTTTTACATGTTAAGTGCTGCTTAAATATATATTTGGGGCCACTGCAGTACAATTTAATTAATTTCTGCAAATAAATCCTGAATAATTACAGAGAGACTGACCTTGTGATTGTAAGAATCTGTGACAAAGAGGAGGCCGCCGCCTTCATCCCAGGACACTCCTAATGGATGTTGCAGTTTTGCCTCAATGCCCTTCCCATCAACGTCCCCAAATGCAAACAGGTTCTGCTCAACATAAAGAGAAAACAATCTTAAAGGGCCATGCCTGATTTATTGACTGCTTACCCGTTAGAACAATGTTATGCTTTGGTGCAAAGTTGTGAGAACTTATAAGCAATCCTTTTTCTGTATATTTACTCAATCACAGTGCTGTTGGGGTCTAATGTACAAAACAATTCACTGAACATCACAAGGGAAGAAGAAGAAAAAAACACTCATTAATCCACCGACCAAATATGGCGAAACTCAATTCATTCTCATTCTCTGCCAGACTCAAAGGAAATCTAGCAGATCTGAAAAATGTCTCGACTGCTCCAAGGAATGAAGAAAAATACTCTCATTCAAATCGCCTAGGTTCATTAAGTGATAAAAATTGCTCCACGACTTTATTAAATGTCTCCTTGCATTACAGCAAGTGTTGGGATCATGTAGTGCCAAACAAACTTGTACAAAAAAAAAAAACTGCTTTAGACAGCATGCAAATGTGACATGCAATCAACTGTGATAATTTATGACCCCATAAAAATTCAAAACTCTCCATGTGGTGTGATGAAGTGAACTGGATAATGACGCCCTCCTTCCCTTATAAAGCACGCAGGGAAGACAAAGTTCTCAGTGGGGTAGAGAAATGATCTGATACTGATCAGAAGAAATAAAGGTCTGTTTGACCAAAGAGCAGAGTCCTCCCAAAACCAAAAGTGCAACATCTTTCAACCTCTTTCTTTGTATTAACTTGAGATTTTATCTTGTAAATAGATTAAAAGTTTATACGTTTACTAAAAAGGTTAATAAGCTTTCATTTACATATAAACAACCTGTTTGTGGTAACACTTTATTTTAGGGTTCAATTCTTGCTATAAATTCTCTTATTAGCATGCATATAACTAGGATATTAGTACTTCTAAAGCACATTTTAACACATCTTATTCTGCACAACCATATTCTACATCCCTTAATCCCTAATACCTAAACTTAAACGCTACAAAAATCACCTTACTAACTATTAATAAGCATTAAAGGTGCCCTAGAATTGAAAACTGTATTTATCTTGGCATAGTTGAATAATAAGTGTTCTGTACATGGAACTAACATACCATGAGCCTCAAACACCATTGTTTCCTCCTTCATATGTAAATCTTGTGCTTGAAAAAGACCACTGAAAAACGTTGAGATCATTAATATTTATAACTCCCCAAATTTGCATATAACCAGCTATGTTCAAGTCCAGGCAGTGTTAACGTGGACCTGCAGCGAATCAACAGAAGTTCTGCAGGTATTGTGAAGATGAGGACAATATAGTGAAAACAGCAGATCATGGATATAAATGTTATGTTCCAGGCTGTGCAGGGGATGTGAGCACTTTTCATAGCCTTCCCACAGGACAGAACTGTCAACAGGCATGGCTGATTTTTATCTATAACTGGATACAGCACCAATTGAATTCAAAGTACTTGTTTGCTCTGACTAATGTCAATTTCTTTAACGAATATATGACGAAAAATGTACATTGACGACCTTTTTTTCCCATGACTAAGACAAGACAGGATGACAAACTTATTGTGACTATATAAACATGCAATAGCGCTGACGAAAAAAGACGAGACTAAAATGTAGTTTAAAAAATAAAAACTTGAACAAAAAGCACTCTTTGGTTTTGTCGGTGTGGAAAAGCGGAGCATTCGAGCGTCCATTCTTACGGTTGCCAGATTTCAGTAATTAAATCCCCCAATCAGAGCTTTTCTGTTAAAAGAACGCGTATACTATCCGGTGCGAGCCGCTTGTGCTGTTTGCGATTGTGTTAGCTTTAGAACTGCACCTGTGTGAGATCAGATCAGAGCTCAACATTAATATTCATGACCCTTCCAAATAAGGCAAAAACAGACCATTTCATTCTTGAGACAATTTCTAGGGTTGTAAATGGACCTGTAAAACTGCATCTGGACAATTTTAACCCTTAAATAAGTCACATACCCTCTATGTAGATATCAGAGAACAATATGTAGTTTCAACTCATTCTAGGGCACCTTTAAATTAGGAGTTTTCTAAGGCAAAAGTCGTAGTTAATAGTGAATGTGTGTTCCCCATACTTAAGTGTTACCATAACGATCAAAAATTCTGTACAGGTTCTTGCTCTATATGTGAGCTTTTCATTGATGGTTTTTGGGTTAAATGTGACTTTACTAATTTGAATGACAAGGATAAATGGTAGATGATATCTATCTAAACCTAAAACTATTAAAACAGTTAACACTTTAAATATTAGATGAAACACTTACTAACTGAAATAAAATAAGTTGAAAATAAGTACTAAAGTTACTAAAGCTAAAACAGAAATAAAAAACAAAACAAATGAAAGATAAATAGAAATAAATACATTTTAAATAAAAATAATAAAATTGGCAAAACTATGTAACAAAATAACTGAAACCTAAACACCCCCTCAAATGTATTATAATATTATTAAACACTAATTATATCTAGATATAATTTAGCATCAATATTATTAAAATCACTTGAATTAATTAAAGTATTATAGGGGTGCATAAACAAAAAAAAAAAGGGGGAGAAATGCTGATCTTTAACATCGTATAAAGTGCAGACCTGGAAACATGGCAGGTACACTGCAAAAATGCATTTCTTACTTAGTATTTTGTCTCGTTTCCAGTCCAAATATATCTAAAAATTCTTAAATTAAGATGCTTTTACTAGATAAGTAAAATGACAGGAGATATTTTTCCTTTTTTACTGAGGGAAAAAGTCAGTTTTTAAAGTAGTTTTCTGTCCCAAACAGAAAGATTGATTTTCTTACCCCATTGGCAGATAATTGCTTGTTTTAAGCAAAAACTCACTTCATTTTGATTTTCTTTTCCAGAAAACAAGAAAAAATATCTCATGTCATTTTACTTGTTTAGTAAAAGCATCATTATTTAAGAATATTTAGATATTTAGACTGGAAACAAGACAAACATACTAAATAAGAAAAGCATTTTTTGCAGTGTAGGGCTTACCATAGGGTCTCTCTCTCCCCCCACCACATGTTTGACTGCTCCGTCCTTCAGCGAAAGGGTACGAATGGTGCTGCTCTCACTGTCTGCGATGAAGAGACACTCCCAGGGCTCTGTTGGGGCAAGAGCCAGGCCTGACGGTTGGGCCAGTCCCGCTTTATGAGGGTAAGAGTTATTTCTGTTCTCCTCATTCCCACTGCCTGCAAAGCGCACACATGTTCCTTTTTTGCAGTCGCTGGAAAAGGCATTAGATAAAGATGGATAAGTCTGATTAGACTGATTATATGGAACAGTTACTTAGTTCTCAATTTGGCTGACTAAAACAAAAGCCGGAATTGTGATAAAACTGACAAATCAGGATCTAATAGCATGTAAGAGCAAAAACAAAATCTATGGAAAATGGTGCCAAAAAGTTATATTTAATAAAGTTGTTTTCCCCCTACATGTTCTTTACCGGAGATATTTAAGCTGTTATCAGTGCTCACAACGGCTCTAAAAACGTCAAGAGAAATGTTACATTAGCGAACAGCACACACAGTTAAGAGTTCACTTTGTATCAGGACGATCAGAACGATTTCCGCCAACAGTGAACTGTGTGGCTGCCCAGAAATGACATCACTTGGGCAGTCCGGTCGCCTCTTTTCATGAACGTTGCCTTGTCTATACAGTACTGACATGAGGAGTGCACAGAGAGAAGAGCTCACCTCCCTTTGGGAAGCTTCCCGTCCTCCAGGAAGAGAGCCCAGATCTGATGCGTTCCTGCCATGGCTATCCACAATACATCACCACCTGCTTTAACACAAACACACAATATCAAATAGTAAACATCTTACGTTTTCTGCAACATATTGATGTTGATTACCTTGCTAAACATAACAGAACAAATTCTTATTCAAGTGTGCATGAAACAAGAGTAAACAAGATACACGCACAAACTTCGTATACGCGTTTGATCCTAATTTGGGCTGCGTGACGATCACTTTATTAGATCTCACTGATGCACGCATGGTCATTCCGAATTGTAAATGAGTGCTTATATCTGTATAAAGTAACATATGGTATCTGATGTAGGTGTCCAACTCGACCACCTGCCTCACAGATAGTCCTTTTAAAGCAATAAAGAGAAAAATTCCATATTAGTGGCTATATAGAGAAATATTTGGACTGTGGAACTGTCCAAAATAAACATTTGTACATATTATATCAGTACAATATTTAACTTTAACTTATTTATTATAAATAAAGGAGCCTGAAGTTAATTACAGAACACAAAAATAACTTATTTGTATTGTATTTATTTATTACAATATTATAAATATCTTCTAATAAATATTATTTTTATTTTGTTATGGTAAAAGTAAATAAGCAAGCTATACAATTGCTATTAATAAATGAACGGATAAATTATAAACAAGTAATTATACAAATAAAAATATATGAGGCGTTGGATTTTGTCCAACACTTGTCCTAAAATGTATTTGATAATATTTAGTTTGACTTTCTAAGGTTTTCTAAAGATTTAGTGCCTCCTTTTACTGACCCTTTGTGCAAAGAGAACAAAATCTGACCCTATTTTTTTCTGATTCTGATCCTATTTGTGGGGGGAAAAAGTGCCAAAAGACAAAGTACCGAAATGATTTAGAGCAACTGGAAATAGAAAAGCACAGAGTGACCTGTACAAATGAATTAACATTTGAAATCAGTTTAAGTACTGTGTGGCGGGACACTAATACTTGAGAGCATTGCACTGCATTTTCTCTTCGAGGAATCAGGAATAAGGGGCTCTGTACTTGTGTCTAACAATAGACCTCTAATGGTACTGCGCTTATCAGAGACTATTTTTTTGCTGGGCTGGAGCCTAACTACACCCATTCATGACAGAGAGAGACAGAGGGAAAGAAACAGTTTGGGGAAGAGAAAGAGAGAAGGATTGACATGGGGAGGAAGGGAGCAGAACTCTCCTCACACTGGATTTTCAAAGGGATCGGAGATGGATGGAAAGTAAAAACACACACACACGCACACACGCACACACGCACACACGCACACACACACACAAGTAGGTATTGGTTTAATATACAGACAAATGCTTCAGATGACTCATTCTACTTTAGCTTCTAATAAAGCATTCCAATAATGTATTATTCCAATGAATACATTTCACCAAGGCTACATTTAGACCAACTTCTTAATATTGTGTTGGTTCCGCTTTTGCTGCCAAAACAGCCCTGACCCATTGAGGCATGGACTCCACTAGACCCCTAAAGGTGTGCTGTGGTATCTGGCACCAAGATGTTAGCAGCAGATCCTTAAGTCCAGTAAGTTGTGAGGTGGGGCCTCCATGGATTGGAATTGTTTGTTCAGCACATCCCACAGATGCTCGACTGGATTGAGATCTGGGGAATTCCAGGGGGAAATGGCAGGACCCAAGGTTTCCCAGCAGAACATTGCCCAAAGCATCACACTGCCTCCGCTAGCTTGCCTTCTTCCCATAGTGCAGCCTGGTGTCATGTGTTCCCCAGGTAAGCGACGCACACGCACCCGGCCAAAATGTGATTCATCAGACCAGGCCACCTTCTTTCATTGCTCCGTGGTCCAGTTCTGATGCACACGGGCCCACTTGTTGGCACTTTCATCGTTGGACAGGGGTCAGCATGGGCACCCTGACTGGTCTGTGGCTATGCAGCCCAATATGCAATAAGCTGTGATGCACTGTGTATTGTGACACCTTTCTATCACAACCAGCATTAATTTATTGAGCAATTTGAGCTACAGTAGCCCATCTGTTTGATCAGACCACATGGATCAGCCTTCGCTCCCCACGTGCATCAATGAGCCTTGGCCGCCCATGACCCTGACACTGGTTTACAACTGTTCCTTCCTTGCACCACTTTTGATAGATCCTGATCACTGCAGGGAACACCCCACAAGTGCTGCAGTTTTGGACATCTTTCTGACATCAACAATCTGGAATGAGGAGCTCTTGCGGCTTAGTTATTAAATGACCTTTAGGCACAGGATGCAGCGATACCTTGTTTTTTTTTCAGCAGAAGAGCGTGGAAGAAGGCAGCCGACTGTTCAGGGAACAGACCTAATGCACAGCGGTAATCATCAATAAATGTGCTCCAAACACACGCCGACTAAATCAGGCACAACGCACAGACCACTTTAAACGTCTCTCGCTCAGCTAATGCTAATCACATCAATTTCTTCAGCTGTTTAATGGAACGATATGACTGAATAATGCAGAGTGATTTAATAATGGTTTCAAATATAAAGTAGGAATTTTAATTATGTTTTAGAAGCACGTAAATTAAATTTTCTAGACCTGTGGGACATCTTGTTCAGAGGGTTGCTCTGCATAAAGATATTACTGCAAAACAAAAAAGGCAATCTTTGACAAAACAGTTTGTTAGAGGCACCATTTACTGAAACCACAGCCACATGAGTGCTTTCTGATCATATCACCTTCTTTTTCTTTGGTGTTGTGGGTTTAACTCAGGCAACACCACAACATTCATCTGTGTCTCTGGTTAGCAACTGAAAGACCACACAATTTACTCCAGGGCAGCTTCCAAACAACAAGAGTCCCTTTTTGCAGAACAAAGATCTTTTTGCACCCCTCACCATACACACTTGTGAAAATCAAAGGCGAATGTGGTATCTACAAAGCGAAGACTTCTAAGAACAACCTGATTAAAGATTCTAAGATGGACAAGACAGATAGAGTGAAGATGTGAAGAATATGTGAGCTGGAGAAAAAGGGACGTATAAAACGCTCCCGGCAGAATAATAAAACGCAGATTCACAAGATATTAAATTTTATGAGCAAGGTAGGAAAAAAAGAAGACAGAGTGACCCTTAATTCTAAAGGAAGGAGCAGAGTATACTGGAAGAGGATGACCAGTAAAAGTACCTGCGTTGCCAAGGGTAACGTCCCAGGGAGAGCTGATTGGCTGTTGTGGTCCCAGTGCTCCGCCTTCTTTATCTGTGCCTTGCACGCCAGTGCCGGCTAAGGTCGAGACTATTCCTTCTGAAAGGTTGATCTAGAGAAAAAGAATAAAAAGTCAAATTCTATTGAGAACAGACACAAGTGTTAGCATTACAGCTTTTTCACCCTCAAGCACCAATCAGAGTGAATTTGGGTTAGAGATGCCAGCAGGAGAACTAGTTTGACCTGATTCTGCTGATTTACCTTTCTAACAAGATGGTTCTCAGTGTCAGCCACGTAGACCGTGTCTCCCTTTATGAACACCCCTTGTGGGGAGCTGAACTGTGCCTCAGACAAACTTCCATTTCGTCTCCCACTTGAGGGACCTAAAAAAAGCAAAGATAAACCAGTCTAAAAGTAAACTAAAATAGCCTCAAAACATTCACCAAGGGGAAAATTAGCAGCCTTTCTATACTTAAAATTAGGGTTGCCAACTGCCCCATATATTATAGAACCATCCTACATTTAAGGCAATAGAACTGCGTTTTACATTAAATTATACAGGATGCAATTTGCCCATTATTTTAGGGTATAGCACACAAATAGCTACAGATAACATTCAGAACTTTGCTTTAATATGTCTCTTTAAAAAAAATTATTAATTAAGAAATAATGTTTTTCACTGTCTATGTCATTCCTGTGAATTCTTCAGTCTGTTACATGGTCCTTCAGAAATCAACAATTTAGAATTTTGTAAAAGTCTTTACTGTCACTTTTGATCAATTTAATGCATCCTTGCTGAATTTGGTAACTCTGCTCAAAACGTGTGTATTCCCAGGTGTATTACCCTTACCCCCTATAGAATGCAGCACCTGCCCAGTATTGGAGACCACCAAAACCCTGTGGTGTCCGGTGTCGGCAATAGCCAACCACTTGCTACTGGGGTCCATGGATATTTTCCCAGGAAAGAGAGGATAGAGGGGGTAGGGAGTCTCTATAAAGTCTGATTCCCACACTGTGGTCCTTGAGCAGCTCTTGTACTTTGTAGTGCTTAAGGGCAGCAGCAGTGAAAAGGAACAGCCGTTCTCGATGACCTTCACCAACCAGTGAGAAAAGCAGGTTTCCCCTGGGTCCCAGCAGCACCAGCGTGGGCCAGCAGGACACCTCCAGCTCCTGCCACAGACGAGCATCGCTGTCGTTCACTACGGGATGGGTGATGTCATATCTCAACACCGCACTGCGTATGTTCTGTAGGATTTTCTCATTGGGGAATTTAGCCGAGTGCACACCTACGACAACCAGACCGTCTGCAGAGATGGAAAAGAAAAGAAATGCAATATACAGTAAATATAGAGGTTTTGATGCTGAAGAGATATGGGACAGGAAAACAACACGACCAGTCTCAAATTTGCATCCCAGCAAGTTTGTAACACATGCACAACCAATGTGACATGGCTGGGTTTGATGTTTTAAAATAATATTACCCTATTTTAGACTTCTAAAGCACCAGAAAGACCAATAGCAGCTCACATTATGAAATATATCAAATGGAATATTGTAGTGTCTATTATAAATGATTTGTGTGTGCAAATCATATATTTTTTTAAATACCGTTGAGGTCAGAATTATTGGCACCACTGGTAAATATGATCAAAGATGGCTGTACAAATAAATATGATTTTTTTTATCTTTTATTAAAAAAAATCACAAAAATCCAATCTTTCATTGAAGTAAAATAATTGAAAGTGGGAGGTAAATAACATGAAATAAATGCTTTTCTCCAAAACACGTTGGCCATAATTATTGGCACCCTTTTATTAAATACTTTTTGCCAAGATAACAGCTCAACCTTCATTATGTGTTCAGTGACACATTTGTGTGTTGATTTTGATGTTTGTTTTGGATCGTTGTCCTGATGGAAGATCCAACCACAGCCCGTTGTAAGATTTCTAGCAGAGGCGGTCAGGTTTTGGTTTTTTATCTCTTGGTATTTGCTTGAATCCATGATACCATGTATCTGAACAAGATGTTCAGGACCTCTAGCAAAAAAATAGGCCCACAACATTAAAGATCCAGCTGTATTTTTAACCGTGGACATGGGGTACTTTTTATGCCTGTTTGCACCAAACCTATCTGGTGGGTTTGCTGCCAAAAAGCTCTTTTTATAGTTTCATCTGACCACAGAACCAGGTCCCTTTTGAATTTCCATTCGTATCTGACAACTGAATATGCTGGAGTTGGTTTCTGGATGAGCAAGAAGGATCTTTCTTGTTCCTCCCAAGCAACATGTGGTGATGTAGCCTTTCTGACCCCAAGGTTCAACTAATCTCTGCAATTCTCCATCTATGATCCTTGGGAGAGTCATTGGCCACTCAAACTCTCCTCCTCGCCGTGCATTAGGACGATATAGATACATGTCCTCTTCCAGGCAGATTTGTTACATCTTTAGTGGATTGGAACTTCTTAATTATTGCCCTGATGGTGGAAATGTGATGAATAATAAAGGGAATTTGGCCTTTTTGTTTCCTCATATTTATACTACTGTAAAACAAGAAGTCATAACTAAATTTCAAGTTCATAGTCACCCTGGTGTGCTAATTTTTTTTTTTGAAATATTAATAGGATTATACTGAAAAGATATTTTACTCATAAAAAATTCTAGGGGTACCAATAATTGTGGCCAACATGTTTTGGAGAAAGACATTTATTTTATCATGTGATTTCCCCCCCATTTTTAATTATTTTACACCAATAAAAGGCTAGATTTTTGCTTTTTTTTAAATAATAGATAAAAAGGATAAATGATGCAGATTTAGTTTTACAGCCATCTTTGATAATTTTTACCAGGGGTGCCAATAATTCTGACCACAACTGTACATGTGCCCTCATAATCTTTAATAAAAAATAACTTTCCCTCCCACTAGCAGTGATAGCTCTTCTCTGTGATGATGATGTGTTTATTGGAACGAGGGTGGGAAGAAGCCATTTACACTAATGTTTGAGAAGCCATTACACTCAAATATATGTGTGTATACGTGTAATAAAAATATTAAAAAACATAAAAATCCAGACTGCTTTATTAGATTGATATTTGATAGAATTGATACTCTTGTTAATAGGGATGAAAAGGAAAAAGTTTTTACCTACCAAAAGCTACTGGCCTTTTATTAAAACGCCCGAATAAAGAACTTTTATTAAAACGCCCGAGGTACATTCTTATTCTTAAAAGTTCCTTTATAGAGAACGTTTATGAAATAATAAATGTTTAATCTATCAAGGTCTGGCCCTAAATCAAAAATGAAAGCTAAAAAGGAAAGTGTGTATCATTTAATTATTGAAATAATTTTTTTTCCTAATTAAAGTTTTTGATCGTTCAAAGGAAATCTATTCAGGTTACACAAAGCTGTTGATTCTTATCTCCTCAAACAATGCATGGAAGCATGTTGCGTTGGTGTATGCTTCTGACACGAGTCCTTGAATACTGAAAATCCCAAAGAACCATCTTTTGTCTGAGTGTCAGCGCTTGAATGTTTTCAACAGTACTAAACTTCTCTCTTTGTGAGTCACAGTTCCTTCCTTTTTAAAACATTCAATAAAAGAACAACAAAGTCTATCAGGAACAAAATTGTCTGTAAAGGGGACAAGAAAAAACTGATTTTACCAGCTATAAAAGACCTCAATGTACTAGACATCATGCTGTAACAATTACATTGTACGACTCCCTCACATCCACTCACCAAATGAAAACTAAGCAGAATTATTTTATTGACAACATAATTTGGGAAGGGGCTTGCTACTCATTAGATATGCAAAGAGGTTAGCCAGCCATAACATAGGTCATTTACATATAGAAGCCTTAAAAGGTAAAGTAGCAAAATCTTACGGTTCAACATTGTGTCCTAATAGACAGAACGGGATAAGTTCCAGTGACAAGTAATTTGTCATAACATACAGTTATGTAGAATGTCTTTTTGGACCAATGGGATTCACAGTGGGCATGGCCAACCAACTGACATAATGTCCTGTCACTCATTTCTTATCAATATCATAGCTAAAAAATTAAAAAAAAGGAAAAGCTTTGATTGCTTGACGCTTTATGCTCTATGTCTGTTAGGACACTAAAGGCCTATTTACAAGGATGGCATCTAGCTATAACAATAACTATACAGTTTAAATAATTATTCTAATTTTACAAGAATAGGGAAGTCCACACTACAGTTATAATAATAACAACGACACAGATGAACAATATTATTGGAATCATTTTTTTCTGCTAATGAATGATAAATACATTGATAGCCAATCAGAAACCACCTGACATTAAAGCGCTCAAACATTTAAAGCGTCAGATGACATAACTGCAGCATACGCTTATAATAAATCAAATGTTATTGTGTTTTGGTGTGAATGCAAATATAGTTTTCATTATAATTGTCTTTATTGTTTTTATTGCTGTGAATGGGCCTTATTGGGACAGTTCACCCAAAAGTGTAAATTATGTCATCATTTACTCACTTTATGTCATTCTTAACCCATAAGATTTTGGTTGGAAATCCTAAATTAAATCGGTTCATCATATAAATAGATCATAGCTCTTCATAAGACTTGGATTAAACTGCTTGATTCATATGGATTCATTTTACAATGCCTTTGTGACCTTTTTAGAAGTTTTGGTTACCTAGACTTTCATTGGAGGGACAGAACCTCTCAAATTTCATTAAAAATATCTTCATTTGTGTTTCGAACAGGGTGGGTAGATTACAATTTTCTTTTTTGGGTAAACTAAACATTTAAAGATGAAACCTCGACTAGGATTACAAGTGGACTTTGAAATGTAAATACTACAAAAAAGTAAAGAACATGTAGGCCTCTTTAAAGAAATGAGAGTATAAGAATCCCAGAGGTACGTATCCTAACGTGGATTACTGCAAGCAGAATGTCAAAACCAATCAAGGAAAACACAGAGGTCTTGATTGAGAGCTCATGCAGCCCCCAGGCATCCCATTATAACCAATGTGCTCCGTTTCTCTGTTGGTTCCAGTCTCATGCACTGTGCTATAGTCTGCGATCACTCTGCTTGACTTTGTCTAATTTAACAAAAATGTCAGCAGAACTTCTCCGCCTTGTCACTGGAAGTGACATTCTTCCATTCTTTGTCCCTGGGGTAAGCAATGCCGCCATTGAAGATTGAAGCAGATGGACGATGGTTTTAAAATTCCGGTTTCAGCCGTCCATCAAAAGATTAAAATTCATAGGCTCAGCATCAGAGACGGGAAGCACATGCACGGGGGACCAGTGTCCCATTTCAGTATGCTTTTAGCCTTCTTCCCCTCTGCTTACAAATGCATTTTATAATATACCTGGCATAGTCAAAATGTGATGAATGTTTTTCTGTAGTTTTCTTCATCTCTCCCCAGCTGATGTCCCCTCAGGGAAGTAAATGCATGGTATAACCTGCACTTCTAGTTATGCTGAGAAGTATGAGAGTGAGATACAGGTGTAAACTATGGAAAATATGCATGTCTCAACAACAAGGATTGCTTGGTTTCAGTGTGAGTTCAGTTCCGCCCATCGTCTGCATCATCAAACCAGTGCAATGTTGTACATCCATCCATATAGACACTATATTCCCAAAAGTTTTGGGTCCCCTGCCTTTACACATGAACTTTAATGACATCCCATTCTTAATTCGTAGGCTTTAATATGGAGTTGATCAACCCTTTGCAGCTTTAACAGCCTAAACTCTTCTGGGAAGGCTTTCCACAATGTTTTGTAGTATGTTTATGGGAATCTTCTAGAAGCACATTTGTGAGGTCAGGCTCTGATGTTGGTCGAGAAGTCTCCGCTCTAATTCATCCCAAAGGTGTTCTATTGGGTTGAGGTCAGGACACTGAGCAGGCCAGTCAAGTTCCTCCACACCAAACTTGCTCATCCATGTCTTTATGGACCTTGCTTTGTGCACTGGTGTGCATTCATGTTTGAACAGGAAGGGGCCATCCCAAAACTGTTCCCACAAAGTTGGGAGCAAGAAATTGTCCAAAATGTCTTGGTATGCTGAAGCATTAAGAGTTCCTTTCACTGGAACTAAGGGGCCAAGCGCAACCCCTGAAAAACAACTCCACACCATAATCCCCCCTCCACCAAACTTTACACTTGGCACAATGCAGTCAGGCAAGTACCGTTCTCCTGGCAACCGCCAAACCCAGACTCATCCATCGGATTGCCAGACAGAGAAGCTATATATATGGGATGTTATATATATGGATTATATATAATTTTTTATTTTATCTATTTTTTCATAACAAAAATGAATTGTTTTACTACTGGAAGCAACAAACAAGTCAGCAATGTTTATTTATACTGTATTTACTGTAAAATTTCCAGAAAATTAATAAAAGAATAGATAGTTATTTTTTTTCAAATTAAATTTAACGTGAAATTAAAAATATAAATATATTTGCCCGACGCATATAAAATATGTTGCTGAAAATATTTTTTTTGTGGTGGTGCCACTGAAAATACTGGCAGGGCAAGAACAAATCTGAACTGATTTATTGATAACCTATGATAACCTTCCAGAACCAACAGTAGAGTATGCGACTTAAATGGCAGGAGTAAAAACAAAGTCTCTGCGTAAAAATGAAAGGCCACTGTTCTGTGATATAATCAACAATAATAAACCCTAATAATTAATGAGACACTGGGAAGAGGGGTGGGGAGGCATGTTCTGCTTTTGTTACAGAACAGCGGTAACAGAATGTACCAAAAGCAGTGCCAAGATGAGGTATGTGTGAGATATGCCAGCGAGTGAGCTGACGGCTGCCTGGCCAGTTGCCCCGGATGATCCCACAGAAGTGGCTACCGATGGGCTACTGACAGCTGGAGCTGATAGCACTGGACGCAGAGCTGCTATAATAAGCCACAGGCCAGTATAACGTTGTATCTATGTGAAACTCCCTGTCCTCGACCTGGTCTCTGGATATTTAAAGTCTCATATCTGATACAGTTAAGAGATAATGGGTATGTGTTGCTGGACCAGAAGAAAATAGTTATCAAGCTGAAACCAGTGAACCCTGGGCATAATCTACAATGGGATATGTGTAAGGTCCAAACTAAAACAGCCATGAAACATTGTTTTTTTGTTTACCTAATGAGGTAATATACCGCATAATGACATTAGAGTCAGGATATCAGGTCACATTTACTTAATATCCTACTTAATATTTTAAATCAAAATAATGCCTAACTGTACACATACCTTCTACAGAGTAACTCTGCTCCAAAAGGTGTAGATCAGGAAGTAGGTGCATGCAGTTTATGCAGCAGTAGGTGAAGAAGTCAAGCACCACCACTTTGCCTGACAGTTCCTTCCGGAGTGATAGTGGACTATCTGTGTTCAACCATTCCAGTCCTGCAAAATAACAATGGAATGGTTAGAGATTTAAAAAAGTGTGATTTAGATTCAGTGTTCCTATCTGTATAATATATTATAAACTGAAACTATGAATGTCAATATAAGTAAATTAACAACAATTAATTTTAATAATAATCATATTAAAATAATAAAACAATTTTAAGTCATTGTAGGACTACTTAGAAAATTACTGATGGCCCTAGTTGCAAACCAATGGATGATCACTAATACTATGGGACCCTTGACCACAAAACCGCACAGGTATATTTGTGGCAATAGCCAAACAATACATTGTAGCTGTCAAAATTATAGATTTTCTTTTATGCCAAAAACCATTAGGATTTTAAGTAATGATCATGTTCCATGAAGATATTTAGTACATTTCCTACCGTAAATACATCAAGCTAATGACTTCATTTGGACCACTTTAAAGTTGATTTTCACAATATTTCGATTTTTATTTTTTTTCACCCTCAGATTCCAGATTTTCAAATAGTTGTCTCGGACAAATATCTTAACAAACCATACCTAAATGGAAAGCTTATTTATTCAGCTTTCAGATGATGTATAAATCTCAACTTCAAAAAAATGAACCTTATGACTGGTTTTGTGGTCCAGGATCACGTATGATCTCTACCGGATATACAGCGTTACCACTCACTGTTGATTCAATACAATATTACAAAGCAGTGAATAGCAGAGAACAGCAGTTAGTAATAGGATCGCTTGTCATGTTCCATGATGTCAGTCGTTTACCTAAAACCGAGCTGAGGTTTTAAAGCCACTCCCATTAAATACAAATACTATGTACACTCATCACCACTGAGTTCATTTACACTCTTACCATCTTCAAAATCCGGTATAATTAAATCGTCCTTCTCGTCTATTTTGTGCAAATACTGATGCACGAGTTTTTCCTTCTCTTGTTCAGATGTTGAGTCGTCTAAAGCGCGATCTAGCTGTCTCTGAAGGGAGAAAATATCTGTCAGCTTACTGTAAGACGCCATGACTCCCACAACAACAACATCACTAAGTTTATACTCGGCACTTTCGACAAACAGCTCAAAACTGGGAGTTTTGGGAGTTGTTATTATATTCGTCAAAATACTATAAAATAATGTGTTTATTAAATCTGTAAATAAAGGTCCTGAAAGCCTTATGAAATTACTCGAAATATTTTGCGATATGGAAAATGCGAACATCAATATGAAAATAAACGCGTTCAACGGTGGCGGTAAGTGCAATGACGAAATATAGTGGTCGGGTTTTAGTTTTCATTTAATTTGAACGGGTTTTGTTAATTACTTTAAGAAAATTCGCTCTTCTGAAGGATTTTTGTTTCGGGATGAAATTCTGTATGATACGGTCTTTGTGTGGTTTCGTTTTGCGTGAAGGACCCATGAATGTGATGTTACAAAACAACTGTGTTCAAAACAAACCAGTTGAATCTGTTAATGTTTACAAATGTCACAGAGCGGCTCTGAGAATGACATCTGGGATTATAAACCTCTTAAGAAGACCAAAAAACGAAGCTGCAAATCACAGATATCAAGGGAACGTGGGACAAAGAGGAGAAAAGATAGCAATCCTGGGACATCAGTGCAAAAAACAAAAGCAAGCAGTGCTGAAACACACACAGACCAAAATAGCAATACTGCTCCCATTAACACTGTGAGCTCAGGATCTCTGGACGGGAATCATGGGACACTTTCTCAGGATGTCGAAGATACAGACCCTCAGTCAGGAGGCTACTGTCCTGTCTGTCAAATGCCATTTTCCATTTTGGTGGTTCAGTCTCAACAATGGCATGTTGCAGAATGCTTAGATACTTCTATTGACAATAAAGGTAATTTATTTTTTATAAATTCATAGATTTATATTTAAAAATGGACAGTCTTTCTCATTGAGGCCCTCCTCACACTGCACATTTGTGTATGTCTCACCATTTTGTTACACACCAGATTCAACTCACTAGCTCATTATTCTCAGCTCTAAAATATTTTGTTGGCTAGAAGCTGTTGGTGAGCACAAGATTTTATTAAATGATTTAGCAAAAAAGTGTAGTGTGTACCTAGTGTGTAATCAGTCGTATTTAGTCGATATGTATATGGATTTTGTTTGCTGATATCACAGTGAGCAATGGGACGATGTCCAATATTAAGCTGATTATATTATATTAAGGATATGATATTATACTATTTAATTTAGGCAGTAAATAACTTGCATAATTTCTGCAATGATATATAGATAGATAGATAGATAGATAGAGTGAGAGAGAGATAGAGTTTCATAATATTTGTTATATGAATTAGAAAAGACATGGAAATTCATTGATCTTAAGGTTCAAGAATTTTACTCAAGAAAAGTAAAATTCTCCGCACCTGAATTGGGTGTGTGAGATTTTAAAACCTTAATGTTCAATGTTTGTGAGAATTTGATTATATAATATTTAAGAAAAAAATTGTTATAACTTTCTCTGCCTTCTGATGTCACAGAATGTCCAGATGGTCTTCAATGTACATCCTCCATTCCCAATCATTACAAGAGGTACAGCCACTCTCTGCTGGCTCAGAGTCGAGCGTTGAACGACTGCACGATCCAAAGCATCTCAAACTTCAGCTTGAAGTCAGTTAATAACGTTGCTCCCACGAATGCTTTAGCGAGCTCAGTGGACAGTGCTCTGAATGCATCTGCTTCATCCAGCCAAAACTCAACCCTTGGTGATGTGCTTAAGGGAACTCCCACCCAGAGTAATGCTCTGCTGCTTTTGCGCTCCCCTAACACTGAGGATATCAAGAAAAAGAAAGGGTGGTCTCCTTCCATTAAAAGATCTCAGTCCCAGAGTTCATCACAGGAGTCGAGAATGAGTGTTCATAATGCTGTTCAGACGCTGACTAACGAGGTTAAAGAAGAACTCTTTGAATGTAACGATGATGATTATATTTCCTACTCTCCCCTCTCTGAGCTTCCAGATGTGGATGACAAGCATAGGATGCAAAAAAACAATAAAGATATACTGTTTCACAGTACTGCATTGCAGGAAGATGAAAAGGAAGTCGATGATGATTCTCTTAAACTGTTTAGCGATGAAGACGATGATCTGTTCTTTGATATGCTGGACCAATATGAGACTGGGAACAGGGAACATGGGCCAGACAAAAACACATTAGACACCTGTGAGAAACTGCAGACATTTTTAGCAGCAGATAATCACCTGACCACTTTCAGTTCCACAGGTGTTTCCCATTCTCAATCAATGGGAAAACATGCCATGACAAACAACGGAGGTCCAAACTCACAGCTACAGTCATCCCAAAGTTTGGTATTAGAACGTCTTCGGGATCACATATCTAATCCTGCACGTGTCAACATTTTGGCTTCAACTTATGAGGAAGTTAACTCCACTTTGATAAACCAAGAGTTGTCTTCCACCCAAACAGCCCTATCCATAACTCAGAAAACACTGTCTATGGCTCCTAGGAGGACTAAGACAGGTCCCTCTGGATTAAAGCAAACAGACATTGGAGTGTTTTTTGGCCTGAAGCCATTGAGTGAAAAAAAAGCTGAGGAGGAAGTGAAGGCAATGGTCAAAGAGGCCGATCAGCAAGGGTCTAGGAAAGTGAGGATTTCAGAAGCTCAGGGGGAAGATGCTGGGCGCCAGGATAGATGGCGTAGGAAGACCAAAGCACCATCTGAAGTTTCCAGTGTCTCATCTGCTGCAGAAGATGGTACAACTAGGCCCACGCAAACAGAAGGAAAGAGAGGAGGGAGGGCAGAGGGGCGGAAAAGATGGAACAGAGGAAGAGCGACAGATGGAGATCCCAAGGAGCACAAGCGCTGTCCGTTCTACAAGAAAATTCCTGGTTTGTGTACCGCTTTTGTTTTGACCTACTTAATACCAATTGTTATGATTATGGGGACTAATACTTAATGTCTAACAGATGTGCAGGAACTTGAATGTACCAGATTGTGTGTGAATTTATTTATTGTTGCAATGTAAAGCTCAATTATTGTTTAGCATGAAGGACAGTGTTTTGGTCTATTCTACTTTGGAGACTATAATATGATATTTCTCTTTTCAGGAACTGGATTTGTTGTGGATGCTTTTCAGTATGGGACTGTTGAAGGTGTCACAGCCTACTTTCTCACTCACTTCCACTCAGACCACTATGGTGGCTTGAAGAAAGACTCTGTCTTCCCCATCTATTGTAACAAAGTATGTCTCCCTGCCTCATTTCACTTTAAAAATCATGAAAGCAGGATTTTCCTTGCTATTTATTCCCTCTCCACACGAACATGGGTATTTTCAAAAGCTTTTTCTTCGCGGTTTGACCGTATCCGGTCACTGAAACCAAACTTTTTTGAAAACTCCTGCCAGGATGAAGATTTTCAGAAATTCCGGTTGTAGTGTTATCGTGTAGTAAACGGTGAAACTGGAGATTGTGGCTTGTGATGTCAGAGTGCGCTCCTTTTATCTCCTTTGCTTGATTTCAAATAGTTTAATATGAGGTGAACCTGTGCAATAACGGACATGGCCAAAATATTGCTCCTAATAACTGTGCTAATAGTTACATGCACAGTTCTTCCATTATATTGCGGAACAGAGACATTAGAATGCAATACTAAGCAGGAACATGCTTATGACAATAGCCTTTTTTCAGGCTTCTGATTGGCACACATGGCTTTACGGTTAGGGTTATATTGCCACCCGTTGGTTTGGCATGCTCTTGACAGTGCTTCAAAGCGTGTTTTTGTGTTTTCATGCGGACTGAGATTATTTTTTTTTAACGTGCTTGTGTGGATGGAGGAAGAACTCAGTTCATGTGGACTAGGCCTTAGAAACAGAAGAGTTTTACTCATGAATTTACTGTGTAGAAATAGTACATTCATAACATTCTAAATGAAAAGCTTCTTTCCAAGAAAGAAAAGGGACACTGTAGTTCACCCCAAAATGAAAATTGACATTATTTGTTCCAAACCTTTCTTCTATGAAACACAAAGGAAGATATTTTAAAGAATGTTTGGAACCAAACAACTGGAGACCATTGAATTTTCTCAAAATAGCTTTTATGCTCCACAGAAGAAAGTTAATGCAATTTTAAATCAACCCAAGGGTGTGTAAATGATAAATGAGTTTTTGGTTGAACTATCCCTAAGCTGCAGAATTGTCATGGTTATGATATCAGAATTGTCAAAACATTAGCATTAAAACTCATATTTACATGTCAATCAGTGTCTAAATCTAAGGGTCAGACAAGGGTGGAAAATGGAAAACGTTTTGGCACAAGAAACCTTCACTACCATTATAAGTGGACTTGGAAAATGGGGAAAGCAAAATGCCATGAAACAGTAGAGAATTTTTTTTC
Source organism: Gobiocypris rarus (assembly GCA_023029165.1). Classification (NCBI taxonomy): domain Eukaryota; kingdom Metazoa; phylum Chordata; class Actinopteri; order Cypriniformes; family Gobionidae; genus Gobiocypris; species Gobiocypris rarus. Next base: position 24,110,074 of record CM040920.1, read on the forward strand.
TTCAGTGATGGTGTCGGGGAGGATTTGCTCTTCTTTTTTTATGACAAACTGGTATTAATCATGGCAGGTAACCGGTAACCTTGTGAAGACCAAACTGAAGGTGGATGAGCAGTATGTTCATGTTCTTCCAATGAACACCGAGTGTATAGTACAAGGAGTAAAGGTCACTCTACTGGATGCTAATCAGTAAGTGTATCTTCTAACTAATGAAAGTTTGAAGCCAATTTTATTTCTTCATTGCAGCACCCTATCTGTTTCTTGTCTAACTGTATTATTGTTTGGACTGTTTATACAAGACCTTAATTTACTATAACTGTTTTCCCCCCAGCTGTCCTGGGGCTGCCATGTTGCTATTTGTGCTGCCAGATGGCCAGAAGGTACTCCACACAGGTGACTTCCGGGCTGATCCGTCCATGGAGCGCTACCCAGAGCTGCAGGGTCTCAGGATACAGACCCTCTATCTAGACACAACGTGAGTTCCCTACTAAAAAAGCTACTTTTCTGTCATGCATTCTGTTTTTTTTGTGTCAGTGTGTCTCTGCTGACAGTTTTTTATCACATCACATCACATCAACTGAGACCGACGTTAATGCGATAAAAAAAAAAAAAAAAAACATTTTTTCCATAGGTATTGCAGTCCAGAGTATACCTTTCCCACTCAACAGGAAGTCATCACCTTTGCTGTAAACACAGCTTTTGAACAGGTCACACTGAAGCCTCGTACACTTGTGGTGTGTGGCACCTACTCAGTTGGGAAAGAGAAGGTCTTTCTAGGTGAGTGAGCAATGTTGTCCTGCTTTGCCCAGAACTCTTGTAGCCCTTGTGATACTTTATCCACTCTTGAAAGGACAGATTGTTCGCCTTTCTATAAACCGTGACCATCATGAATGAGGTTCATATAAAATAAAATAGTTTGGAGATGCTGTCCTAACTTGACTTTGAAAAGTTCCTATTCAACTGTTTGTCTGACTGACTTTAAGTTCATTTTATAAGATATATCCATGATTAATGTCCTATGCCCATTTACTTCTAAAGCTCTGATCACATGGTGTCCCACTGTGGACTGTAATCTCCGCTCACCATTAATATGAAATCTCTGTTGACTGTTCGTCTTACTGTATTACAACAACTTTCCAAATCCCAAACAGACAAATTTTCATTCCTTGTGTTTGTTTTTAAGAGAGATATAAGCATTTCTTTTTTTTTACCTATCTCACCTGTTCCTCTAGCTGTATCGGAAGTGTTAGGCTCTAAAGTATGTTTGTCCAAGGATAAGTACAGCACCATGTGCTGCTTGGAGTCTGAGGAGATTGGCTGGCGCATCACTACAGACTGGCTGGCGGCCCAGGTGCATGTGCTTCCTATGATGCAGCTCAATTTTAAAGTGAGTTGAAGTACATTTAAAACTTCTTCGACTCGCTTCTCGTATGTCAGTTATAAATTAAGAAATGCAATTTTTATTATCTGTAACTTTTTCTGTTTGAATTTGCAAGTGTATATAAAGAGCTGATTATGCTAAACACAATCAATGAGGCTATGTTTACTTATTCAATTTGGTGTTTAAAATTCATGCAGAGTTCATTGTTATCTTAAATTTTCCTTGACAGCGCGTTTATGCTAATGTAGGAGGAAAAAATTAAGATTCTAATTACAGAGACCAAGTGCCAACGCAGCAGTTCTGGCAGCGGTAGCACTGATTGAGTCTGACTGAAAGTAAATTCTAATGAGACAGTTGCAGATAATAAAGATTAGTTATATGTTGTGCCCGAAACCATTATAAGCCACTTTTCTTACCCATGTCAGTGTAGATGTTGATTACGAGCAATATCGGAGATGTTCCCAATGAGAAACATGTTTCAGTGCCCATGACAGGAAGGAGGAAAAATTGCAAGGAGAGGTTAATTGTGGATTGCACCACATTTTTGCAGTAGGATTGAAAAGTCATTATGTAAATAGAAAGAAAGAAGCTGATTGCAATGTGGCATCATTGACTTTGATTACCCTGCAAGTTTTTGCTGTGTACACTACCGTTTAAAAGTTTGGGGTGGGTAAGATATTTCTTTTTTTTCTTTTGATTTTGAAAGAAGTCTCTTATTCTCACCAAATATACTGTAATATTACAATAAAAAATATTTATATATATTTTTTAAATTAATGTTTTAAAATATTTGTATTTATTTTATTTTTTCAGGTCTTTTTGATAAATATAAAGTTAATTAGAACAGCATTTATTTGAAATTAAAATCTTTACTTTCACTTTTCATCAATTTAAAGCATTGTTTTGTTGCATAAAAGTATTAATTTCTTTAAATAAAAATCTTACTGACCCCAAACTTTTGAACCGCATTGTATATACACATTTGCATTTATTAAGTTTGCAGAGGGGTGTAGCCAGACCTTTTTTTCAGGGGTGGCCATGTAAGACCCAGTGATTTCATTGGGATGGCCAAAAGTTAATCCTGCTTTAAATCTAAAGGAACTCATTTAATGTGCATCTAACTGTGACCATGTGTAGCCTATCCATACAACAGATGTGAAATGGAACACAAAATGGATTTCATTTAACTTTACCTCTGCAAACACTGGTTAAACTGGTACCACTGCAATAAGAGTCCTGCAATTTCACAGAATGTGACATGGCGAAACACTCTAGCCTAGTACATTGATGACGTGTTGTTTTCTCATAATTATTCATGAGACTGCTTTGCCTTATCCTAGAAGAAATAATAAATAGTCGTGACAGCACATACGCTTTCTCTGGAAGCTTGTTTCTAGCACTGGATACAATTTTTTAAAAGATCATTTGCAAATTTAGATCACTCAATTCAGATTTTTATTTTATGTATATTAATGCAATATGGGAGATATAAACTCACAAATGCGAGTTATAAAGTCAGAATTGTGTGATATAAACATTCAATTGCGATTTTAAGTCAGAATTGTGAGAAACTCGCAATTGTAAGAAAATGTCAGAATTATGAGATTACTTTTCCCCTCAGGATTAGAGTTTGTGGAGCGTTCTTCCAGACAGGGAACTTTATCCAAAATAACCTAAACTGTAGCCATCCTAAATATTTTTTTGAATTATTTTTATGCTTTTTTTTCCTTTCATGTTTTCAAAACCGCCCTTTCTTGACTGTACAGAACCTGCGCACACACTTGAATAAGTTCTCCAGGAAGTATGACCAGCTAGTGGCCTTCAAACCAACTGGCTGGACCTTCAATCAAACTGTGAGGGTGGAAGATATTAAACCTCAGACCCAAGGGAACATCAGCATCTATGGTATGTGTCAGTCTGTTTATAAAAGATTCATGATTTTATTGATCTGATTCATTATAGCAAGTGTTTAAGTGCAGTTAGGGAAGTGGATGTACAATAGAAGGGGTTGTTTCTGTAATACCGTTTTTGCATTTTGATTTTATAAGAAGAAAACATACAACAGTAAAATGTTGTCTGGTGACTTTTAAGTGTCTTTAAAATGAGTGAGTATTTGTCATCCTTTTAAATCAAAATTAAAAGGCATTTGACAAAGCAAATATAAATCACCTTATTATGTTTCTCCATTTGACAGTGTTTTGGCATTTTAATAGGTATGCTCCATTTTGCTTAAAGATATGCCTATTACAAAAAAAGATAACGCATTATGTTTTATTGATATCTGTCATACCATCGCTTCCTTAAGATCTTAGAAAGGATTGCTTTCGATTAAACTGATTTTCAGTGTAGACACACAACACAGCCTTGTCATTCTGGTCCACTAACTGACAAGATTATACCTAATGGCTTCGTATGTGGAATGTAATTACATTTTATAGATTTTTTTTTTCTCCCTTGCTGCAGTTGTTAGAAATGCTGAATGTCGTTTCAGGCTAAGGACAGCATGCCGTGTATTAACAGAATCAGCAGATGTGATTTGACCCAGAGAAAAACTCAAGATGTCAGATTTTGCAAGCCCAGGGTTTTAATTTCAGAATATCAGCGATCTGCAGCCGAACCAGGTGCTGCCTCAAGCAGTAGATGCATCTCATTTCACAAGCGCCACTGGAATCTGAGACGTCTGATATGCAAATTAATGGGAATTGCTTGTTACTTCAGACACTATAATTGTAAAATAATAATGGTAAAAAAGGCTAGAATATGACACTGCTTGAGCAGCAGAAATTATTGTTGGTTCACAGACTTTTGATGATGACAAACAATTTTTATATAAAAAGGTTTGCCAAGCATCTCAAAGATTTTAAGATACTTTCCTACTCTATACTTATCTGTTCCAGGTATTCCCTACAGCGAGCACAGCAGTTATCTAGAGCTGAAGCGTTTCGTGCAGTGGCTGCAGCCGAGAAAGATCATCCCCACTGTGAATGTGGGCAGCTGGAAGAGCAGGAAAGCAATGGAGGGCTTCTTCTATGAGTGGCAGACTGAACCCAGAAACCTTAGCTCAACACCATGTGCCGTGAGAAGCTCAAGCTGTGGAACAAGGCAATAAAGTAAACTGACATCCACAATCAAACCTTTGGCCAGACAGTCAGATGGTGCCTTTATTGATTGGACCACTTAGTGGACCATTTCAAATGTGAGTGTTTTGGGCTGCCTTCTCACATTTGAAAAAAAGGATTTTACTTTCAACCTGCCATTTAAGTGCTGGTTGCACGATGGTTAATAGTGTTTCCTGTTACTAATGGCTCCCCTGCCTGTTTTTACCTTGCCAATGCTGGAATGGACCACATTCCATCTTATTTTAGGAGGTTTTTTTACTCTGACGGTTTTAAATGTTTCTAAAGGAAATAAATTATATCCACTCTACATTCGTTTCACACATGCACTAATGATTTTGTTCTCTGAATTGCATATTTTTATTCATACTTGTGCACATACAAGATCATACATTTTCCTGTAAGAAAAGTAATGCATTTAAATACACACACTCAACTGTTGTTTTGTAGTTCTAGATTTTAGTTTTAGTAATATCTAAATCTCATTTTAATGTAGAAAAAAAAAATTTGATTCGTTACAAACAAGTTTCAGTGCCGCTGCAGTATATATGTATATATAATCTCTCTGCATTCTTTAACAAACCAAGACAAACCAGAATTTTAATGCTTGAAGTAATAAGATATACGAATAACAAGATAAAGTTTTAAAGTAATTCAGTTTGTGTCATTGTGCCACCATGTGGTTACACAATATACTTGCACTTCAGTACACAGAATCACAGTTAAAAATAACATCAAAATACTGTTCTACATATCTGTAATGCTATCCCAACATTTATTAACTGCTAGAAGAAATTTCTGTTAAAATGTGTACCTGTTTCTACTACCTCATTAACTTCACTGGTCATTCCTGAGTTATCACTGAGAACACTTTATCAGCTCATTCTGCTTTAAATCACTGTCAACTGATCTCCAGCACAGTGCAGTTACCCGCTGAGAAAAAAGCAGGAAAAACTTCCACATTTATGAAGAGAGACTAGAAGGGCCTGAAAAATCTGATGAAAAAGATCAGTAATGGGCTGTGAGATTAGGTTGTTTTGTTTTTGTCCTCAGCAGGGATCAGAATGTAGAGGAACGGAGCCTAGGTGCCGTCGGATGGTCAGTTTTACCTGAAGGGTGAGAAAAAAGAATTCAGCTATAGTTATGTTGTAGCCTTGATTAAATTGACAAAAGCATTTTTGTACTCTGACTCATGACTACCATATCCTTGCTTAGTCGTCTTAGGTATGTGTGCATCTCCTCCACTGTGTCTGTCAAAAGGTCATTGACAGCCAGGATCTGATCCCCCTTATGGAACAGACATGAGTCCTGAGTCTGCTGACACTTAGACACACTGCAGGAAAAGAGATGTGGAGGAAAATAACAACTTAAACATAGTTTATTTTGAGGGGACGCAAGTGGATACACGAACACAAAACACGGTTAGTTAGTTGGACTTGGTAAATCTAAGCTTTGTTACTTATGATATGAAATAGTCTCAGCTTTCTAATTCTGTCTATTTTATAATGAAATTCAAACAATAAATACTGTTTTGGCGCTCTTTAATGTGGTGTGATAGACTGCTATAGCGCTTCAGTTCAAGCGAAGCGCAGGTAAACTGATCATCTCTTCCGCTTGTTACAGCAAGAAACAAACATGAATGAACGTCAGAAATTATGATGAAAAATACTTTACAATTTATTCCGTATAATGTCACATGTAAACGTCGATACAACATGCAGCTTGTAAACAATGCAATGAAATGTCACCTCAGAAAAGCCATTTAATGGTCCACAACTCATTAGTCAGCTAGAAAAATTTATAGAGAGGAACATTTAGCTAAATTGTATTTTTACTAAACAGTTCTTCAATAGCCTATATAGTGTATGTTTGAATAAATTAGTCTTTGAAATCAAATTAAATCATATTGTGAATTTGCAATGCCCGGCCCTTATATATTGTAGGCCTATGTTTGTTGTTACACCTAAGCAATCTTGCATGACCTTAGCTCAGAAACCAACATTTCAACTCAATATACCTAATAGCTCAACTCAATATTTAAAGTCTTTCACCAGATAGAGTATCTATGACTTTTCATAATTTATCTTTGAGAATTGTACCATGGTTTGCCCGCCTCCTCTGTAAAGATCAAGCTTTTCAGATCTCGATGACTTACGCAGATTTCCTTCTCAACAAGGGTGTGCGTTTCACTGAGGAATTGAAAACAAATGTCCATCACAATTTCATAACACAGTTGATCGACAACTATAATTCCGATGAAATTCTATTGAATTGCTCTTCAACAGATACTAAAGACATATTTAGATACAGTAATAAAGATATATTTTCAACATACTGACAAGGCATAAATCATCTCTTGTCTGGAACTGACCTGTTCATCTTAGTGGAGGCACAGTTTCCATTAGAGTCAAAGCAAGAGTTTTCAGAGTTATTGTTTAGGTTTCTTGCATTACACAAATTCTTGGATGACATTGATTGATGACTCATTATGGTGGTGCTGAAAGTTACAGAAATGAAAACTACATAAGAACATAGTTTACTCTAAGCTTTATATGATTTTATTCTCTAGGGTATTTTTGCTTTTGTCAGTGTGTTTTGTATGCTACCTGTCTGACTCAGTTTGCAACGTCAATGAATCTAAGGCTTTTGTGACACAATCCAACAGACTGCCTTCAGATGAACCAGTCACACTCTGCCTTGAGAGAGAAACACATAATTATCATTTATTATTTGTAGCACTGATCAGCAGCCAGTAAAACAATACTGCACAAAGCTAGTCTATAAATCAGCAAACTCATCTGCATGCAGAGCACATGACTCTTGATAACCACAAACAAGCTTTCATACATTCATTAACAATTTAAAAGATAGAAATCAAATGAGCAGCAAATTTATGACAAATTGGTCCACCTTATTAGATGGTTATTCAAGAAGACAAATCTACAGAGTAATTTACCTTTCGAGGAACAACAATCACTGTCTAACAGGTTAAAGAGAGGTAAAGGACATTTAAATCTAGAATAAGTTTGTCATACCCAGATGACATGTCCTCATTTCTGTCCACTGCAGTCTCGGTTTCCTATACATCATCAAACAAAGGTATGGGTTTTTTATAGTCAGAATAATTCATGATTCAAGTGTTTGTTTTGTACAACCCCAAATCAGAAAAAGTTGGGACAGTATGGAAAACGCAAAAAAAAAAAAAAGAAGTGATTTCTAAATTTACTTTGACTTGTATTTCATTGCAGACAATACGAACAAAAAATATTTCATGTTTTGTCTGGTCAACTTCGCTTTGGCGGGGATATCGCTTATAGATGAATGACGATTCTTGATGCAGTGCCGCCTGAGGGATTGGAGATCACGGTTGTTCAGCTTAGGCTTGCGCCCTTGTCCTTTACGCACTGAAATTCCTCCAGATTCCTTCAATCTTTTAATTATGTTATGCACTGTTGAATGTGAAATATCAAAATCTCTTCCTATCTTTCTTTGAGGAACATTGTTTTTAAACATTTCAATAATTTTCTCACGTATTTGTTGGCAAACTGGCGATCCTCGGCCCATCTTTGCTCCTAAAGAATTTGACCTTTCTTGGATGCTGCTTTTGTACCAAATCATAATTACAATCACCTGCTGACATCACCTGTTTCAAATCACATCATTATTTAACCATTTTACTAGCCCTAAATTGCTCCTGTCCTAACTTTTTTTAAATGTGTTGCAGGTCTGAATGACAGGAAAGGATGCATATTTACAAATGACATGAAGTTGACCAGACAAAACATGAAAAATTTTGTGTTCATATTGTCTGCAATGAAATACAAGTCAAAGTAAATTTAGAAATCACTACTTTCTTTTTTTTATTTGCATTTTCCATACTGTCCCAACTTTTTCTGATTTGGGGTTGTATATGTGAGAGCATGTTTTTATTGTTTTAACTGTACAATACCCCTGTTGCAGATGGGCTGTTCTCGGGTATTTGGCTGCATTGACCGTGCTGAGTGGTAACAACCTTAGATGCTGACTTCGTCCTGGGAGGCAACGGGGGTCGACTATCAACTTTAGTCTACAGTTAAGAAGAGGTACAACAGAAATAAGTAAGACAGAGTTATTGGAATTGAATTACAGTCACACATAGGCATGTGAAAGCGATGTTGATGAGTTACCTCTTCAGTGTCACGGGGGTTTCGGTCACTAGAGTTGGATTCTGCTGTGGTCTGAGGTTCAGTTTGTGACTCAGATTTTATATTCTATTAACGCAATTTGAAAATGAGCAAATCAAATTACATTGATTATTTAAAATGATAAAATTGCAATACATTTTAAAATGTAAAACATTTCATATAAATAAAAAAACAGTTTAATGATTTATTCAAAGAGCACATACTGATTACAACTTTTCATATTAGGCAAAAAGTCTAACCTTCGCAACCCCGGATAAAGCATTGAACCATCTATCCACCTCCTCACTGAAAACAACAGATCATATAACAGCATTAAAACTACTAGCCTTTATTTACTGGCCTTTATGGTAAAACAATGATAGTCATAGCAAACCTGGTGTCTCCAATGAAAAAATATTCCCTTTGGACCTTCTCTTTTGGGTCTTCTGATTTCATGAAGAGCACAGAGGATGCAGAGCACCTGAAGTTTTTGCAGATCCATTCAAAAGCTGAATGTGATTCAGGGCGTACACACAGCTGTGTGATTCTACATAAAAAAAATATTATAAAATTATATAATTGCATAAAATGTATAATTTTTGCACTATTGAAAAGTTTTCAGCAGATTTTGTCTTACGTAGAAACTGGTATGGATTTTATAGCTCTGTCTCTCTCAGTGGTTTTGTAGTATTTTAGCTCATGACTGCTGTCGTTTGTTTTTGTGAGCACAAAGAATCGACGCTTCCATGTTTTCTGCAATGGATAATGAAACTTGACATGCAGAGATAATGCATGTAAACTGCTGATATTTGTGTTAAGGAAATCCAAATATTATACCATAATTTTCATCTTGCTAGAAGGAGGGGACTTGTACAGATAACCTGAGTACACTTCGTCTGCTTCATTGTGACATGGAACATTTGAATCTGTTGCAGAAGAATACATGTGATCAACCAGACAATAAGACAAATGTTTTCTTCTGATCTCTTTTCTGGCTGTTCTGGTTTCATCATTCTATTGTTCACAGTGAATTTTAGACATACCTGGTATATTTCTGGACATTTGGATGATGTTGACTCTGCTAAAACAGACATGAAATGGGTTACGAGTGATGTCTTCCTCACACACATCAGACAATATTTAAGCAATGATTGATGCTTGAGAATTTACAATATAGAAAAAGCCACAGTGCTGTAGGTAGTTTACACAAATGTATTCATAGTTTAAAAAAACTATGATCTTAACACCAGATCTTAAAAGGGACAGTTAACACACTAAAACTAAAATTGTCATTTAAATTGACTAACCCTCATGTCATTTATTTTTGTGGAACACAAAAGGAGATCCATACAATGAAATTTAGTGGGTTTCATGTTGTTTTGACCACACTGATGTTCATTGTATGTACAAAAACAGTTCAAACATCTTTAAAATATCATCTTTTGTGTTCTTCAAAAGACCATGAGGATGATTTTAACTATCCCTTTAAAGGTACAATTTTTTCTGAGTCAGCTCATTACGACAACCCTTTCTATAAAGGAATATTAAAATATGTAAAACCAAAGCAAAGGTTTTCACTGAGAGCACATGGCCAAACAATTACTGTTTCATAGTCAAATAGTTACTGACTCATTTGAACTGAGTGCTTTTCAGTCTAATTCTTCAAACTGTAAGAAAGATGCATATTGCCAAAATATAGTAAGCAGTAGTGTAGCCATCATTTCTTTGTGCTCGAATAAAACGGACCAGGCAGTCATAAGATCAGTAAACCTGCAATACATTATAAATAAATTACCTTCACTACTGTATGTGTTGCAGTTAAAACCGTGTCCTCTGTACCGCAGTCCTGTTTTCAGAATGCATGTAATGATTTTGAAGGAAGCCAAACTCCTTTTGTCTTTGAAGGAGGTGGGGTTTTTAGTTATGTCATCACAGATCATATGTCATCATTCTTTTCTTTAATATCTCAGATGGCTGTGGTTATTCACAAAATTTCCTTCCAAATTCCTTCAAAATTACAAGCTTCTAGAAAAATTCCATTACTTTTAAACTTCTTTGAGAAAGGTGCATGCATAACCTGGTTTTTGGCTCTTTGTGACAGCATCAGATATCATATGTATATCATATGTAGATAATATCATATACTGAGTACATTGAGGCATATTTACAATATTTACATATTACAGTATATTTAATATACTTATAATAATTGTCATTAATAATCAGAAATAGTAATACTATCCTCAGACATAAGATCAGATTAATGAGACTCATCAATACCTTTTTTCTTTTCTTTTCTTTTTACATCTTAAAGCAAGTAAGCCATAAGAAACTACTTGCACATGGACAATGAAAGAATGATTAATTGATCACTCATAATCCAAATCAGATTTGAATCTCTTAGTTTGGCTTTCGGGAACTTGTTTAACACAAGGAACTAAGATGAAGTCTTAAAATGCCAAAACATTCCTACAGTGCATTTCAACCGGAACCTGGAACACTTTCCGTAACACCTGATGTATCGGAAGAGGAATGGCATATTTGTCTCTGTTTCAACCTTATCCTGTGGTTACTGTATTAGTCTGATATCTGTATCCGGACCTGCAGCCAGAGACACTCTGAATGTCAGCAGAGACATTGAAAACTAGACTCTAGAGACAGATCCCCTGTGAAGACTTTGTTGACTCGACAGCCCTTGGCACAGATCCTCAGCAAAGACCACGAGAATCTCCTCTTCACAGACCCTATGGCCAGCTTCAGCTCCCACTCCCTCTAAATGCCGGTGTGATGTATCCGACCTTTGAGCAGAAAGAACTGGATGAAATATCCTGAATGAAAAATCCACAATCTGACTGTTGTGATGCAGTCTGGAATCATGTTGCTTAATTTGGCCAGAGGATAATTGCCCATCTTGGGAGAAACTGAGCCTGGTTTCTCCCAAGGTTTTTTTCCCGTCCATTTCTGTCACCTGATTAAGTTTGTTACTAGCCCCTTTTTTGGCTTGCTTAGCTGAAAACAACTAATATTCAGCAATATTTGACTGCTCTGGCACTATTGGAAGAGAACTGAGCTGGGTGATGACATCACTGTTTTCTGCAGAGCTGCTTTATAGCTGAATTTAACTCTGTCCATAATCACTGAACTTTTCACACTTTTTGAATTGAATCAGTGCAGTTTCAGAAATCACCACTAGAGAGACCTATTCGCTAAAGACACCCTGGAGACCTATACCACATGATGTGAGCTATCTGTTAGCATTCCTATTTATCTCAGTGACAGATGCAGGAATCTACAAAAAAAATAAAATAATCTGCAATCTGATCTCTGCCATCTTGGTTCATGTGACCACAGAAGTTTTGAGGCAACAGTCAATTGCAGCAAACCCTTAGTGATCATTTGTTTAGAATTCTAACACCGTGTCTACACTGGACACGACAGTTGACACGTATTGCCTCAACAACTAGAAGCTGTCTACACCTGGCCGTGACAGTTGACCGGTTGCAAATCCATTTGTCTTTTCTATTATAAGTATTGAGAGTGCTTGGAGTGTGTCGTTAATTGAACGAGGCATTAGTTTACTGTCAGGGATTTGTCATGACACATTATGTCGTACAGCCCCACATCCAGTGTAGACACCATCACTGATTATAATGGGTTCTATTGTCTTTTGTTGCGTTGCATCGTACCACTTGCGTCCATTGTAGACACTGTGTAACTGGGGTTTTCTTATAGCTTAAAGGTTAAGATGTATGCCATATGACTAATCTATAAATTGTATCGTTGCTACATCAGCAAAGTCTAATGGGTCCATGCTCAGATTTCTAAACCTTAACCTTCTAACTCAATGGAGTATATTGGGTGCGTTTTGGGTGTGTGTTTACCTCAATTAAAATGAACTAGAGATCATTCATCAGGTATAAGATCCACTCTGGAATGCTAAAAAGTGTGCCAAGTCTTTATACTGTAGGAAAGGGCGATCAGGGCAATCAGTCCATTGAGAAAGATTCAAGTAACAACCCAGTTTTGATGGGTGATAAGCAAATAAAAGGACATATAATTAGAAAAAAAACGAATTGCACAAACAAAACATAAAATATGGTTACGATGTATTATTATATTATATATTAAAATATTATATAAAAATGAAGTGATTTGTGAATGTGTGGGTGTGGGGTGGGTATGGACAAAAATATCATAACCCTGTGGACAATCAGTTGTATCTGAGGGCATGGCATGATATACAAAAACATTCTGACATCACTGATGAAAACAATACGTGAGAATGAGGAAACAACTTTTTGCATTATGAATCATCTTAAACTACAGGTAAATAAATCTTAACTCCAGAAATACATCTACTACCAAAACTTAAAAAGAGTTTTAATGTTTTTGAAAGTGTCTTATGCTTACCAAGGCTCCGTTTATTTGTGTACATATACAGGGAGTGCAGAATTATTAGGCAAGTTGTATTTTTGAGGATTAATTTTATTATTGAACAACAACCATGTTCTCAATGAACACAAAAAAACTCATTAATATCAAAGCTGAATATTTTTGTAGTTTATTAGGAAGTAGTTTTTTAGTTTTAGCTATTTTAGGGGGATATCTGTGTGTGCAGGTGACTATTACTGTGCATAATTATTAGGCAACTTAACAAAAAACTAATTTATACCCATTTCAATTATTTATTTTTACCAGTGAAACCAATATAACATCTCAACATTCACAAATATACATTTCTGACATTCAAAAACCAAACAAAAACAAATCAGTGACCAATATAGCCACCTTTCTTTGCAAGGACACTCAAAAGCCTGCCATCCATGGATTCTGTCAGTGTTTTGATCTGTTCACCATCAACATTGCGTGCAGCAGCAACCACAGCCTCCCAGACACTGTTCAGAGAGGTGTACTGTTTTCCGTCCTTGTAAATCGCACATTTAATGATGGACCACAGGTTCTCAATGGGGTTCAGATCAGGTGAACAAGGAGGCCATATCATTAGATTTTCTTCTTTTATACCCTTTCTTGCCAGCCACTGTGGAGTACTTGGACGCGTGTGATGGAGCATTGTCCTGCATGAAAATCATGTTTTTCTTGAAGGATGCAGACTTCTTCCTGTACCACTGCTTGAAGAAGGTGTCTTCCAGAAACTGGCAGTAGGACTGGGATTTGAGCTTGACTCCATCCTCAACCCGAAAAGGCCCCACAAGCTCATCTTTGATGATACCAGCCCAAACCAGTACTCCACCTCCACCTTGCTGGCATCTGAGTCGGACTGGAGCTCTCTGCCCTTTACCAATCCAGCCACGGGCCCATCCATCTGGCCCATCTCATTTCATCAGTCCATAAAACCTTATAAAAATCAGTCTTGAGATATTTCTTGGCCCAGTCTTGACGTTTCAGCTTGTGTGTCTTGTTCAGTGGTGGTCGACTTTCTGCCTTTCTTACCTTGGCCATGTCTCTGAGTATTGCATACCTTGTGCTTTTGGGCACTCCAGTGATGTTGCAGCTCCGAAATATGGCCAAACTGGTGGCAAGTGGCATCTTGGCAGCTGCACACTTGACTTTTCTCAGTTCACGGGCAGTTATTTTGCACCTTGGTTTTTCCACACGCTTCTTGCGACCCTGTTGACTATTTTGAACACAGTCAAAGCATCATTTTTTCATCTGAAAAACATTGCAAAATTACGTCCCATGTTGACATTCTCTGTGGCAGAAAAAATAAAAGTGTTTTTTCACGCATTGATTACTGTAATGCATTGCTGGCTGGAGTTTCTAAAGCAACACTGAGCAAATTACAGTTGGTTCAGAATTCAGCTGCTAGAATTCTAACTAGGACCAGTGCAAGGGAGCACATCACTCCAATCCTGGAAAAACTGCACTGGCTTCCTGTTAGTTTTCGTATTGATTTTAAAATTCTAATGCTCACATATAAGGCCTTGAATAATTTGGCCCCTCAATATTTGTGTGAGCTTTTAACCCACTATATGCCAACACGTGCTCTACGCTCCTCTGAAGCTGGTCTTTTAACTGTCCAAACAACACGTTTGAAAACTATGGGTGATCGGGCAATTTCTTCTTTGGCTCCTAAGTTGTGGAATTCCCTGCCCTCTGAGATTAGGAATGCAGAATCCCTTAGTGTTTTTAAATCAACACTTAAAACATATTATTTTAGGATAGCTTTTATGTAATTCATTTGTCTACTTTGTTGATTATTTTATGCATGCAATGTTATGTGTATTTTTCAATTCATATGTATATGTAAAGTGCTTTGAGATGTTACATTTAAAGGCGCTATACAAAATAAATGTTATTATTATTATTATTATTATTATTATTATTATTATTATTATTATTATTTGAATGAAACGCTTGATTGTTCGATGATCACGCTTCAGAAGCTTGGCTATTTTAAGACTGCTGCATCCCTCTGCAATATATCTCACTATTTTTGACTTTTCTGAGCCTGTCAAGTCCTTCTTTTGACCCATTTTGCCAAAGGAAAGGAAGTTGCCTAATAATTATGCACACCTGATATAGGGTGTTGATGTCATTAGACCACACCCCTTCTCATTACAGAGATGCACATCACCTAATATGCTTAATTGGTAGTAGGCTTTCCAGCCTATACAGCTTGGAGTAAGACAACATGCATAACGAGGATGATGTGGTCAAAATACTAATTTGCCTAATAATTCTGCACTCCCTGTATTTAGTGAAACCACTGACCAAAATGACGTTTCCTCTAGAAGTAAACTCTGTTTTAGAGGAATCCTAAATGTAAAATGAATGTTGAAAATATATTAGCATTAGCAATATCAACATATTCTTCAAGACCACATTTATTTCTATTGATAAACAATAGGTTCAATAAGTTGTCTTTATATCATGCAGGAAGGAAACGTGACGCTGTATTTAGAAGAATTTTTCAGCCCATTTATTCAAGCTTTGTGAAAGGCATCAAACTATCCTCCTAATTACAGAAAACACAGAAATACTCTATTATTATGGTTTATTACTAGGAATGAAAAACTGCTTCGCTAGGAAAGCATCCTCAAGAGGGGTAATTATAACATGAAGATCCATGGAAAAGATCCACGGAAAAGCCCATCTTACTCTGTATCGCTAGCATTCCCTAAATGCATCAGCAGGAAAATAAATATAATTGCAAACGTACATGCAATTTGATTATTTAGCATTGTGTAACAGTTGCATGATCTATTTTTTTTTAATATTTTGCCTTCCAGTAAAGTTTCTTGGATGTATGCCAAAGAGTCCCTGACAAACCTGCTTTCTCAATTGAGAAGGCAACCTATCATCTTCTGCGATAGATAAGGTTTCTGCAGACCCATATACAGATACAGATCAAGCCAAGTTCTAAGAAACCTCATAGATGAATAAATGGTGCAACTTCAATTTTCGCACATTCATATATGCACGCAATAAGTAACTAATGTCCTGTATGAATTGATATTCTGTGTTCTGTTTCCAGTTAATCTCACTGGATTCCAGACATTGTAAGTGTAATCTTACTGCATTCTAGTGACGTATCTTTATGTGGAAAAACAAAAGCACAATTGTTTACAGTTCTTGAAAATAACTGTTTCATTTATGTTTATTTCTCTTTGTGGGTGTCCTTTGGGTCTATTATACATTGTGAAACATTTCATAGATACTCTGTGCCCATAAATACAATTTAGAAATACTACTTACATAGTGTCTCTGGACTGTGTGCATCCGGTTCCGTCACTTTTCCGTCTCAACCCCATTATTAATTGGTTTCTAACAACATTCCTATTTTGGTTTACCTTGGTTCACCCAAGATGTTATATGTGGCTGTGTGTGTATTATGTATACTTGTTTGATGTTTATATAGTTTCTTCTATAGTCTTAATGTCTTTTCTTGTACAAACCGATTCCAAAAAAAGTTGCTGTACAAATTGTGAATAAAAAAGGAATGCAATAATTTACAAATATCATAAACTTATGTTATTCACAATAGAATATAGATAACATATCAAATGTTGAAAGTAAGACATTTTGAAATGTCATGCCAAATATTGGCTCATTTTGGATTTCATGAGAGCTACACATTCCAAAAAAGTTGGGACAGGTAGCAATAAGAGCCCGGAAAAGTTAAATGTACGTATAAGGAACAGCTGGAGGACCAATTTGGAACTTATTAGGTCAATTGGCAACATGATTGGGTTTAAAAAGAGCCTCTCAGAGTGGTAGAAGACCTAAGACAGTTGAGCAACTAGAAGCCTGTTTGGGACAACATTCCTATTGCTAAACTTGAGCAACTTGTCTCCTCAGTCCCCAGATGTTTGCAGACTGTTATAAAACGAAGAGGGTATGCCACACAGTGGCAAACATGGCCTTGTCCCAACTTTTTTTTTTCTCAGTTTAAACATTTGATATGTCATCTATGTTGTATTCTGAATAAAATACTGAAATTTGAAACTTCCACATCATTGTATTCTGTTTTTATTCACAATTTGTACAGTATCCCAACTTTTTTGGAATCGGGTTTGTAGGTATGATGTACACACGATGCTAATTGTGAGACAATCTGATTATGCATATAAAAATGAGTCATCACCTTCAGCGCTTAAAAATGCAGGAGTGCTTTTTACAGAATGTGGAAAAAAGGGAGCTACAGGTCTTTGTTCTTGGCAGTGATTGGAAGAGTAGGTGGAGTTTCTGGTTATACTCTTTGGTTAAACAAAAAAAGTCCCCCTCAGAGTATCAAACAACAACATCTGATGTACATCACACGAATGTACCAATGTGTTATATTATAAATAAAAGATGGTCATATTCAACAAGATGCACTTTACATTATTTTAAATTATCAGATTTACTCATGAGCCATGTTTGATTTTTTTTTAGGAATAAACAATATATGGAACCCATATTGCCTGTTGTATAGTCCAGTCTTGAATATTTCATTCTTTCTGCCTTTTAGATTTAGATCATGTAGTATGAATACAAAGAGATACTTGTGAAGAGCGCTTTCCATATACGAGTGCTTCAGATGCTAGTTGCTGTGTGCGTTCATGCATAACAAATAAATTCAGTTGATAATTTAGATTTTTGTTACCTTTACTTTGAAATGCACAATAAACTCTTTACAGTCTTTACTCTCTTGTATAATATCCAACTAAACATTCAAATCCACATTTGATTCCCTGAACTATAACTCCCTGAACTATATTCATTAAATTGATAGTTTTTAGTGAAACACACAATGTTAAGAGTTATAAAAGTTTAATAACACTTTACAGTGTAACAATGTGCAAATGCATGCTTTTTACAGCTTTATATTAAGTAGGTTACATCTTCAGTAATCCATCTAAATTGTGACTGAAATATTTAAATCAATGTATAATGATTTGGAGCAATACATCATTGATTACATGCTTTTCAAAATGAAATACACAATGACAGTAAAGTTGTATATACACAGTATATAAAGTATCTCATATTGTTAGAATAATAAAAAAGTAGCCGAGCCGCTGAAGGGACATGGTGAAGAAGAAAAAAATGAGATGGGAGGAAAAATCATTGTCAGTGCGTTAATAGGCGTTTTGCATTCCCCAAGAACACAAAAAGTTTTGTGAACAAACGCTAAGTATCTCGGGGGAATGCAAACCTTTTTGTGGGGGAACTCTCAGGTTTTTGGGGGAACGCAAACATTTTGGAGTCAAAAGCATTGGCTTTTTTATTCTCCCATCACAGAATTTTTTTCACCCCCATGCCCCTTTAAGGGAAAAAAAGTGCAGCTTAAAAGAGGTTAAAATACATGAACAGTTTAGAACTGTGCAAATGAGCTTTAAGTGCTTGTTATAAAGTAATACTTGATTCTTGTTCTTCACATAAACATACATGAACTATACCCACTATCACTCATTCAGTGTCATGTACATACTTATACAGTCTAAATGTTACCAATTTATTTCTTGTTAGTGAATATAACATGATTAATTCACGTTGTTTTGCATATTTACAAGATTAATGTACATGCAAGAGGACAAAGGTACTTAAGCTAACATACTTTCCACTTCTGCTACTTACTAATACCTTGTTTTCCACCTGTATGATTAGACTCGCATGAATGAGCTTTAGTGTCCCACAGACCTTTTGATCTTAAACTAGACATGTACTCACTATTTCTAATAACTCAATGGTGATAAGATCATTTATGTGAGATTTTGTTTCATGTCCTCATTGTGATGTGCAGGGTTCAGAGTGGAAAGGCTGGGATCCTGGAATCCGCCGAATAGTGAGTTTTACCTGCAGATAATTTCAGTAACGTTATTTATAGCTCTCTGAATGTAGTGATGGAAAAAGTTGGATGGAATCATCATCTTACTTCATCCTTGCTTAGTCTTTTAATGTATGTTTGTATATCTTCTACTGTGTCTACCAGCAGGCCATTGAAGGCCAGGATCTGATCCCCCTTATGGAAGAGACGCGAGTCCTGAATCTGCCGACACTCAGACACACTGGAGAGGAAAAGGATGAGAGACAAAGAACAATGAGAAACATAGTATAATGTAAGTTGTTCATTTGTACTCATATTAATGTTTCTCTATTATGATACAACTGTAATAACTGTACAATGAGAGTGGTACCATGGTTTGCCTTCTTCCTGTGTCAAGATAAGACTGTTTTCCAGACTTTTTTGACTAATGCAGATCTCCTCCTCAAAATGTGTGTGCGTTTCACTACAGAATAGAAATATGCATTGACTATTTTCAAACAGATGCCAAGTTTTTCACAACATTAGTGCTAAATATAGCTGAAAATCAAATGGCACAAGAAATTAAGAAATTGAATCCTTGGTCCCAAGTGTCTTAGTACACTACGGTATACTAAGATTTAAGTGAATCATTTGATACAATGCACTTATTGTGTACATATATGTTTTACATTGTACTTACAAAACACCTGCATGTAATTACACTGTTGACCCGTCTCTTACACCTTAACCCACCCTTAACCTACCCATACCACCAAACCTGTCCCTAACCATACCCATATCCCACCACAATAGCAGCAAAAGGGCTTTGCAACACAGCATGAACACAATAAGTACACTGTACATAACAATTATAATATTTTTTGGTGTAAGTAGTTAACTTAGTAGTTAAAGACACTTAATATAAAGTGGGACTGTTTCCTTGTATGCACAATACCCTAATTGTATTTCTAGTGTTGAACTAAGGGAGAGGGGTGAATTTAAATGATAAAAATCACCTTTTGTTTAAAGGCGCCTCGTCCAGCTCAGTAGAGGCACAGTTCCCATTGAAGCTACAGAGACGAGACCGAGAATGTCTCCTTTCTGTACTCATTCTAAGGAAAAAAGTAAGAAAGTGAAACAAAAATGACAACATTCAGATTTATTCAGCAGAAATACACAGTTCAAAGCTGCTATATGTCAGTAAAACTGCATTAAAGTCAAAATCTACCGTTTATATTCATCGTAATTATCCTGATTGACTGCACCATTGCACACAGAGGACTCATGGCCATTAATGGAAGTACTGAAAAAGAAAAAAAGGTTATTTATGTTTAACTTTATGTACCTCAGAACGACGCTTGGTTAAACATTCTAGTCAGAGATGATTGCAATTCTCAGGTATCAAGATGCTAAAAGCTTGCTACAGTAAGTGTTTGCTTTAATCTTAGCATTCATCCATGATTAGACCGGTTCACCAAGACTGGAAATGTCCAAACAACAAAGTACAGCTACACAAATATGAGTTGTTTTGTAGTCTTTAAATAAACAAGAATCACATCTATGTGTAGCATCTGAGGCTCAGTGGAATGAACTTTGTGAATGCATTACAATGTGTCAGATGACAACACACACTTTGTTTACTGTATCTTGCACAACTAACTCAATAGTGCAATGTCATGAGGTGAATTGAAGACTTCAAAATTACTTTGTCTGTATACATGCAGCGTTAGCCTCCTGTTTGACATCTTCCAACGCCATTTGCCTAATCAGGAAAGACCACAGAAAAAGACCAATTCATTTAAATGTCTCTCAGAAAATTGCATTTATCAACATAGTACATTTTACATTTCAATAGGCCAGTTAAGGGGAAAAGTCTTCTCGAACACCTACACTGATGCCATGCGCATGTATTCACTGCTGTCCTCTTGAGATTCACCCCGCTTCCCATCCTTCTCGTCTTTATACTTTTTAACTGAAATCTGTCAAATAGAAGTTTGAGTTGTCATCATGTGGAAGTTTAAAAGCATTTATGTTAAATGAACATATGTAAATATGTAAAACCTTGTGCTCTACTGGTACCGAAGGTTCGCTGAACTTGCGAGGATAGTCATAATGGCCGGGGGTTGGTGGAGAAGATAACATTAATGCAGGTGCTGACCATCTTTCGTCAGACTGATCTTCAACCTTTGGTTCTGAAGACTTTTCAGGTGCAGATATTGATCTATATCTGTTGTCCTGTGGAAAAAGGTCAAGTATGTGAGCATGTTTTGACACACTTTGATTTATTTTTCGTTCTTGGGATGTAAAAAACTGATTGAGTTTAAAATAAATTAATCATGCTAACATGAGTTTCTAAACAAGACAACAAAAAGATTAATTGTGTGAAGTTATAATGATAATATGACTGGTAGTTTATACATGCGTACATACATGTGTGTAAAGATAGAGTGAGAAGAGAGAAAATAGTGTAATGTTTACCTCAAGGGTGTCATCTGTATGTTGCCGTTTACTTGGTTTCAAGGCATCGTGCCAGCCATTCACATCATCACTGAAAACACCAGAAAACATTTACCACTATATCATACCTGTAATCCTGCTGGCTTTCATGGAACTATGACAGCAATGAGTGATAGGGTCAAAATGATGGTTGCAAACCTGTTTTCCCCAATGAGAAAATAGTCTCTGCTGTGTCTTTGTGTGTCGTCTTCCACCCTCAAGAACAGCACAGAGGCTGGAAGACAATTGAAGTGTTTCTGAATCCAGTCGCACATCTGATGTGTCTCTAGGCCAGTAAACATCAAGCTGACCCTTTAAAACACAAAGACTTTCTCATTATAGTGTGAAAATACAGTTTATTCTTGAGTGTGACTGTATTTTCCTTACTTAGAAAGGTCTATCTTTCCCACAGGTTTGTCTCTCTTTTCAGTGGTATAATATGTCAGATGGTAGGCGTCTTCGCCGGTCTTGGTGAGCACAAAGAAACGGCGTTTCCATGATTTCTGTGCCAGATATAACAGGTAAAACTGTTAAGTTTAGCAAACAGGAACTGTCTATGACAGACTGCAGATATGACAGAAATGCAATATTAGACGTACAGAGCTTTTTAAAAAGGCAGATTGAGCAGGGGACTTGTGCAGGTATCCAGTGTACACTTCCTCCACCATTGCTGGTTCTTTGTAAAACTTTGCCGTTTCTGCTGCAGAAACATATATAAACTGATTAAAATTAAACGCATAGATACAACTGAATTTAACTGATTCAATTTCCGTCTTGATTATCCCATTTTCCTAAACGATTTTAGACTTACTTTTATTTCTCTTGGACTTGATCATGTTATTTCTAAAATAGATGTGAAATAAGTTTACTGTAAGCACTGACATCCAATACAATCACATATAAGCAACATTTATGATTTTGTAAAACAAAACTAATATTCAGTAAAGACTAAAATGCAAAGAAAATGTACCCTCCATTAAATGTCATGTTATGAATATCAGCATATATTTTCTATACAAGCATCACATAGCAGACTGCGTAGTCTTTATATCAGTAGCCATATCCTATAATATTATTGTCTTACCTTGTGTCTTTGTAAAAATAGTTTCCTCTGAAAAGTTATTCAGCTCTTACAACATGCGTGTTATGATGGAAGATTAGGAGGAAGCTCGAGGCCTTTTGTATCTTCCAGAGAGTTATGCTGGTAACAGGAGGAGTTTCTTGTTGTACGTAAACTTCGGTTTATGGTCCTTCCCTTTTCATTGTGTCAGTCAATAGTTTGTGGAAATTACCAGACAAATAGGTATCCATAATGGCTTTGTGGTATTGTGGGAAGGTTTAAACTACAAAAACAAATGTAGCTTCTGAAGCACCTCCAGTAAGCTGTGACTGGAAATGAGTGCCAATAATATACACTGAAACCTGGCACTTATCCATTTTTCAGATTATAATTTATGTGGCTAGAGGCTCCTGGTTCCCTTTAGGAATGCATGAGGTCAATTAATAAGTTGCCATGCCCAACACCATTCCTTGTGTCTTTGCATGCTGCTGGGGTTTTTAGGGGGAATTCTTGATCAATGAGTTTCAGTAAATAATGATAGTCTTTCCTCCACCATTTTTCCAAGTGTAACATACTTTTGGCTGGAGAGGGGGTTGGGGCTGATTGGTAAGAGCATTTGATTTAATTTGTAGGGTTAAATAAATGTGGTACTCTAAGTAAAAACAATATATAACAAAGAAACTGAATGAACATTAATAAATTATCTAATATGCATTAGGCCTATGTAGAATAATGCTAGTTATTTTTTTAAATAACAGGAGTCAGGGTGAAGGGTCCCTGCAGAATTTAAAGATTGAACAAAGATTAGGGGTGTAACAATATATCGTGTCACAATATATCGCAATACAAAAATGGAACAATATGTATTGTTGGATAGTGACAATCAGTATTGTGTAAAGTTCACCCAAAATTAAAATTACTGTGAGAAAAAAATTAAGTTAAGGGTTTTAGTGTCAGTTCTACATTAAACTGCTATATATATATATAGCAGTTTAATATATATATATATATATATATATATATATATATATATATATATATATATATATATATATATATATATATATATATATATATATATATATAATCATGAATACTTTTATTCTGGTGTCACCATTGTCCTGTGCATTGGGTTACCAGAACCAAGCCTATTAATTTCCACCCCCCATGTAATACCAAATTTTGCATTTCAATCAACAGTACACCTTTTACCATATGTCTTGGAGTACCATAATAATATTGTATTGTGAGTTCAGTATCGTGATATGTACTGAATCATGACATGAGGTTATTGTTACACCCCTAACAAAGATTTAACTAAATTGTGTCATTGATTAGTGTACATAAGGGGTGTGTATGTGTAAATTAGAATGTTCTTCATTGTAGCGCTTTGCTTCTTCCTGGCATAAAAACCAGCCTGGTCTCATTGTAAACATAGTATCTATCAATGATGCTGAAACGTACAATATGGACGTACAGAGCTGTTAAAAAATGGAGTTGCGACACACCCATAGATGTCCATAGGAATTGAGAAATCCGGAAGTAATGTTAGACAAAAAGACTCTAATTGCAGTTAGATAACGTGAGTCACACTTCAATAGCTACCATAACCAGATGCTAGCTGTTTGTAGTCTTTCTGCAATATATCCCCACCCTGTAGGGGGTCGAATTGGTTTCTATGAAGACTGTTCATTCAATGAATAGCTTATCTAGTGCCTTTATTTTTTATAATAAAGAGTTGAATGCAATTGGTTTACTTGTATAAGCAATATTTGAAACGTTTTTTTCTTGAATTTGCTTTCATTCATTAATATTCATTTGTTGTGCCTTGAGTATCATAAAATAACATGATGTAATTCACCTTTTAAATTTAACAATAAAAACAGTGTTTGAAAATGTCTAAATATATATTCAAATGCAAAACTTAAAAAAATAAGCAATTATGAATAGCAATACTCTTTTGAGTAACTAGACTAGAGCTATATAGCTTACATGTATATTTCTTAGAGTCACACAGGCATAACCCATATAACCGTTTCTTTAAATATATGTACACTTAATAATACAATAAGGTCTCATTTGTTAACATTAGTTAATGTATTAAATAACATGAACTAACAACGAGCAATACATTTGTTACATAATTTATTGATCTTTGTTAATATTAAAGGGGTAGTTCACCCGAAAATGAAGATTCTGTCATCATTTAGGGTAGACCGAGTTGGTACACTTTTTGCTTTTTCAGTTACCACACCAAAACTGAGGACTGAAAATAAGTGATTTTTTATATGACATTTCCTTTACTTGTCTACTAAAATATTAACCATTATTAACATCCATAAGTAGGACATATTTGCCACAATTAGCTCATAAACACAATAAGCGTTTCGTTCCAACTGTACCCATATCGGGTACAGTTGGAACAGTACCCGAGTACAGTTGAGACCCATCCATAATGCTGTAAAACTACCTAATCAATGCTCTGAGTTTGTCAAATACATTTAAAAAGGATAATTCCATTTTTTTTATTTCCATTCAGTATTTTATTTGATTGTTTATCAATAATAAATTGCCATTGGTAGCTTATTTTAAGCAAAAACTAGTAAAAAAAACAAACAAAACAAGACAATTTTATTTGTTTTTTATTATTATTTTTTTATGTTTGGACTTGAAACAAGACAAAAATACTAACTAGGAAAGCATTTTTTGCAGTGTATCAACTGTATGTTTACCATCTTACATATCTTACTGGTAAACATGGTTAACTTGCGATCTTACATCATGCAACTAAACTGCATAAGCCGCAATTTGATTCTAGTGCGGGTACAATTGATACGCTGCGTCTCAACTGTACCCCGATGACCACCTCGCACATTTCTCTAGATTTTACGATGGCCTTGCATGACACACAGTCATGCAATACGCCAGTTTTCAGAGCACAGATTAAGGTTTACGAAAATGTAAGTTAACTTTAACAGTCATTCAAGGATGAGAAGCTATTCGATGGGGAAGAGCTGTGGTGAAATTAAAAATTTGACCTTAGAAAAAAAACTTTCACCGATATCAGCGGACTGGAAAGACGCAAATACTTCAAATTTTCCACGATTGAAGAGGGCTCTAATACGCATGTGCGAAGCAAATATCACAGATCAGAATTGTTGCTCACGCAAGTTATTTGAGGTGTCTCAAATGTAACTTACCCCTGTACCAACTGTACTCGGTCTACCCTAACTACTCACCCTCAAGTTGTTCCAAACTTGTAACGTTATACATTTATTTGTTCAACTGAACACAAAGTAAGATATTTTGAATAATGTTTGTAACCAAGCAGATCCAAGCAACCATTGACTAGTATTTTTTTTTCACTCGCGTGGAAATCGCTGATGCTCATATGGTTGCGCGATAATCACGTTACAAGCACCTCATGACCTCCCGATCATTTTTAAACATGTTTAAACTGTTCGTCGAGTCGGCCTGATTTTCAACAGTGTAAGCTGTTCTCTATTGTCAAATCATACACCACCACGTCACACAGGCTAAATCTATGAGTATTATTATGCTATAATTAGCCACTTAAGTGGCTGCCACCAGCGTGCACTTTCAGTCACACACGTGCGCGCACTTTTTCTCTGTTTCTCTGGTTGTTTCTGTTGAAAGGAATGGCTGCTGTTCTCTGCTTTTCATCAAAATATTTGCACACAAATAATTTTTTCGTTCTTTTTTCCCCATCTGAAGCTATAGATGCAACATTGAAAATTCCAGCTCTGTGTAGGCTATAGTGCGAAAACTCGAGTGATTGCCTCTTGCTCGCCGTCACGCCGTGTAATAGTCGTGCCGTGTAGCAACCAGCTGCTTTGACGCAAATATCAAGTTAACTAATATCTCTCAACAATATATATATTTATTGCAAAAATTTCAAAAGCGGTACCAAAAGTAGTCCGATTGGTGTCGTGTTACAGTCCTGTCGGGTGGTATATAATAGTTTTTTTGGGGGGGTACAGAGCAGAATTTAAGTTATTAATCACTAAAAATCCCAATTTACTGTGTAAATTGTGTAAACTGTGTAAATTGTTTATTAAAGTTATGAATCGCTAAAATTCTACTTTGTTGAAAGGCATGCACTTCTCATTTAAACACACATCACCCGAAACACTGCATGTCAAGAGAGCCATTGGCCTTGTCCCAAATGTCACCCTAAACACTTGCTGTCTTTTTACAAGTCCGCACTTTTGTGACGTATAGCACCAGCCATTGTAAGTTCACAAGCCATTTAGGACAGGGCCATGAGCATTTGATATCGCTGCCATAAAATGTGTCGAAAATTTGACATTTACAGTCATTGCTGTAGATGGAGATGGATCGCTGAATCTTGAATTTGGGTCTGTTCCTCACAATCCTATGATGGAGTCTAAAGATTTGGATTACAGCGCACAAATAAAATTGATTGCTTTTGTGAATTTATGTTTTTGGTTTATTTTATGATTCTATTATCAGCATAACTAGGACTATAATGACAAAATGTAAGTTTTATCTTCTGAAAATTTCATCAAGTAAATGTTGGTATATGGAACCACACTTTACGTAAAAATATATACAAATGAGATCACGTTGCTATGAAAGCTTAGCCTGACAAGTCAGACCCACATCAAGAGGTTGGGTCTGTGAACTCACCATTGGCAGGGCTCAATCCGAGGGGCGGGATAAACGTTTGTCTTTCAAATTCCCTCTGCACGCAATTGGATAGCTACACAACCAACCAGAGCAACGAAGAAGGTAAAGCAGAGATAGTTGATAGATTAACTTTTGCCATATCTGGTCTGCAAATATCGAAACACATCTTCCCTTCTTAAGAATGACTTCAGTGCTGTTCTTTATTTTCTCAAAGAAAAGCTTAACTCCCAAGTCTTCAGTGTCGCGGCCAAAGCCGATTCGAAAGACCGCTGTTCGTCAGCTTCTTTGTTTTCAAGTAGCACGTGGAACCGTCGCAACTCTGCCATCATTATGTTAAGCCCGCCCACTGACTCTATTCACGATGTGATTGGCCTGACCAGGTTTTTCCAGCTCACAAGCCAACGGAGAATTGCTAGACTACCCTGGCTGCAAATTATATTTGCTGCCGCTAGGGTGCGTGTAGATTTCTAGGCTAATGAAAGCTTGTTTCCGCCACAGAATAAAAAAAAGGTAATTGTGACTTTTTAACTCACAATCATGATTTTATTCTGACTTTTTTCTCATGTGTCAAACTCGCAATTGCGAGTTATAAAATCAGATTTGTGAGTTATAAAATCAAACTTGCAATTAAGTCCAAAAAATTGGAACACATAGTAAGCAAGGTTTTATCAGAAACCTTCAAAAGGCTACATACAGTATAACATACAGAATTAAAGTAATATAAAAATTACTTAAACATATATAATTAAATGAAACAAAGTGAATACCAGAAATCTTTTACTAAAAGGCAAAATGTTGACATCACAGACACAATACAGTTTTAATCAAACGTTAAAACAGATAATACAGTTACATTTTATTTTATTTTCATTTCACATCAAGGTGAATATAACAACACACATTTGTTTTGAAACTTAATATTTAAATATAGATTACATTTAGTAGCCTTCATATTTACACAGTATGTCCTATACATGGTCTTTTAAAAAAAATAAGCTGCTTTGCTCTAAAATTATTGACTTTTGGTCATTTGCTTTAATCATATTTATTTTATTTTTATTAAATGAATGCAACTTTTGCAGCTCATCTCATTATCAATTTCAATTAAGGTTCTCAGTGCAGAGCTATTGTAAAAAAAAATATTCATTCATAGTGCATGTCAGTGAAACAAAATATGATTTAGCATAAAGAATCCTGTTCAACCATATATCTATTTGGAAATTAATTCAACATATTACTTGAACTTTAAAAAATAAAACAACACATCTTAAATTGTCTTGTTTCCGGACTGTTACGACAATTAGAGCTCAGTAGATGACAACAGGCAAAGAAACTGGAGTTTAGGATGAAGCCTGAGTACTTTTCTGTACTCATTCCGACAATTCATCTGTGTGGTTATCTTCATGGTTTATTTCTGTTCTCAATTCTGTCTCGAGCAAAAAAGAGTGAAACTATTAGTATATTTATAAGTACAAGTTTGTATTTCCTCTTGTGTTGTTTGCATGCATCTACCTGATTACCTTTCAATTTTGTAGGAGAAACATAGATGGGCTTGTGGGTCTCAGTTGATGGCAGCTCATGCGTAACCCCACTCAACCCCACCGCGTTTTGACCCCACTCAACTTCCTGTCATTAACAGAATATATGTGATGATGATATCATTGACTTTATTAGATTATTTAACGACTACAAATTAAGTCCATTAGTAATTAGAGTGAACTCTCAAAGCAAAGGGTTAAATAAATAACATTTCAACAAGCAATGTTTCTAAAAATAGCAAACCTGGTTGGTTGTAATGGTTGTAAAAATGAGAGCTGATTATGGTGACCTTTATTCTTATTTTGATTCACATTTATTGATACTAAAATGTGCCACTCTCCACAGGTTATTCTCACAAGTTGGGAAACTTTGCAATAAGTATTAAAGACTTATTATTGTCATTTAAGGATAATACAACCTGAAATACCAGTTGGCCACAAATGAGACCTTAGCAGACAGCCCCTGTGCCAACATACCTGCTCATTGTTTTCTGATTGTGGAAGTTCTCTGATGTGTCTCTTCGACCCAAATGTCTGTGTGACAGATGCGTAATTTGGATTATTTCGCTAAAACATTTTATTTTTTGCACACCACGCACAATTATGTATGAAATGCATGCATTTTCAAGTCAGAAAAGTAAAAACATTACCGTGGGATCCAAAAGTCTGTGTGGACGGTTATTTAAGATGTCATATAGAGCAGTGAACCATTTTTCCATCTCCCAACTGCACAAATGTTATATTGCATCATTCAGAGACTATTTAAAAATAGCCGAATCACATTATGGACCCTATTTTAATGATCTGGGTGCATGGCGCAGGTGCACTTTTGCTAGTTTGACGACAGAAAAAATCTGTGGTGCACCAGGCGCATGGTCTAAAAGGGTTGTACCTAGTCTCTTAATGAGTCATGGGTGTCTTTTGGGCGTAACATGCAATAAACCAATCAGAGTGTCATCTCCCATTCCCTATAAAAGCCAGTTGCGCTTGCACCATTGTGGATTCGCTATTTACATGGCAAAATTTGCAAGCGGAAAGACGTTTATTTTGAATATTTAAAAATATTTGTGCTGCTTGCGCATCCCTGTGTGTACGCACGTTGTGCATCCGCTTATAGGCACACATTACTATGCTCCCTTTAAATAACACAAAAAGTACTGCTATATTGATTTTAAACCAGGTTTTTGTTGATCAATGGCGCCTCAAAATAGCAACGCGCCAACAATGAGCCTGAACACCCTCGTTTCCAGACCAACACACCCATGGGTGAACACGCGAGTGCATTTGTTATTTAAAGAACGTGGCACTGGATGTGAAAATGATAACTGCATCGGCCTGAAACTAGCAAAAAACACTTGCGTCGCACCAGGCGTTGCATTGTGCTTGTCATCTTTCTCTCTCTATATATATATATAAAATATAAACATTTCCACTCATTTACGACTAAAAGAACAACAATAAATCACTGTCATTGAACAAAGCAAACACATTCAGGACAAACCTGTTTTCTCCGATAAGGAAGTAGTCTCTATCCGGTACTCTAATAAACATTACGGATGAAGGAGAACATCTGAAATTGTTATGAATCCAGCTCCACATATTATGCATCTCTGGGTTCAGGAACATGAATGTGACCCTAAAGGACAGACGGAAAAACAGATGTTCTCTTCTCTAGCCTCACTGTACAATAGTTATTGCAAGGAAAGTTTGACAAGACAAACTATGATGTTGAATAGATAGGTGGCAGTTGACAGATTTTAATGATCTAATGAGTTTAATGATCTGATGAGAGTACAATTATTTAACATACTTAGACAAGTCAACGTCTCCAAGTGGTTTGCTCATCTCTTCATTTTTGTAGTACTTAAGCTGGCACATGTTGTTACTGTACTTTAGAAGAACAAAAAACCTCCGTTTCCATGATTTCTGAAAAAAAACAACAACAAAAAAAAACGGCATGGCAGAAATTAGCAAAGGGTGTCTCTCAAAAACCTGTTCTGCTCTTTGAGAGAAACATACCTGGGACTTGAACCAGCTCTCTGGGGGAGATTTGTAAAGATATCCAGAACACATTTGCTCCTCCGCACCATGTATGTAAAATGCATAGTTTTTATCTGCTGGGACAAAGAATTAAAACTAAGCCACATGTTATTTACAATAATGTAGATCACAGAACTTTAAAAGAACGTACCTTCCATTTTACAGTTTGGGCGAGTAATGGAATGCTGTGAGTGTAATCTGGGAACAGAACAAGCTGTGGTTACTTTAGCATATTCAATGATGAATGATTTAAACTGCCAAATGTCTGACATTCAAGGTGTTCTTAAATCAACACTGTCAGGACATGGGCCATAGTCTGAGACTACAATAGGTGTTACAGTAAGCCTCTCGATCTGTGTTTGCACATGATGTGCAATGTTTTTTTTTAGATATTAGCAGTCCTCAAAAACATACTAGTCTGTTAGTGACAGTGTAAACCGAGCCAAACAATTGATATCATAAGCAGCACAAACAAGGAATCGAATACACACACACACACACACACACACACACACACACACACACACACACACACACACACACACACACACACACTCACAAAGACAGCACAATTTCTAAGCTTTACCTATTATGCAGCAATCAAAATTATGCAAGTAATGCAGTTTTAATAGAAAACTATGATTGTAATATTATTATATGACTGAAATGACATTTGTCATTTGACATCTGTACCTGATATAGATGTTCCCTGTCTGTGAGTACACAAAATGTGGTTAAAATATATGAGGAAGTCACCAAAGGTGAGAATCCTTAGAAGTGATGTCACAAGGAAGGCGGTGATTTTAAACATATTTTATGTACTTGAACAAATAGAAAGTAAAACAAGAAACACTAATGCCACTATTGCCAAGTTTTTGTACTCATTATTCATTTGGCGTGACACTATTATCTCTGAAATATACACATTATTGGCGCACATTGCATGTTATTACCTGACATTGAAGGTGAAGTCACTTCTCCCACCACTTATAGTGATGCGAATAGGCTTCCTGAACACCTCCCATCTGCCATTGGTCATAAAATGAAAAGATAGCCCCGCCCCAAACTCACATCATTGGTGAAGCCAAAGTTAATGTGTGGAGCTGTGAATTTCAAACTAGCAATTACCAAGAAAATGAGACATCCTTTATTGATATCACATAAAACTATTAAATAGCGCAGAGTGGGGTTAGTTGTAACACACGGTTAAACATTTTCCACACATGCCAAGATGACACAACTAAGTGTATTGACTAGTTGCCATATCAACATTATTTATTTAATAAATAAGACACATCTGATATTATGTTAATCTTCTATCTGTTATTTAACAGTTGAGATCGTTCTTTAATGCTGATCTAACCAACAAAAGACACGAGCCACAGTTTAAATCCTAGTTGCGCAGATGGGGTGTGTTGTTACACTGCGTTACAGTGAGCCCCTATTAGAAATATGCTATTATATTCTATACTTCTATGAATTCTTTTGAGAAACTATGAGAAAAAGGTGAATAAAGACTGATTGTCATTGTTCATAAATGTTTAATCATTATTATTATTTTTAACTATACTGTGTAGCTGTGTTTTGAGGTGTGTCAAAAATGTGTTTATTTTTAATGATTAAAAATGGCATTATTTTTTATTATTTTTTAATTGTATTTTATTGACAAAATATTTTAGTTTGTTTTGGATTTATTTGTTATAGCAGGTAACATTTTATGCTGTCATTTGGTCATGTTACAATGTGCCCCTCACATGGGGCACATGGGGCATGTTGTCACATTTCACTTCCATTCTTTCGGGGTAAATCAAGAAAAAAGTATACACTGTATTAATGAAACAAAACCACATAATTGTACTAGACTTGTGAAATTAATGTGTGAAAAAAAAAAAAACTCTGAACCACAAGTGGTTTTACACAAACTGAGAAAGTAAAAAAGCGTTAGGTTGTGCCCCACTCTCCCCTACAGTATTTTTTTTGTGTCGGTTACTCTCAAGTTTTCCTTTTTGGTTTTATATTTTATCTCGGTTTACATTTACATAGACGTAGTGCAGATGGAAGAGAATAATTATACTGCCGTGTGTTGCTTTTCACACATCTATGGGCAGAAGTCTCAGTTTCAGCATATTTGTATGATTTATGCAAGGGTGAAATCCAGACAAAGGTTTATCTACATTCCAGAAGTAGGCTTCACAAACCTTGGTGGAAACCTGACACCTTACCTTACACTTAGTGTAAAAAAAAAAACCCTGCCCTAATTTCCAGCCAAAATGTCCTGTATCAATCAAAGAGTCATCGCCGACCTCAGTTCCCTTACATGCCTGCTCATCCAATGGCATGAGGGTGAACAATCATTGTTCAGTGGCACTGTGACAAGAAGTTGGCCATGATGAATCAGAGATAGAAAGACAGGCAGCAGCTGCAGGTGGCTTGGCACAGGCCTCAATCCAAAGATTCCTACTCATACGCAATTCATAAAATTTGTATCAGTCATTACAAAGGCTAACAGGGTCATGGCTAAAGCCTATAATTAGTGCTACCTGCTCTGGAATTTGACCCAGTTGCGACATGCAAAATTAAAATGTGCAAAACTTTAAACTTTAAACACATCTGTAAATAAGAACCCTGTCAAATTTGTCCTCAAAGGTTCAACTGGAAACCCTAATTTAAACATCTTAATATTAGCTCTTGCGACACATGCATCAACACTTTCAAAAGTCTTCCATGTGAGACAGAGATATAAATAAACGCTTTGTTTGGCTAGAAGTGCTGCTTTCCTTCTCTTTTGTGCACAATGTACTCAGACTACCGCAGGCCCAGTACAGCTCCTTCAGCCAGATTTATGGCACAGTCGTACAACGCAAATACTTCCCAGGGCACAGGAACAACAGATGGACCATCCCCCCTCCACTATCCTTGGCATTTTAACCGTACAGTATAAAGCTCAAAGTTTGGGGCTTAGGCTATTCATTTGCCAGTGGAGAACAAGACTGGAAAGAAAACCAAACCAATCAAATTAAGGGAAGAACCGGTACTAGTAAAGTCAATGATGAAGTCACAAACCCAGGTAAATATTCAGTGAATTTCTATTCATTACGATGAATATTTTCAACTTGATTTTGACTTTTGAAACGTCTCATTCAAGGACACCTCAATAAAACATCAGGAGCACCTAAAGAGACAAAGAGACATTCTGGCTTTCCGAATGAAGAAGCTGTCATCAAAACAGTCTGTCTTCAATGTAAGTTGGCGAAACTTCCATTAACGTCTATAAGTACGATAAATGCAAAGCTTTAAATATGGCAGTGGGGTTAGTTTTATCTTGAGTATATTTTATTATTCCACAGAGCAAGACTGCAACTCTAAAAGAGAAGATTAAGAAAAAATATGATGACATGAAGAGGGTTTTGGATGAGGATCTTAGAATTACCCTAAGCCAGCTGGATCTTGAGACAGAGGCCATGGAGAGAACTGTTGAGGACGGCATTGAAAAGTGCTACTGCCTCACGCAGGAAATCGATCAGCAGCTCGCAGAACTATCTGCACAGATGGAGAAAGATCAGCGTCAGGGTCAAGAGAAGGTGCAGTTTTAATCCACAGTGGTGTTTTCTAGTAGCACATTTTTAGATTGGAAATACATAGCTGAGATTGTAACCAAATACCAAATACTCTTGAGCGCTCAACTCCAAATTGATTTTAATGCCAAGGACCCCCAAATGTAATCCCTTAAATTTTTATGCTTTGAAATGATCAAAAAAGTGTTTTCACAAAAATATTAAGCAGCTCAACCAATTTTAACATTGATAATAATAAGAAATGTTAGAATGATTTCTGAAGGATCATGTAACACTGAAGACTGGAGTAATGATGCTGAAAAATACATAAAAAAATTAACATAGAAACATTTATCTGAAATTGTAATAATTCTCAATATTACTGTATTTTTTATATATGCAGCCATGGTGAGCATGAAAGATTAAAAAATATATTTTCTTGTGTTAAGCCCATTTTATACAGTTTGATAACATAGTGATATTGTTAAGGAATTCAATATTTACTAGGCTTTATATTGTCATTGTAATAAAGTAAACTGTTAAAACATTATCTGGCCAATATTTTAGAGATTCATTCGTTTTTTCCCCCCACAAAACTTTGTAGATTATTTCTGTACTCTTAAATGATCTTTAATGCACATGTTAAATATTTATAACCACTTTAAAGTATTATTTGTATTTTTTGCAGAGACGTAGCGCTTGCTTTGGATAAACGTGGCTGCTCCATAGATAAATGAAGGCAAATGTAGTGTGGAAATGTTCTACAAATAGCTTCCTTTTTCAACCTGTCTCCACCTCTCTTTTCCTTACAGATGTCAGAGATGGAAGGAAGGTAAGTAGTGTTGCAGTTGTGGAAATTTGGTTTTTAGCTGGTCCATGACAGAAATTTAAGTTCAATAAGTATGTAAAATTACTGGAAATTTTACACTTTTTTGTTTTTGAATTTAAATGGTTTACGTGTTTTGACAAATATGTGGGGCGGAAATTAGCCAAGCATTTAATCAAACATGCAACATTTCTGCAACAACACTACTTCCTTCTTGTGAAGCATTTTTCTGCACGTTCTTCCTTGTTTATAGAATAATGGAGACTCTGAAGAAGACTGATCCAGAGTTAATGCAGATGGATGAATTTAAGAATGAACAGCTACTCTGCTTAACCATCAACCTGCTGTTGTTCATACGCTCTCAGGTTCCTGTCACCAAGAAACTCTTTCAAAGCTGTGAGATTTTCACATTTTTTACATGAGAATTACTCTAGCGCTTTTACTATGTACAGCTAAAGCCAATTCCTGCAATGTTTACCATCATTCTAACCATCATTCATGCTAAACCTATCCTGAGCCCCTCAGAGCTCTCACAAGGAATTTGTATCTATTTATAGTCTAATTTTATGAAACCTTAGTACTTTCCATTTTTCAGATGCCCAAGAAGTTGTTTTGAATCCTGACTCTGCTCACCCGAAGCTTATTGTTTCCCCTGAGGGCGACTCAATCTCTTACACTGACACTTGGCAGGAAGTTTCTGAAAACCCCTCTCGATTTGATACCACCCTGAATGTGATTAGCCGAGAGGGCTTTATGGATGTTCGCAACTACTGGGAGGTGCAGGTTGCTGGGAAGACATACTGGGAACTAGGCCTCACATATCCTAAAATCCCCAGGAAGGGCAGAGAGGAAGACTGCTGGTTGGGACGGGGCCCAACGTCCTGGTGTGTTGAGTATTTCAATGGAGACTACACAGCCTGGCACAATGGTGTTCCCCATGAGCTCACCCATGTAAGTGGGAGAAACTTCCAGCGCATTGGCATCTTTTCTAGCTCAGAGGGAGGTTTGATTTGTTTCTTGGAGGCAGACACCATGACGCCCCTGTACTGTTTTTGTGCTGGAACTTTTACAGACTTACTCTATCAGGCCGTCTGTCCTGGCCATGACAACCAGGGGACAAACACGAAACCGCTGCTGATTTGCGATGCCTCGAAATCCGCCCCCACCTTGTGATGAACAACCAATGAGAGTTGGGGTCTGGATTTATCTAAGCGAAAGAGGTTGCTGTGCACAGGTTGCAAAAAAAAAAAGTTTAGTTGGAAAATTATCCTTAGCTTTGTCTTGTTCCTTATGTTTGATTGATATTTCTAGAACTTATTTGTATAAAATAATCTGTGCCATTTTTGGTGTATTAGTTTACTGTATAAATGGGAAAGTATGAGTTTACATGTTACTACATTTTTCCCCATGTACACTACCAGTCAAACATTTGGGATCAGATTTCTATTTTAAATGCTGTTCTTTTGATCTTTTTATTTATTAAAGATTCCTGAATATATATATATATATATATATATATATATATATATATATATATATATATATATATATATATATATATATATACTGTATATATATATATATATATATCACGGTTTCCATATTGTGCAGTGAATAAGAAATGTTTCTTGAGCGGCAAATCATATTAGAAGGTTTTCTGATGGATCATGTGCCATCACATAATAAAGTAAAATTTAAAATATATTTAAGTAGAAAACATTTATTTTAAATTGTAATACTTCACAATATAACTGTATTTTTGATTATAAATAAATGCAGCCTTGGTGAGAATAAGAGTCTTCTTTCAAAAACATCTCACTGACCCCAAACTTCTTAACAGTAGTTTATAGTCTAGAAGTATAAATTAAAAAAATGACAAGAGTTCAATAACGTTTTTTTAATACAATAAAATAAGGCAATACAATAAAATTTATTTGATGTTAAGTAATTTAAACAAAAATCAGCCCCACTTTATACAATGCTGTGTTGACACAATGTAAACAAATTTTTCAGGGCACTTGTGCCAATCATATTTTAATTATTTTCTATAAACATTCCTATTATCACAGTAAAGCATTTAAATTTTAAAACGATGTAGTATAAATTTAATGTTTTTTTGTTTTTTTTTCCATTTCAAAACAAGGGGAGATAACATTTCCTTTAATATAGTTGGAGCACTTCACTAATAATCCATGCATAAAGAAAAGAAGGCCTTTCATCTGTTGCAGTCGGTCGGTTGCACAGGGTGGCAGATTCAGTGTGTGATATGGATGAACAATCAATAACTGAGAATGAAAATATAGAAAGAACCAAAAGGAAAGGAAAAACTGTAGGACGAAACCAAAGACAAGGTCTAAACGCATCAGAACCTTCCATCAAGGTTCAAACAGCACGTTAGGTCAGATGGATGATAAATGGTTAATATGGTCACCAGTAATTCAATAGCTGCCTCTGTAGATCATAGACGGATTCGGTACAAAACATGAGTAAATACTGCATGAAGACTTTAAAGCTACAGTGTGCTCAAAATACACTGGATGCATGCAGATCTGATTTAGGTTTTTCAGTGAATGCAAACTAACCAGCGAGGGATAAATGAATAGCTTTTAAAACCAGTCAGGTGTCAGCATTACTTCACCCCCCTTTGAAGAGCATTCTGGAATAACCAAACCAAACCAAACTGAAATGCTACAAATGGCCATTTATGCTTAGAGCTTGAATTCTAATGATCAAAATAAAAACGGAACAACGGCAAAGTTTTTGTGTGGTCTTTTTTTCCAATTATTCTTTCATTAAGAAAGGTTTTATCCAGTAGGGTAAAAGTGGCAGCAAACTTTCAAATTTGGCAAATCGACATGAATAATTGACACTGCCAGTTGACAAAGATCATACGTGACATCACTATTCTCTGGAATACTCTGAGGAAGTTGAAATAGAACATGCACTGAGAAGGTTGTGAACTTGAACAAGATGTAGCACAGAGGAAGACCTTTTCGGTGTCCATATGCATAGCATTACGTAAAAATTGCTTTCACAAACAAGCTTCCAAATGGGATCATCCCTGAATGTTGTGACCACTTGGTCGAGTGAAGTCAGTCGTTTGGTCAGTCGGTGGTCAGTCTTTGTACACCTGATGTGTCTTTCCTGCCTGCCATCCTAAAATGTGCACCGTAAAAATATTTTGCTCAAGTATTAGACTGAGGTTTCCCTCCTTATGGCGGATCAATGACAAAAAAGGATAACAATTTGGTTAATATTTACTGTTAAAAGATGATAAATTAAAAGTGTACTACTATAACGTCCTTGGCAAGAAAATGTGTGTGCTGAGAAAAGGCATGTGAAGATGGTCTACTCTACTCAGAACAGTTGAAGTAGAGCTCTTTAGTCAACATGGACACCACACAAGGTATCTGTTTCTTCTCGCTAAAACGAGGGTCCTCTGACCAGGACTCGAAGCTGGTGGCCACCTTGTAGTTGACCCGTGTGAGGATCTGCATGATCTCAAGTTGCTTGCCAAACTCATCAAGAACGTTACAGAGGGCCTGGACAAACCAGGACCCTCTGCCTGGATTCCTCCAGGAGTAGTAACCTGTGAGAACACATGTGGAAGAATGTTAAAACCAACATGATTTGAGAGTATTTTAACCCAGTGCTGGGTATCTATTCAGATTTTCAGATTCACAAACTCTCGATTTATTTAAATTGATTCAATTCTCGTTCACCTGGGTATTTTTCAGATTTTAATATCCATTTTGCTTATATATGAAAGACATATTTATGTATACAATTCATATACAAAAATACACTACTGTTTTGGGGTCAGTAATACTTTTTTTTTTTATAAAAGAAGCCTCATGCCCATCCATTTTTGCAGAGGTCTTCAACCCTGCATCCTCGGGACCCACTGTCCTGCAAAATGTATTTCCAAGAAGTGATCCTGAAGAGCTTGATTAGCCTCACCGGTCTTTAATTATGGTTGGAGCTAAATTCTGCAGGACAGTGGGTCCCCAGGAGCAGGGTTGAAGACCTCTGCATTATTGGATCAAAAATACAGTAAAAACAGTAATATTGTGAAATATTATTACTATATAATAATATTGGACACCCCAACATGGACACACACACTAAATAAAAGAATATAGAAAGTATTTTTTATTTATATATTCATTACTCCATCATTACTCCAGTCTTCAGTGTCACATGATCCTTCAGAAATCATTCTAATGTGCTGATTTGCTGCTCAAGAGGCATTTCTTATTATTATCAATGTTAAAAACGGTTGTGTTGATTTATATTTCTGTGGAAACTTACACTTTTTTCAGGATTCTGTGATACTTTTTTCAGGATGGAGAGACCATTAAAAAGATTCAACATTTGATTGGAAATAGAAGTCTTGTGTAACATTATAAATGTCTTTATAGTTAAAGTATAAATGTATTTGTTTCTTTTAGTGCTGGGCAATCGATTAATCCCGATTAATCACATCCAAAATAAAAGTTTGTGTTTACATAATATATGTGTGTGTACTGAGTATAATTATTATGTATATATAAATACATACACATGCATGTATAGATTTAAGAAAATCTTTATATTTATAAATAAAATATTTATATTTAAATATTAGATCAATTATATAAATATTTATACATACAAATATTTATTAAATATATACATGAAAGAGTTTGTATTTGTATATACATAATAATTATACTCAGTACACACACATATATTATGTAAACACAAACTTTTATTAATCGTGATTAATCGATTGGCCATTACTAGTTTATTTTCAAAACAACAAAAAACGTACACACACACACACACACACACATATATATCTCAGCTCCTGAGTTTGTATTCTTTTTGATTGAATCATAAAAGTAATCTATTGTTGGACTATTCTGTCCATTGCTGTTTGTTATTGTGCGCAGAGGACAACTCAAGGCGTGTTTTCTTGCCATTATTTTGCATGACTCTTCGAGATTAAATTTCCTGCATTCCATAACTAAAAGTAGAAAAATTACCTGGCACAGTTGAATATGCGAACAGGAAGTCTGCCTCTACCGGAATCTTGTGTCTTGGATTTGCATCTGTCTCTATCGTGTCATTGGGCGGTCCCGAGTCGGTCTGTATGCCATCATCAAACTCTGAACCCCGACAAGCCTGCCAGTAAAAACACACTGCCATGTCAATATCTGCCTAACGTGCCCTTCAAAAAGCATAGGTTCACTCCTGGTATGGTGCGACTCAAATAGCATTAAGACAATAGACACCGTTGTATGAAGTTGCTCCATTTTCTCCTCCTTCACTTCTTCCTCATCCTCCTCTCTCCTCCCCAAATCCTCCTGTAGCCCTGCTCCTCTTACCTGGATGAAAAAGAGCTTTGGCTTGCCCACGAGGCTCTTGCACATGTCTCCTTTGAAGAGCGAAGTCATGCTCTTGATGGGCATGGCTCCGTCCGTGCCGTAAATCATGCCCTCCTCGCCGTGGCTCAGCAAGATGCAGGCGAAGCAGGAGCTTTCGCTGTGGTCCTCTTCTGAGACTGAAATACATACAAGAAAAAGCAAACTGTTTTGTCACGCTTTCAACTTTA
This sequence comes from Gobiocypris rarus, assembly GCA_023029165.1. NCBI lineage: Eukaryota > Metazoa > Chordata > Actinopteri > Cypriniformes > Gobionidae > Gobiocypris > Gobiocypris rarus. The sequence goes on from CM040920.1 coordinate 24,150,761, forward strand.
GTTGAAAAATCTTAATGCAGATAAACTGTGGGTTTGCCAACAGCAGGGGGTACAACAGCGCATTATTAATTTTTGGCCACTAAACAGTAGAGGGCAGCAGGCTCGACACTGAAAAGCATAGCTAAAATGGTTCCATTGGTGTCTGTAAAACTGACTATATTTGTGTTGTTGTTGTTTTTTTCTCATGCTTATGATGTATAAATGTAATGTAATTAGCTAAGCGGCACACTCACACCTAACAGGCTGTGTATGAAAACCCAAAACGGTCATTTATGAGGTTTCATGATGGTTATAGTGCGTTAGAAAACAGGTACCTATGTATTCAGGGGACAGTGAGGCAGCACAATAGGAGCAGGACTTTACACAAACAACAATCAAAACAACATATGCCATTATGCAATCTTCCAGCAATCAGGCAGCCCAACCACATTCCGCAAATATTCCATAACATGGTTTAGATTTTTATCTGGCTCTTACTAAATTCTCACATATATTCTTGTCCTTCATATAATTTTCCCCAGATGAATTATGTAAGTGTAAAGTGTAATGTAATGGCTTTTTAATGGTCTGGTGTAAAGATGAATATTTTGGCCACTCACCTTCTTTAAGTAGCCGCTCCATATCCTTACAGGTCTGGTCATTGTAGATGAAAACATCAAAGCCCAAGCTTTTAAAGCACTTGAACAGCTCTCCAGCATCCCGATCTGTGCCATTACGAATATTCATCCCTTCAACACAGAGCACAAAGTTTGCGCCGTGAATATAACTGAGTATCGACACTTTAAAATAACTGTCAACACACAACATACATTTCTTCTTCTTTTTTTCATCTTTTAAATCAAGCCATTAATGCCTGTGATGTTTTTACAAAAACTATGGTTACTATGGTAAATGTTAGTAAGAAAAGTCACAGGAGAGCAAGTTTAATTGTGTTGTTCAAAGGAGATTTTCATTACTTTAGTATCCTAATGCTTATACTTAAAAGTAATTTGTCTGCTTTCGCAACAATACACAGGTAAGCAATTTCAGATCCCAATTTTAACAAATCATGTGTCATTAAATGTTTTCAGAATAAAAGTAAACTTTATTTCAATGACAAATAATTGACAAAAATCAATGCAGAATGATGACAAATTCACTTTTTCATGTTTACCAATAATGAACTAGATATTAACTATTTGGTAGAGGCTCATAATTAAAAAAAACCCATCATATTTATTATGATTATTGCCCTAATGAACTACAAAATGCAATAAATTCAGCTGTTTTTGCTGGATGTGCCAATTAAAGCCTTTAGCAATTTAATATTGACTGTCCAACAGAGGAAGTCATGGAGATGAAGACTCACCTGTCTTTTCATCAAAGTTCTTGTTGTTGATGATGATGCACTTGCCAACGCGCTGGTGGCTCATCGTATACTGGAATGTTGGTGAAACAATCCTGTAATGGCTTTCAGAAGAATTCTCTTTTCCCTGCAGCTTCCCATCCTTCTTCTTGCTGAGAGACAGAGATGGACAGTTAACCAATCTTATTACAGACACTTCATTCAATAGAGCTCCCCAAAAAAGGTATGGTGCTCAAAGAGACATTAGCACACATCAAAATAATAATAAAAAAAGCTCCTCTGTAAGTCAATCCAACCTCAAGCAAAATGCAACCCATGCCCGTTAGAGACTAGACAGGGACATCCGGCCTCATGAAGACAATTAAATCCCTTTATCGATAATAATATTAGCTGCGTGGTGTCTCAAAGAAATAATATTCCACATGCCTGAGGGAAAATTCTCACTGATGTCTCATATCTCCATTGTCAAATTTCCAAAGAACCCGTCCAGATTAGTAGGCCCACAGTGGCCACTGGATGTACAATATGTGCCAGTGTTCCAGAAGAGCCTAGTCATCACGTTACCCAACCACAACAATGGGTTCCTGCCTATACACACACTCTCTTGCACACATGAACAGTGGAGTGAATCACAGGTGTCCCATGTGATGTGGGGCAGCAAGCCCCCCCTAACTCCCCTCCAACTAGACCCTACCTCATATTCCATTTAAGCGCTCTCCTACCTGGCATCTTCATTAACTGGTACGCCACTCTGCATTGAAACGTGCTTCTCTTCCTTCTAGATCTGCTGAATTTGGCCCAAATTTTAGGCTCTTTTGGGTGGATTTTTTCCTTGTCGTGTGGTGTGGTCTGTGCTAGGGTCCTGGCATGCTCTATACTCTATAAAGAGTGGAGTGGTGGCTCCGCTGGGCAGGGGCGGCGCACGCTACCTGAGTCAGCACACACGCCACCCCCCAGAGCTTTCGAAAGGACTATTCAAACCCATCAACCAGGGTCATGCAGGACATCAGCACACCTCTACTGACAAACATACTATCATACTTACATATTAGGGCTGTTCCTCAGAGAAAGAATAATCAAAAGTGCCGAATGACAGGCCAAAAAAGTACAATCTCTTCTCATAAGTGATTTTGTTTATTCACAAAGGAACAAGTCGAGTATAATTCAAAATATGCAGGTGCTTTCATATTGAAGAGCTATGAAACATTATAAAACACATTCAAATACATTCAAATATAGCCTATGATGCAACAGTTACAGCAGCCATGTAATTTACAAAGAGGACTTTGGCGCCACCTAGTGTATGACACAGCTTCAGGGTTTCTGCAGGTTTAGACCAATTAAAAAAAGGGAAAATGCATCAATATGTTCTTTAAATGTTAATGTCTAGGAAGCACACAAAGAGTTGTATTAGCAACACTTCAAAGTTCCAATAATTAATTTTAGAAAAAAATAGACTAAAGTTTGAGATAAGAAATCTCTGGAAATCTTGTGATAGTGATTTTATAATTAAATCAAGAACAAATATCTGCCAGTCGACCTTATTTTCAAAAACCACATGACAGATATTTTTTCTTGTTTTAAGCATAATCTCATTTAATTTAGTTAAATCTTAATTTCTTCATTTTGCATGTCAAGTAAATGTATCTTGATTTAAGGATGTTTTGAATTTGTTCTGGAAAACAAAAATCATAATATTTTTGAAGTGCAAGCTTTTTCATTTTGCAATTAAATTTAGGGCCCTATGAAATAAATTGTTATAGTTTGTTCTGTTTTAATTTTCCTGGACTCCTCTTCTGAACACAAGAGAAGATATTTTTTATGAAATCGGAAAGACTTCTGTCCCTCCATTTCTAAGCAACTACCATTTTGATGCTTCAAAAAGTTCATAAAGATATCGTAAAACTAATCCATATGAATCGAGCTGTTTATTCCAAATTTTCTCGATAGCTTTATATGATGAACGGAAGTATTACAGGGAGCGACATTAAGGTGATTAACATTTTTGATTTACATTTGATTTATTCATCGGAAATTTGACAATTTCCGTGACATTCGACATTATACAGTAAATTCCATTTTTATGAAAAGATTCTGCATTTCCATCCATGTTTTCTGCATTTCAGAAATCATAGGGCCTTAATTTCTTGCCGTGATATTGAATTAGAGACTTTCTGCTCCAATTTAAGACAGTTTTAAGGCTTTAAATTGTGGAAGGTCCAATTAAGACTTTTTAAGATCTGCGGAAACACTGAGCTTTAAAACCTAAAGACCACTTTCAACTTTTTTAACACTAGTCACAAACACTTCTCTCACTTTAAAAACAGGGTTAGGACACTAATCATGGTTGATATCTGAACATTGCATAAATGAATGGATGGATGGTGGATGATAGATGGATGGATGTATGAAGGATGGATGATAGATGGATGGATGGACAGACAGAAAAACAGACAGAATGGATGGATAGATAACATTAAAAAATACAATCTCACCTCCCAAAAAGGATAAATCTCCCTTTGCGGTCAGGTTTTGCATCTACCATGTCTCCTTGTCCATAGTTCTCTTGGTCCTCCTCCGTCACCACACTCTCAGCAGCAGGGGTTTCTTTATCCATTCTGGAGCAAGAATGAAAGATGTTACTGATCAGCAATGCCACTTTGGGGGAAATAAAGATGAGTAACCCTGTGAAATTCCTGGCAGGCTGAAACTGGTTTTCAAGTTATAATTATCTTGACATGTCACACCATTTCCCCCTACAACAATGTACCACTGTAACAGTAGTTTACTAGTTTCCTATTTTCCGAAATCATTCTGTGGGTATTTGGTATTGTCAACCACTGTCATCAAAATAAGAACTTAAAATGGAAGAAAAGTTCTTAAACTCTTTGAAGAAGAGCTCATATTAATTCACCATGATTTTATAGTCGTAAGTTAACGGTTTCTATGGTAAATATCTTTTCTGTTTCGTAAAGCCCCTTTCAAACACTAGTAGACTGTGAACTTAAATACTCTGTAGTGTAAATTAACTTTTAGTTTCACTTTGTGATGTTATCTCAACCGAATGTTTAATTATATTTTTTCGTTTAAAAAAATCGATTTATAAAAATAAATAAAAGCCCAATGTTCATGTATTAGTATTGTTGGAGCTGGTGAAGTAAAGCTATGACGTGTAACGTTAAGTTAACTTAGCTAATGTTACAGTTGGATTAGAAATATAGGTTAACACCCACAGAGGATTGTCGAGGGTAACATTATACAATTACTTTAGCAAATATTGATACTAGAATAGTTTTGGCCATTTACAATAAAGTATGTCATGTGTTATAGACTAAAGCTAAAAGTTTTGCGAGATGTGAAGGTCCCCCTAATACTTTCCGATGACAACTGTTGGGTTAGCATACCTGTCTTTCTAAAGTAATTCATGTTATAACATTTGAATAACAGGTTCAAACTTGTTTACAGACCTAAGTTTGGAATAATAAATATTTACATTTTCGTAAATCTTCAGTACGAAATGTTAATGCAACGCAGAATGTGTTACTTAAAGTTAATAGCTAAACTTGTTTTACAGTCTATGAGATAAACAAAAATGATTCAGTTTGGCGTAGCTTGATGTTTTCATAACAACTACATATTTGCTCTCGAAACTTACATTTCTGTCGGATCAGCCTGTGTTTTGTGTTCTTCCAAACAAGTCCAAGGGCACTTACACTGAGAAAATGAAACCACTACGCTACTTTCAAATACCGATCTTCCACTTCCAGTCTTGAGCGTCTGACGTATTTAAAGAAACAGAGTCCTACATTTTAGCGAAAACTTCCTGTAGAATAGATAACAATTCAAACAACTGAAACATGATATTAGTCAGAAACATATTTATTTATAGATTTAAAAGTAGTTTTACATAATAATAATAATAATAATAATAATAATAATAATAATAATAGTCATTGTGTGTGTGTGTGTATGTGTGTGTGTGTGTGTGTGTGTGTGTGTGTGTGTGTGTGTGTGTGTGTGTGTGGCCACAAAGATGGCAATATCCAAAATCCTTGGGGGCTTGGGGTGCTCGAGCCCCTGCCCTTTTTCAAAATTAATCAAAAGTGCCCCTCTCAGACAAATATCAATGATAATATTTGTGGTCAATAAAAAAGGACAATGTGTCCAATACTAACAAACTGCTCAAAAGTCGGAAAACTTCTGTATATTTTTTCATATCAGTCGGTCTGAGGCGTTGCCATAACCCGTTGCTATGGGTTGCATGTGTTTTACTGGCTGATTTTCCTCAGTTCGGAAACGGCTCTCGAGCCATATACGGTTCTTTCAGAGAGTGTCTGTGGCTTTACGGGAGAAAAGCATAAACCCAAACAAAGCAAAACATTTTTTTTCATCAATAATCAAAGCTAATGTATTGATTTAATTAAAAATCTATATTTTATATATTTTAAAATTTTACATAAATCGTCAATGCCCGGGCCGTTTGTCATATAACGTTACACCAACCAATCGTGATCTGGCAAAGTTCAGAGTCCATTGGACAATGTGAAGTGGAGCGGTAATTCTGTTCTAATTCATAAATCGGTTGAAAATGACATGGATCCAGACGAACTAACGTTTGTGGAACGATTTCCTGACGAAATGGATCATCCTGACAATCGTCCTGATGTTCCTGACAACAAATAAAGCACTGCACAAAACCACACAGCACCAAAAGTTGCATTAATGTAAGTAGTGTTAAACTCACTTGTATTTATGTATATTGATACACGTTTACTATTTGATGAAACTATCAAAGTTAACGAAGCCCAAGTGCCACCGGCACCTACAGGCCAATTATGTGAAATGGTGGCGTGAAAGGACTTTATTATCATTTTTGATAATTATGCAGCATTATGAAAGAAGTCTCTTATGCTCATCAAGCCATTTATTTGATCAAAAACAGCAAAATTGTGAAATATTATTATAATAATGGTTTTCTATTTTAATATACTTAAAATTAATAGTATATGTGTTCAAAGCTGAATGTATCATCATTACGCCAGTCTTCAGGGTCACTAATCATATATTAGATGTCAATGTTGGAAACAGTTGTGCTGCTTAATATTTTTTATAACCTGCTGTGATACTCAAGATGAAAGATTCTTTGATTAATAAAGTGTTAAAAAGAACATGTAATAATATCTCACAATATTAGGCTACTGTTTTTTTCCTGTATTTTTGATTAAATAAATGTAGGCTTGATGAGAATAAGAGACTTTATTTAAAAACAAAATTTAAAATGTAGTATCTAAACACGCGCACAGCCGCACACACACACACACACACACACACACACACACACACACACACACACACACACACACACACACACACACACACACACACATGTTGTGTTTCCATGTTTTATGGGGACATTCCATAGGCGTAATGCATTTTATACTATACAAAGCGTATTTTCTATCCCCCTACACTGCCCCTGCCCCTAAACCTACCCATCACAGGAGACATGCTGCATTTTTACTTTTTCAAAAAACATCACTTAGTGTGATTTATTAGATGTTTTCCTCATGGGGACCAAAAAAATGTCCCCACAAGGACAAAAATTTGGATATTGCCATCTTTGTGGGGACATTTTGTCCCCATACCGTAGGGATTACCAGTCACACACACACACACACACACACACACACACACACACACACACACACACACACACACACACACACACACACACACATATATATGTTTATTTATTATTATTATTATTTTTTTAGATGTTGCCCCTTTTTTACATTTGAGCCCCTGCCTCTGAAGAACTCTCTGCACGTCCCTGGTGTTGAGGTAAACCATAGGCTGCCTACACGACTGTAACCATGGCCGCCCGTAGCTAGCTATGAGGTCGCAGTGGTCCAGACCTCGGTAGGTGTATATAATATAATAAATGTAAAATAATTTCATCAGATTTTGTTAATTAATTTATAAAATGTATAGGGTTCGTGATACTTAGTCTCCTTCAGTGAATTAACTTGTCTAAGAAAATGCTTAATAAAATATAGGCTAAATATCAGTTGACAATATGTTTACTTTCTTCACTGACAGACGAAAATGAAAAGACTATCAGTCAGAGCTCAGCTTTAGGATGGGAAGAGACAGGGCAAGAGAAGGAGACTGAGAGAAAAAGAAAGAGTGACGGAGATGAGAGAGGGGTGAAATGAAGAGAGAGCAGGTAAGACAGATAATCGACTGCCCACTAACATGGTTTTAAAAACTTCAACCATCTTTAAAATGTAGATCAGAGAAATAAAAAAATGTCTTGGGGGACAATGCCCCCCGAAGTAAATAGCTCAAATTTGGGACCTCAGTGGTTTTAAAACTCCTTAAGGCAGTTGCATGCTCAAAAGTTGTTTCTGTTTGCAGCTATTTTGACTGGGAATAGCCACAATATGTACCATCATACATTGTTGTTTTGTTGTTGTTATGTTTTATGATACAACAACATTTTTGATTCTGCATTTTGACATTGACTCTGCAATAGGTCTATCTAGGTTGTGAATAATTTCTGTTGTAGTCGTCTTCAGCCATTTTGGTGTTTTACATTTTAATCAGTTTTGGACCAAAATAAACCATTAAAATATCAAGTTAATAAGTATTGTGATACTTGGATACCTGGTCATTTTTCCCTGTTGCACTTACACAAAATTTGAGGGTCTCCCTACCTGCCAAATCCCAATTAAACCACTGTGTGTTAGGCCTATGTGCAAAAAATCAGTGCACTGAATGGCAAGAAAAAATGGCAAGGCACTGTTTGGTCAATGTTGTTTATACATTTTTCACTTGACTGTGATTGTTCTATTGTATTGTTGATAATATTATGTACCTCTATTGTAAAATGATTTATTTAGGGTACCCAGGTGATGTGGCGCATGCTCCAAGACAGAGAAAATAGTATAATGTGTTTTTTGTAAAACTATTGTTTTCCACACAAATCTCTCAACCCTAGAACTAACGTAGATAATGAATGAAAGACTCAATCATGTTTGTTGCCAAAATACATCAATTACATGTTTTTTATATGTCATGTAATTTGACACTTGGTTCTGAACGATACTAAAGAACTGATACTGATAGAACTGTTAAATAGTGTTAAATTTAATTCCGAGGGGAGCCTACAATTATTATTTGTTTATTTTATTTCAGAAATGAAAGCTTTAGCATAAGTTCTGCCAGGAAGACTTAATTGTCACGTCACTTCAACTTGCTGTCAATGCTGTCAATTGCTTTTTACAAACATTATTAACCAGACTAAAATCAAAACATAATCCCCAATCAAATTTAAAGTAAATAAATGCCTTTTTATCCCAATGTGATAAGAAATAACCATGTGCCCATTTGAACAGGCTCTTCATCCTATAACCTATAGTAACATTTTTTATATTTTCAGAATACTTTTTTTAACATTGATAACACCAATAGCTTGACATAAGGGACAGACATTCTTATTTATATTATAACTTTAATTGTTATTTGTATTATTCATTTAGTTTCGACTTGCAGTAATTAACCTATAGGATTTTTTTATTGTAAAACTGTAAATGTCAGTGGAACAGATATGTGCAAAACTATGTAGAGTCACACATTTTATATTATTTCATAAAATGGGATGCCTTTTACAGGATTTCTGTTAAATTTTGAATGACTGATTGACAGTGGACAAGTCTGTTACCATATTTTGAGAATGACAATCATGATATCTTAAAATGATGTAGTATATAACAGTATGAACAATTAAATCTTATTTGAGAAAATGACGGACAGCAACGTATACATATGCTACTAGAAACTAAGGCATTTCATAACGCTTGCAATGACCAATCTAGCCGTGACTTCATTCACCTATTTAGAGCATGTCTGTAGGGTCTGACTAATGTACTCAAAGAGAACAACACTGTGATCACAATTCAATGACATCTCTCTCCCCTTTCAAGTAACTGACAGCTGGTCAACCAGTCAGCTGACTGGCAACAGCTAAAGAGGGGTGGAACTCTGCACCCACTGACATATACTAGACAGGGTCTCTGTCAGAGAGCAGATCTAAGTTTAACACAGGACAGAGACTGAGACACAAGTGGGAACAAGGAACTGGCTGGGAAGCCTTTTCTGTAGTGTTTGTACAAGTTACTTTTATTTTTCTCTGGAGTTGCCGTCTTAATTGGATACAAATATGAATGTTCAAAAGTGTGCCAGGTGCGGGTTTGTGGTGTACCCAGCGGAGAAGATCAATCTCATTGGCCAGGTAAGGCTTAACCACGTGTTTCAAAGCTCATAGAAATTAAAACGATAGTCAATCATAAAGAGACATTTTTAATGTATTTTTTAATTAAATATAACTATGTTTTCTATAATGTGAGCAAGACCAATTCAATTGGACAGATTTTCAGGAAGAGGACTTGTATTCAGTTATTTTCATTTTCTCATGCTCTGCATTAAATGGCCCTTTTTTCTCTTTCAGAATTGGCACAAATCATGTTTTCACTGTGAGGACTGTAAGATGGTTCTGACTGCCAATAATTATGTCAGCCATCAGAAAAGACCATACTGCCAAGTGTAAGTTTTTGGGTAATTTTTTGTCTCAAATTTTTTAGTAACAATAATTATTAAGGCTCAGTGTTTCAGTCATACAGCATTATTTTCTATTGCTTCATGGCTAAATGCATAATTTTTACAATTTGGGCCTTTAATGTGTTGAATATATAATTATTTGTCTGTCATATCTCAGGCATAATCCAAAGAACAACACTTTTACAAGTGTTTATGAGACCCCAGTCAACATCAACGCCAAGAAGCAATCTGTGGCAGCCAGTGAGGTGAGGTTTTGTTTACATCGCAGACAACATAAAACACAATCAAACTAAATGTAAATTGCAAATACTGTACATCTGACAAATTTCTATAATAAAGGTACCAAAAAAAATCATATTTTAAGTCATATTTTGGTTTTCTGTTACAAAAAGTGTACAGTTTACAAGAGTACAATTCAAAGGAAATGCTGTTAAGTTGCGGTGTATTTTATATAGAATATATTAAACATTAAATAAGGCTTACTGCACAGTCAGCTGATCTTTATAGCAAAACATACCCCTTCAGGGTATATGAAGGGGTATATAATGACCAGTTTACTGTACATTATCCCACATGGCTTCTTAACAAATAAATTAATAAATAGTGTAATAAGATCCGAGTTGAAATTATTTTATTAGTTTACTTATGGAGACTTTAAAAATACTTGAGCTTAGATATTTGAGCTCATTAACTCATTAACAGCAGGTATGTGGAACGTAAAATATTTTAAATGAAATAAAAGATAAATAAATATATTTTTTTAAATCATACAGATTCAGAGAAATGTTGCAGTTTGGATTTTTAAGCTGCCTGACTCTGAACTGGTGCTGTGATCAGTGTATTTACTGTCTGAATTTTGCTAACTGATTTACCAGCAAAAGGTATTTAAAGAACTGAATATAGGTCATTTTACTTGTAATACCCCCTATATGAGCTGTGTTAAAGTGCTGTTTTTAGGAGAGCTCAAAGGCCCTTGTGACTCTACAGGTTTGGAATGAGAACTGCATCTCTCCAGTTATTTCTGTGGTGTGACATGATACTCTTCTCTGGCCTTCTTTATGTATTTGCTGTTTAAATTTATACCACATGAACATAGCCTACCTCTCTTCCTTTCTTGCTTCCCTTCCCTCCCTCTCTTTTTCTGAATCTCTCTCTGTGAGATCCTCAGCTGGCCCTGTCTGTCACGGGGCTCTGCGAGGGTTTTCAGAGTGTCGAAATGCAAACCAACATACTTCCATTTCACATGTATAATTTAATTTCATCACCAAAAAATGATCAAAAGACAGCGTGGAAAACCCACCAGACACACTGCTGTTGCATGCAGTATGTTTGAATAGGACCGTGCTTGTGCTTATTGGAAGATCATTGACAGCCATGTTTATATCCCTCTGGTTTTTAGAATAAATATAGAGAAGAAGGTGAGCGTTATATGTCCACTTTCCACTATGACATGAGATCAAAAGAAATCGAGCAAGCTCGTAAGGCCAGCCAGCTTGTCAGTCAGGTGAGTAACCCCAGCCCTCTCCCTCCTACAGTATATCCATAACTGTAGGATATACTGTAGGAACTGAAATCCATTCATTTTAAGTTTATGGTCTTCAACATGTGACTGGTTTCTAATCTTTCTAAAAGCAGCAAGGTTACCAAACTGAATTTGTGGGTCAGCAGTCGTTTTACTCGGGCAGTGTAACCAGCCAGGAAATCGTACGTGTGACCCAGGCACAGAAGACCATTAGTGACGTGAGTGTTCTGATTCTGACTCAAAGGGCAAATGCTTTGAAAAATGAGGCCCTTGCTATCATTTCCTGCATCAATAAATGGATAAATAATGATGATGTATTACAAAGAGTGTCCTGACGTGGTAATTTGGGCTGCAGGTGGAATACAAACGAGGCCATGAAGCGCGTGTGACACAGTTTACCTCTGTGGCAGACACACCTGAGATGCTACATGCCAAGACTGGAGTCTCATTGGCCAGTGATGTAAGGACAAATTTATGACTTCTGACATTGAAATGGCATTCAAGAATCTTTATTTTTATGAGGTTCTGGTATAGTATTCTCTCATAGCAAACTGTGGTAGTAGCAAATTCTTTATGTCATATTTTTTATGATCAAATACAAACTATTTATATCATGATGTAGTGTATTATATGTCTAGTAAATGCAACCTTTTAGTACATCATATTAAAACATAACATTTTATAACAAGAAGCTTTAACTACCTTTAGTGTGATCAACAAAGCTTTGTCCTGTTGTGTTACACTTCATAAAGATTTCATTTTGTGCTCATTTTCCATAAACTGTATTGTAGCGGATGTTGCAGTGGCCAATGAGGCTAAATCAATTGTGCATAGGTTCAATTGGTGGCATTCCTCTTGCACAAATTGTGTGTTTCTTATCTGTGATGTGTTATGTTGATTTACAGGTGAAATATACAGAAGAATATGAGCAATCTAAAGGAAAGGGTAGTTTTCCAGCCATGATCACTCCAGGATATGAAATGGCAAAGAAAGCCAATACACTGGCTAGCAATGTAAGCAAAACAGTTCAGTTGCAAAAAGTGCAGTTTATTTCCTACCAGGTCCAGTATGAGTTTATTATTCCTTGCTTTTTTATTTAGTTGGAGTATAAGAAAGGCCACGAAGAAAGAGTGTCAAAGTACACCACTGTGACGGATACTCATGACGTACTACTAGCTAAAAATCAAGGGAAGATTGTCAGTGATGTAAGTGAATAGAATCTTGAAAATTCTTTGTGGCTGTATAGTACGCTCAGTATATCCTAATTTTGTGTCTCCTTCCATGAAAAAAGTATGTCTACAATGAAGGCTATGAACAGCAGAGGGGCAAAGGCAGTTTTCCTGCCCACTTCACTCCTGGATACCTGGTGGCCAAAAAAGCAGGCGAGATGGCCAGCAAAGTAAGTGTCCAAATGTGTGATTGCATGTAAATGCCAGCTGCGTGTGAGTGCTTGATGTAAAATCAGTGCCGTTTTTGTGCAGGTGAAATATCAACAGAAATACGAGCAGGAGATTAAGGGCAAGGCCAGCACTGATGCCGGGGCTGCTGAGTTTGCTCTGGCCAAAGAGAATGCAGAACACTTCAGTCAGGTGACACAATGCTCTTTTGCGCATACAGTGCCTTTGGTTTACAAATATGTGGTTGCATCATTCCATATGGTTATATTAAACATCTCTAATTCTTTTAGCATGCCTATACGGAGGAATATGAACAGCAAAAGGGCAAGGGCAGCTTCCCCGCTATGATCACCCCTGGATACCAGATGGCCAAGAGAGCCCATGACAATGCCAGTGATGTAAGTATCACCACTGCTGAAGTGGTCTGTAATTTTTGGAGTTTCAGTGAATTTGCCCCGGTTCTATCCCGATCAGGGTTATTATCACTGAATGAAAATAAAACGATTGAAAAAAAAATTGTCAATTGAAATACAGCTAAAATAAATTTGCCTTGGCAACAAATAATATATAAGTAAAAAAATAAATAAATAAATAAATATACAAGATATATTTATATATCAAGATATAAAAAAAACTATAATAGTATATAGATAATACTAAAATAACACTGGTGAGTATTTTGTCACCTTGGCCTGTCATCACTGTGGAATATTCACATTTTCTCTCACAACTCCCACCAAGAATCCAGTGTTGTCATTCTAGAGGTATCAAAAGGACATATTTAGACATACTGACTGTCTAAATGACTGATTGTGTATATTCTCTCATGTCACAGGAATTCATCCTGACAGAGAAGATTGAGCTCTTTCTGGTATTGTTGTGTTTGAACACCTTCCTTACCCCTGTCTCTCTCCATTTTTAACCTGCAGCTGAAATACAAGAAGGATTTGAAGAAGATGAAAGGATCTGCTGCATACCATACTTTAAACACTGAGGACAACCTGACTCTGAAGAGTGCACGCAAGATCAACAAGCTCATGAGCGAGGTGAGTGGCTTATGCCCTTGGTCCATTGCCTAAATAAGTTGAGAAAAGGTACAGGAGAATAGATTGAGGGCATTTTAATTTTAATAGACACTATCTCCTGCTAAAAATATTTGGAAACAGACTTTTAGGCATTTTAGGATGCTAAAAGAGAAAGAGAGGATCAGTGAACTCATCTGTCATCGGCTTAGCCAGACACAACATCTCCATACCTGCATTCCCTACATCCCATGAGCCCTCCTACTGAGTCCAGCCACCCACAGACATAAACAAAGAGAACATGCAAGCCCATGGGCCACATCATTCTATTTTGACCCTCTCATTCGACCAGTAGATATTTTTGCATGCCACGGTGTATACTTGATGATGCCATAAACAATAAACCCTGATTTACAAGTAAATGTCAAAAGGGCACATGGTTTTCTGTATGCACAGCATAAAGTTCACCACAAGCGATAGACACTTGAAATTCAATATCATTGCCTACGTGACCCAAATATCCTCCCATTATACAGGTTGAATACAAGAAGGACCTTGAGAACACAAAAGGCCACAGCATCAACTACTGTGAGACGCCACAGTTCAAGAATGTGTCAAAGATCGCCAATTATACCAGTGATGTGAGTGCCTCATCATCTATGTGACTGCAATATCCAAAGAATGACAGCATATTCTATTTTTAAGGTGTTAATGTGCAGGGCACTTTTGTGCAGTCATATGCAAGCTCATTCACTCTGTGATTGCAGAATAAATACAAAGAGCAATACACCAATCACATGAAGGGGCACTATGAGGGGGGTGGCATTGACAAGAAGACCATGCATGCCATGAACGTCAGAAAGCTTGCCAGTGATGTAAGTTTTTCTAAACATATTATTTCTCCTATTTTTTTTATCACCATGCCTAGTGCAGTGTCCTTACATATTCTCTAATACCATTTAATTTCAGATTTCCTACAAATCAGAATATGAGCAAGAGAAGAATGTGCAGGGTGAGTACAACTATCCAGCCACCATAACCCCGTCCTATCAGTCACAGAAAAAACTGGAGCCGCTCAAAGATGTAAGTCTGTCGTTCTTGTTGCGCCTCCTGTATTAGAGTGTATAGAACTTGTCTTTCAGTAATAATGCCATCCCTAATTGCTTGAACAGCCTTACAAATTAGCTTCATGCTTCTGAACATGCAAACTAATCTAAATGGATGTCCTTTTTTCCCCACACAGAAAAACTACCGACAACATATCGACAAGCTGAAATTCAGCCAGGTTACGGACACTCCTGAAATTGTGCAAGCCAGAATCAATGCTCATCAGCTCAGCAATGTAAGCATCAATTGCCCTTGTCATTGAGTGTTTAAGTGGATTTAATATAACATATCTACAGTACGCCTTACATATAATCTCTCTCTCATTCAAGCTGAACTACAAAGCCAACTATGAGAAGACAAAGACACAGTATACATTATCTCAAGATACACCAGAAATTAAGAAGGCCAAAGCCAATGCAGAACTTGTCAGTGATGTAAGGCTATGCTCACACATTGGCATTGGTTACCGTGATTTTGCCAAGTAAAAAATGTTCCTGGAACATATATTGTTGATCCTGGAACAACATTCCTGCCTGAAAATTTACTCCTAACACTATCCGTACCCCTAATCATAATCCTACCCGTAAATTATCTCTAAAATCAGAGGGAAATTATAGTTGAACAAAACTGATGTAGAAGCATCTAACTCTTGTTGTAAGCCTAAACTTGACATAAACTCAAAAATTGTCCCTTAAATCTGATTGGAATGTTGTTCCAGGATCAACAAAGATGTTGATCCAGGAACATGTTGCTCTTTGTTAAATCACGTTCACCCTCACACATTCCAGAATCTCGGCACATTGTTTGTCATCCATATATAAATAGTTCCCCAGTGTTGACTGGATTGTTAAGCACTTTCTTTCTGCACATTCACAGATCAAATACAAAGAAGACTGGGAGAAGAACAAATCCAAAGCATGTGATATCGGCATGGATACACTGACACTCAAAGCTGCCAAAGCTTCTCGAGATCTTGCTAGTGATGTAAGAATCAGATATTCAGCGTTTAAATATAAAGCTTCATCATAATTCTTGGGTTGATTTGTTTTCTTGGGCCGTACAGATCAAGTATAAGGAGTCATATACAAAGAACAAGGACAAAGCAATTGGAATGGATGTGAGTGACTCTAAAACACTGCACTCCCTTCAGGTGGCCAAGCTTAGCAGTGAGGTAAGCCTGGGTAGCCAAAGTCAGGTTAAGTTAAACAAAACTGAATTTTTCTCAGTGCTCAATCTAAGATTCTTCAAATACCTAAATAAAAGAATCACATTTCTGTGCTATAGGTCGCTTATAAAAAGGGTTCTAAGGAGACTCAATCTAAGTTCCACCTTCCTCTGGACATGGTGAATCTGAGTCATGCTAAAAAGGCTCAAGCCCTGGCGAGTGATTTGGACTACAGGAAGAAGTTACACGATTATACCGTCCTGCCTGATGACATGAAAGTGCAGCAAGCTAAGAAAGCTTACCAACTGCAGAGTGATGTAAGAAGACGAATGCATGTCTATATGCAAGACCAGAGTAGAATGATGCACATGATGTGCATTCATTTATGCATGCTAAATGGATATTTGTTTTGGCTCTTTTTAGAACCAGTACCGTTCAGACCTCACTTGGATGAAAGGAGTCGGATGGGAGGCTGATGGCTGCATGGATGTGGAACAAGCCAAGAAGGCAGGAGAACTACTCAGTGAGGTTGGTGATTACAAAATGTGTATTCCCTACTGGTTCGACTCGCATAGCCTAGGCTTTTTAACAGTAAAAATATCCTGTTAAATATATTCTGCTGCGTTTTCACCTCTATACAGAAAAGGTATCGCCAGAAGGCGGACAGTGTCAAATTCACACAAGTGGCAGACACTCCTTCCATCATACATGCCAAGAAGAGCCAGGAACTACAGAGTGGAGTAAGATATGATCAATCCCATTGAATATGTATGTCCTCGGTGGACATTTAACTGGAGTTCTATCTGAGATTGTTTGGTGTTTTCTTATCCTCAGCTGACGTACAAGGCGGGCACTGAGCAGACAATGCACCAATACACTATGAACAAAGATGAGCCTCTCTTCAAGCAAGCCAAAGCTAATGCAGAGCTTCTCAGTGGGGTATGAACTGAATCACATGAACCTGTACTTATGTTGCACCAATAACCTGCACAAGAACTAACAACCCACTGCCTGCTTTTAATCAACATTACATTGGTGATTTTCAGAAAGCATATAAGAGTAGTTGGGAGGAGCAGAGAGAGAAGGGTTTTGAGCTAGGCTTGGACACACTTTCAATTCTCGCAGCCAAATCAACCAGAGATCTCGCCAGTGATGTGAGTGACCAAACACTCTACTGATACACATAACTCATCTGGCATCAAACTAGACACTGAAATCTTAAGTATCGTGATTTATAATCTAATCTCCTGATATTCCTTTTATGTAGGTGAAGTACAAGCAAGAATATGAGATGACAAAAGGCAAAATGATTGGGGTGAAGACTGTGTCAGGTGATTCTCAGATGGCCCATTCGGCCCAGGCCACTAAACTCCAGAGTGACCTAAACTACAAGAAAGAGTATGAAGACAACAAGACCAAATACAGTTCCTCACTCGATATGATGACACTCACCCATGCCAAGAAAGCCCAGGAACTGGCCACTGAACAAAACTACAAAACCTTTTTACACAAATACACCCTCCTGCCCAGTGATATGAAACTAGAATGGGCCAAGAAAGCCTACGGCCAACAGAGTGATGTAAGAGTCCAGCATTCATTTTAGTGGCTTGTAAAGCCAATGACTTGTAAAGCTAAATGCAATTTTTTCGTTTTCTTCACAGAAAAAGTATCGCTCTGACCTGAACTGGATGAAAGGGGTGGGATGGGAGACCACTGGATCTCTTGATATACAACAGGCCAGAAAAGCTACAGATTTGGCCAGTGAGGTACAGACTAACCTATCATTAACATGACAACCATTCACACTAAATGTCATAGTTTTTCATCTTTCAGCTCACTAGATTCTTAGGTCATTTGCAGAACCCTCCAAAAAATGTAAATCATGCATATTCACTTGGAGATCAGTTATGTAATGCTTGCATAGCAAATAGCTTAAGCGATAGGTTAATAGCTGAGGTTATATTTAACCGGGAAAGGAAGAGGAATTAACTATTTCTTCAGTTCATCAGCACCTTGTATAATTTATTAAGAACCCTTGTCTCAGCAAACATGAGAACTATATTAACTATCATCTAGCCTATATCTTCAACTAATTTATTTTTAGATTATGTATTTAGAAATGTAACATTGTAGACTAAAAGAGTATTTTACTAAAGAATTGTTATTTTATTTTCTAATTTACTAAAGAATATTTTGTATGCGTTTTAATCTGGGAATAAACTGAAGGTTTTAAGACTTTGAAAAATGTAAAACAGAGAAACATTATGATGTCAAGTGCTGCTGTTAGGCTCATTCATGACTATTATTAGATGCACTTCACTTTGAGTATAGATGTTAAACTCAGCTCAAATAAAAAAGCATTTCCCTGGGGTTAACAATTCAATTATGCATTTGTTAAAAGGTATTATGAAATGATTGAAGCAAATCGTCCTTGAAATGAAAGACCTTGAGGGCTGTACACCCAAGAGACAGACAGTTCAGACAATAAATTCAAAACACTCTACATCTCCCAGCACTGAGAGTGAATATAAATCTTTGCCATGACCTGTATATGTTCCAGAATAAATACAGACAGAATGTGAGTGCTCTGAAGTTCACCAGCGTGGAGGATACACCAGAGATGGTCCAGGCCAAAATCAGCAGCAAACTGGTTCTTGATGTATGTCTTTTCTACAAATAAGTATTTGAATCTATGAATTGAATTGGTGACAATTGAGAAATGTTGCATTTATTCTTCATGTATGTGATCTTCATGTTGACAGAGATTATACAGAAAGAAAGGAGAGAATGAAATGCACAAGTACACACTGATTGGAGATATTCCAGAGCATGTGCAAGCTAAGATCAATGCCATGAACCTCAGTGAGGTGAGAATCCATTACAAACACTGATGTTTCTGTTTCAGAAGCTATTAAAACATGCACAAACAATTGAATTTCCACATTAAATTGTTAAAAGTAGAATTATTTTTTATAGTCACGTTATAAAGAGTCCTGGACAAAGATCAAAGATGGTGGCTACAAGTTGCACTTGGATGCTATTCCATTCCAAGCAGCCAAATCGTCTGCAGATATCTTCAGTGATGTGAGTATTTTGTACACAATAGTGATGAACTACAGTTTCTGTTGTCTGTTTATCTAACAGTATAAAATGTTTACCTCCAGCAAAAGTACAAGGCACAGTTTGAGAAGACCAAAGGGAAGATGATTGGGCTAAAGGGCCTACAGGATGACATAAACATGGCTCACTCTGTGCATGCCACAAATATACAAAGTGATGTGAGTATTCCAGCAAGGATACAACCGAATGAAGTACCATGGATCTGAGTTCGAGAGGTCATGCTCAAGTGATTGATCAATTTTCTCCCTCCTTAGCTCAAATACAAAAAAGACTCTTCTAAGGGGCATTCTCAGTTCCATCTACCAATGGATATGTTGGACATGCTCCATGCTAAGAAGGCCCAGTCACTGATCAGTGATCAGGACTACAGACTTACATTACACAAGTACACAACACTGCCCGATGACCTCAAAGTGCAGGCTGCCAAGAGAGCATATGAACTGCAGAGTGAGGTAATGTCTTATTCAATGCATTTGCACTAGTATGGATACATATTCTCATAATGCTACATAGAATGCCTCTGAAAGTTGAGTCCTCTTGAACATTGTGTTTATACAACAGAAAATCTACCGCTCTGATCTGAACTACCTTCGTGGTGCGGCCTGGATTGCCACTGGTGCCTTACAGATTGAGGGATCCAAACGGGCCACTGATCTAATCAGTGAGGTATGAATGCATTTAAATTTATTATTTATGTATTAAAAGTCAACACTTTGATCCAGCATAGTCTGTTCAAAAGTTTGGGTTCATTAAGATTTTTTAAAAGAAATGAATACTTTTATTTAACACAGATGCATTAAATTGATCAAAAGTGACATTTAAAACATTTGCATTGTTACAAAAAAAAAAATCTATTTAAATTTAAAGGTAACATGATGGTCCCCTTTAGACATTCTGTTGACTAATATTGCACATATATGTCAACTAACTCTCATTAGAGTATAAGTAGAATATAAGTAGATTGTCTGCTTAATATTTTATTTTGATGATCCCCAAACAGCCATTCTTCTGAATATAAGTGATGCAATGAGACATCCTCTTAAACTTATATTTTGGTCTAATAAGAAAAGGTCAAAACAACTTATCCATTATGTCATAGTTGTGTAACGGCTAGGTTGGAATGACTGGTCAAATGTTAAAGATAGATGAAAATAGGTATACAAGGCGTTGTTTTAAGAGAATATTGCAGATCTTGCATTATCTCATGTATGCAAAAATACATAATCAGACATAAACAGACATATTCTGATACAAACGTACATCACATAATCAATTCTGATTTAAAAAACACACACTCGATCTTACAGCATAGAAGAGACACCAAAGATCTTACATTTGGAAATAATCAGACTTATCAGAAAATATATAAATTATTTAAGAAATCAATAACATGTTAAAGAATAATTAATACAATTAATAAATAAAAGACATTAATCAAAAGAATACATTGAATACAATTTTGCATGCACCAATAAGTAACTTTGTAATTGCATATCAAATTATTCTACTAACACTAACCCTACTCTACACAAACAGTTTACTCTACTAATACTCAAATGAAAGTTAGTTGACTTGAGCACCAACAGCATATTAGAATAATTTCTGAAGGATTATGTGACACTGAAGACTAAAGTAATGGCTGCTAAAAATTCAGCTTTTCCATCACAGAAATAAATAGTATTTTAAAATATATTAAATTATAAAACAGTTATTTTTCAAATTGTAATAGCATATGACAATGTTGCTGTTTTTACTGTGTTTTTTAATCAAATAAATGCAGCCTTGATGAGCGTAAGATACTCTTTTTCAAAAACATTAAAAGATTGTACCATCTCCAAACTTTTGAATGGTAATGTATGTATTTTTAATTCACATTATTTATTTATTTATTTATTTTGGCTAACAGAAAAAGTATCGCCAGCAACCCTACTCTTTCAAACACACATCTGTCACCGATTCTCCTGATATTGTGCATGCTAAGACCAGTAACAAGATCACTAATGAGGTAGGTGGACATGCATTATTTTCTCTGTGTTTTGATGTGAAGGAGGGGTTATAATGTCTTGTGTTCTGATATTATTTAGCGCTTGTACAAAGAGAAGGGAGAGAACTTCAGGCACAACTACACCATTACTGCTGAAAGACCTGAAATCACCCAGGCCAAGATTAACGCTGCTAACTTCAGTGATGTAAGATGAGCCTTCCAAGTCTATTTTTGTTTATGCATATCATAAAATCCACTATTCTTAACCGAAGTTAATAACTTATTTTAAAGATATTCTAAAGAGGAATTTATTCAAACAAGTCGAAGACATTAGAGCCAAAAGTTTTAACATTTTCTGTTTTATTTCAGGTTAAGTACAAGGAGTCATGGCATGTGCTCAGAGCTCAGGGTTATAAACTCACCATGAAGGATATCCCTTTCCAGGCAGCAAAAGCCTCCACCAGCATTGCTAGTGATGTAAGCTTACCCTCTCTAAATTTACACACATAAACATTTATGGGCAAAAACAGCTCTGATAAACTCATGCATTAATATACATAAGCAATCATGCCACCAAGTTTGTGGTAACCAGCATTTTCTACATGTATACCAACATCCAGTTGAACATCCTTTGCCTTTTTTAGGTTCAATACAAGCACAACCATGTATTGGAGAAGGGCAAGCACATCGGATCTCGTAGCGTTCTGGAGGACTCGCACCTAACGCACTGCATGGAGATGGGTCGTCTGCACAGTGACCAGCATTATCGCAAAGGCGCTTTGTCCACCAGCGGCCAGTATCAGCTGCCTCTAGACATGGTGAACTTGGTTCATGCCAAGAAAGCCCAGGCCTTAGCCAGCGACCAGGATTACAAGACTCACATCCATTCTTACACAGTCCTACCTGATGATATAAAGGTGCAGTGGGCCAAAAAGGCATATGACCTGCAGAGCCAGGTGAGAAAGTAAAGCCATAAAAGATTAAGATCCTGATCTTGAGTTTTGGCTTTATACCAAGGCGTGACAGGGCAAAGTATCAATGCAAGCATTATAATCTAGTCTTCTTTGTCTTTTCAAAGAATGTATACAAATCAGATCTGAACTTCATGAAGGGAGTGGCTTGGGATTCAGTAGGCGCACCCCAGTTGGAGTCTGCAAAGAAAGCCGGAGACCTCATTAGTGATGTAAGTTGCACTTCAGTTCAACATGAAATCAAAAACGACCCTATTTGTTATTTGGCTATTTTAGATCTAGATTCATTCTAGTATGGAACGCCCACTTTTCACACTACAATAAATTTTTCTTTCTTTTTAAATAAGTTACTTCACTCAAATTAATGAAGTGAACTCAAAAAATAAAAGAGTGGGGTTGGATGTTTATAGTCATAATTTTGCTATCCTACTACTGTATAATAAAATCATACAGCATAAAAATGGTTAATAATTAAATGCTTGACTTCACCGTTACCCTCTGCAGAAGAAGTACCGTCAACATCCTGACAGTTTGAAGTTCACTCAAATTGCTGATTCCCCAGATATCATCCATGCAAAGAACAGCAACATGCTGTGTAGTGAGGTAAGCTTCAATGCTTCAAATGTATGTGTAGCCAGTGATTGTTTTGGGTGATGTGAATAACAAGACTTTTATCCTGTTTCAGAGGATGTACAAGTCTGGAGACTCTGACTCCATGCACAAATACACATTACACACTGATCATCCTGACTTCATCAGAGCAAAGATCAACGCTCAGCAAATTAGCGATGTACGTTTTTTTGGGTCTCTCACGAGAGGTGTCTCAGTATCTCTGAAAGAAGTATCTAAATTGTGAAATATTACAATTTAGAATAACTGTTCTGTTTTAATATAATTTATTAATCTTTTTTTTATTTTTAAATATAATTTATTCTTGTGATGGCAACGCTGAATTTTCAGCTTCATTATTCCAGTCTTCAGTGTCACTTGATCCTTCAGAAATCATTCTAATATGCTGATTTGGTGCTCAAGAGGCATTTCTTATTATCAATGTTGAAAACTGCTGCATAATATATTTGTGGAAACCGATATACATTTTCCCCAGTATTTTTGATGAATAGAAAGTTCAAAATAACACCATTTTAAATTAGAAGTCTTTTGTACCATTTTAAAAAGTCTACACTGCTGAACAAGTCTACACTGTGTCCTTGATGAACAAAAGTATTAATTTCTTTAAAAGAAAAATACTGGTTTCCACAAAAATATTGAAACACAAAAACTGTTTTCAACATTGATAATAATAAATGTTTCTTGGGCAGCAAATCATCATATTAGAATGATTTCTGAGGTATGAAGACTGGAGTATGATGCTGAAATTTCAGCTTTTTATCATCACAGGAGTAATTTACATATTAAAATATATTAAAATAGAAAACCAAGTATTTTAAATTGTAACAAAATTACTGTACTTTACTGTACTAAATGCAGCCTTGGTGAGCATTAAAGAGACTTCTTGCAAATACATTAAAACAATTTAGTCTACATCCTTTAATATTGTCTATGCTCTTTTTCTCTTTCACTTTGCAGAAAGTGTATAAAACATCAGGTGAGCTGGTGAAATCTGCAGGTTATGACCTCAGGTTAGACGCTATACCCTTCCAGACAGCCAAGGCCTCTAGAGAAATTGCTAGTGATGTAAGTAAAAATCTCTATGTTTCTCTGCCAATGTTTAACTGTACTTCTATTTCATTAAGTAAAACCCAACTTCAGAGTTTGAATGTAATATATGTTGTACCATTCATTCTCAGTTCCGCTATAAGGAGGCATTTGTCAAAGACAAGGGCCATCAGGTGGGCCTCCTCAGCGTTGAGGATGACCCCAAGATGAAACACTCACTGGCTGTAGGGAAGCTCCAGAGCAACAATGTGTACAAGAAGCAGTCCCAGGAGACACGCTCTCAGTTTAAGATCCATACTGACCAGCCTGATTTCCAGCATGCTAAGAAGAGCCAGGCTCAACTCAGCAACGTCAACTACCGGCAACATCTCCATGACTACACCTGTGATGCTAATCAGCTCAACGTCAAACACGCTAAACAAGCCTACCAGCTGCAGAGCGATGTGAGAACTGAGTTTTGGGATTATTAAGAATGTTATGAAGTATTGTATTGATGCCATTCTATGCTAATGTCTCTGATGAAATGGTTGACATGAGACACTTTCTTAGATTTCTTTCTCAGTTTCTCAGATGACATTATTTTGCCAAATCAATTGTTTGTATAGTTGTCCTCATGTAGCAAGTTTAATGGTCCTGGCTCTGATTGCAGGTCAACTACAAATCAGATCTGAACTGGATTAAAGGTGTGGGCTGGACCCCACCAGGCTCTCTTAAGGTAGAAATGGCCCGCCGTGCAGCAGAACTGGGCCTTGCTGAAGGAGTAACCACTGATGAGGCTATCGCTCAGTATCAGTACCTAATGGTGAGACAGAACTCTACATCACAATTATTGCTCTGTTTCAAACCTTAGAGAGATGCATTATAAGCATCCTAACCAGTGTTGGGGAAAGTTACTTTGAAAAGTAATGCATTACAACATTGCGTTACTCCCTTAAAAAGTAACTTATTGAGTTACTTAGTTACTTTTTAAGAAAGTAATGCGTTACGTTACTTTTGTGTTACATTTTCTCACCTGGACTGGGCTGGGTTTTTTTTTTTTTATAACAAAAATGTTCTATTTTTGTGCAAATGTTAAGACCTCTTCACACAAAAATGGAAATTTAGAGGTAAGGTAGAGAGGTAAAAATACAAATTCACACACTCTGCTGTGCGCTACCATTCTGGATAATGGAAGAATAGGACGCATGGGAAAAATAGTTTTACCAATAAAAAAAAAACTAGATCTAGAAATTTTTGCTCATGTTTTAACTGAATCATTAAAGGTCAGCAGCAAATTGGTCAATAAAAGTAGATTAAATGCATAAAAATATTTGTTTTATTTAACATTTAATTATTGGAGGTTTGTATATTTTGCATTTGACTGATTTTATTCTTTTTGAGGAATACTTAATCTTTTTGCAAGTGAGATGAATAAATGCTCAAATTTAGTCTAGAACTACAATAACTGCCATGTTCACACACAACGCCTCTGTACGTACTCTCGATTTCATGGGGACAGGAGAGCTGTCAGAAAAATTAATGTGAAAAAGTAACTTGTGTTACTTTTTTGAAAAAGTAAATCGGATATTTTGTTGTAAATTTGAAAAGTAATGCGTTACTTTACTAGTTTCTTGAAAAAGTAATGTTATTACGTAACTCAAGTTACTTGTAATGCATTACCCCCAACAATGATACTAACCATCATGGAACCTCATAAGTGACCGATTAGTGATACATCATCAGACAGAAGATTAAAACATAAACAGATTCATTGTTCACAATAAGATCTATAACATAATCATTTCATTTCGACTTTAAAAGTTTATTTATAAACGTAATTTGCTGATCCATTATCTTGGATACTGAGCTTGTTGTAGTGTATTATGGGATACATTCCATGCTGCTTTAGAATTTGGCTAAAATAAGGTATCTTAGAAGGCATATTAAGTTAGCTATGGTCTTCAAATCAGTAGTATGCTTTCAAATGGCAGCACAATATATTTTGGAACAGAGAAATGTTCATGCTTTTTACATTTTTACCACATTACCAAGTTGACTCTATTTCCTCTCCCCATAATGCATTTGATCATTTTCTGCTGTCTCAGATGCTCCAGAGACAGCAGGAGTTCCAGGAGCAACAGCAATCTTCCACCGAGCAGACGGAGACCACAAATGAGTTTCAGCAGCCAGGAGTCAATCCTGATGCTATGGAGATCCTCCACGTCAAGAGGAAGAAGACTATTCACACCACATTCAAGCAGGCCAAGACCACAAAATCCATCACGTCACAGTCTGTTGCTTCTCATTCAACCACAAGTCAATCTATCACCAACCAGTCCACCAAGAAACAATCAATCATGAGCCAGTCTCATGCTGATGAAACCACCGCAAGACAGATGAGTGAGAACCGGGCCATCACAGATCAGGCTGCTGCAAAGTCAGGAACAATGTAATCTGTCATCTTTGTCTTCCTTACTTTTTCCCCCCTTTTTTTAATTTATTAACATCATGTAGATCCTGGTGTTCTCTAATTGTATTTTTAGTTGATCCATGAATGAGGGATATTTGGATGAAAGGAATAAGTGAAAAGTGAACCTGAAGATGGTTAAAGTAAGTGCAGACTGTAAACGATAAAAATCTTTGTTGGTTTTTGTTTTATCATGGTTTATTGAAGGTGATTGTAGTTATTGTTTCCAAAATATATCAAACAAAGCTGCAAGTATGGACAATGTATGGAAAGAATAAGGGTGAGCATGATTTGGGAGAAGTGCCCTCATACTGTTTAAGAGTAAGATCCATGTTCCTCTGGTGGATTTGACAGTTGTCTTTGGTGGTTCTGAAATAGATAAGTTACATTTGAGTTATTGGATATATTGTATGTCTGTCAAGCTGCGCTTTTATGAGAAAGCACCACAACTCTGCTAGCAGAGTTAAAATAGCTGAACTCTAAATGTGAATTATGACACATAATAATAAAAGTTTTTGTTTCAAATGTCCTTCATAAAATATCTCACCTTTTTTTAACAATCTTGAGCACTAGAGGGCAGTCACGGACAGTTTTATTGAGTTGAGTTTCTTGTGATAAACTTTAGTTTGAGGAAGGACTCTGTTTTAGGATAGATAGGACGGACGGATGAATGAATCACTGTAAATAGCAGTATTCCTCCCAGCAGTTTGGGGGAAATGCTCAGCGGGACCTCACTGACTATTGCTGGGACATAATGAAAATCCGTTTAAGGAAATAAATCATGTTTATTTTCTTGCTTTTCTAATGCAAGTGTTGACGCATAATGCCTAAAGCAGAGGCGCTGAACAACTGTTGTGAAGGAACTGGTGATGGTTAGCCCATAGGGACACTTGTGAAGGCTGATGCGAGTTCACAGCTGAGTTCTGGGCATTGGACTATTGGAATTGGTTATGGGAACCAATGTGGAAAAACCCTCTCAAAAGAAAAAAATAGGTCTATTCATTTTGACTGCATTTTAGCATATGGAAATTTGTGGTTAATGCATGATGCATGTTTATTTTAACTTCAAGCACTATTATAGTTATCATATTCATACAATATCTCTCAGGATTAGAACAGCTGGGTTTTCTAAATACATCGTTCGAACATTGATTCCTCAAGAATGGTGATAGGATAAACACAAAGGAAGGCTAATTATTTTTTTGCAATTAATGCACATTTTGCATGCACATAAAAGCAGAAATGTCATGTCATGTGTTATAAAGAAAGAAAAAGCAAAAAAGCCAAAAAAAGCAGCATCGCATCCCCTCAGTCAAAGTTCACTGCTGAGGAAGCCTGACATCTCGAAAGAAAGCTTTGAGTAATGTGGCAATTTTTCCTAGAGACAAGAACTGCCCGTGAGTCAGTGGGTTTGTGGTGAAAGTGGTAGTAAAATCATCTGTGTGTGCAGGCATCATTCCACGCCTCTGTTTAATTTGGTGTCCAGCCTCAGTTCTTAAAAGCCCCTTGTCACCCAAGGTTCTTTATGCATCTCACTGGACCTTCAAGAGTGAATTTGCATTGCTGTTGTGCTAACTGCTTTAAAAGTCAAAAGCTGGACTGAATTCCGCTAATGCAAACCTGATTGAAAAAGGTTGGCATTATCTTGAACAGCTCACAAAGGCACTGACGTTTCTGGTATTTCTCTGAAATGAAAGCCTTGATCTGAACTAGTTTAAACAGAAGTTTTATGATCTTTCGTGATGGAGATCAATTGCTAAATTCATAACATAACCAGTGCAACCCAAGAGCATTAGCCACTTGGCTCTGTCGTTAGTTTGCTTTTGCAAAGAACATGAATGTTCCAAAGATCTTAGGAAACACTGCCCTTTGAGTATAGTTTACACATGTTGTAAATTTCAAATGTACCTTCAACCTCATTTTGAAAAGAAAATACTGTGCAGTGTGTATTTTCTAAAGCCAGTGAGGGGGCAGCGGACACACATAAAATGTGACATGGTGGCCAGTCAGTTCTGTCCAGTTTGAAGTGAACCCTGTCCGTTTAAAGAGTGCCACATGGCTTGTATAAAAAAAGCCTGACTTAATGAGTTGTATTCAACTGGAGTATTGGCTTTCATGAGTCGGCCTTTCCACATGGAAAATAAGGACATTCCTGAGTCTTCTATGCTGCAATGCAAACTGTCAGAATTAGATCCGTAGATGGAAAAATGAACACATGCTCTCTGCCTAAGAACCGTAATGCAACACCAGTGATATTTACAGAAGAGGTTCTCAACTGGTGGGTTGTGACCCAAAAATGGGCCACAGGTCTGTTCTGATATAGGGTCGTGGGGAAAAAAACTGTTAGGACAACAAAATAAATGGAGAAAATGCTTCCCATCTTTTGCTGAATGCCAAATTCTACAATATTTTTCTTTGAATTCATCTGTCGTTTGGTTTTTACTCAAACCAAATCAGAATGCTAACATTTCAGTACTTAATATTTCTCTTCAGAAGAAAGTCATGCAAGTTGACAACATGAGGGTGCGTAAATTATTACAGCATTTACATTTTAAAGGTAGGGTAGTCAATTTCAGAGAGGCTAACAATAGCAAGCTAGCTTTGAAATCATAAGATCCCACACTCCCTTCAGAGCGCTCTCCAAAGCCACGTCCCCTCCAAAACACATGAAAGCGCACAACCAGCAGAGTCTGCGAAGCGTTTTGAGAGATGGTGTTAAATTACCTCATGTCTCAAAGCACAACAATAATAATGAACGTGAACAACTTAAAGAGAGCTGACTTACCATCTGACTGCTGCATATTCATTTCGGCGTTGAAAGTGTTGCCATAGGATTTCATAAATCTGAGGACACATCCTATTATTGCCTTCGGAACCAATGCAATGAATGGATTAACATTTTCTTTGGTCCTGAGACTACCACAGAAGATATATGTACATTTTTAATATTTAGACCACTTTTATTGATTGCTATCAGGAGTTGGCCTATCCAAAAAGTGTTTATGAAAAACATGGCCTAACCTACTTTTTACGGACATTTTTTGTCAACTTTTCTAAACAATTTTGGCACTGTGTTGGGTAAAATCTTGGTCAAAAGCAATAAACTGTCATGTGATAAATCAAGTACCACAAAGTGATGTAGCTAAACTTATATACAATACTTGATCCACCATCCCTTTTTTGTGTTAACAGGGTTGTCTCTTCTTAACGTCCCATATGTAATGCATTAAAGATCTCCTGTTCCTTCTATCTCTCCTTCTCTCACGTTTTCTCTGTAGTCTTTGGCAAGAGGGGAAGCATAAATAAGAGCATGGAAGAGCCAAGGATTTGCCTCTAGGTGCCAGGGCAGGGTGACCTAAGTGTGAAAATGAGAACAGGATGCGCGAGAACGGTTCCTATGACAGACCTCTGGGATTCCCAGCAGAGTTGAGGTTTTCTTATGAGTTTTTACTGGACACGGTTCCATTGGAAAACCAACCTTTGTGATGGCTGTTAATCATGTGCACAAATAAAACGTGTAACATACTTCACTTTTGCATCATGGTTCCATGACATGACATTTAAAGCTAATTTGATGGCTGCCTGTTTTCGCTCCTGCCTCACCGCAATGCCCAAGCTCCCCGTTTGTGACATGCAGGTTCACAGATCCACTGTGGTATCCTGCAGAGAGGGAAACAGGCGTACTGGAGCCATAAAACCAAACCAATCTATCATCGGCTATTTTTCTGTGAATTTGCTGATAAACCTCATCTTTGTTTGAAGTTGCTGAATTAAGGGGACTTTTTTCTAGCAAAGCAGGACATGGCGCTTTGCAATTGCACCAATCCAAGGTAATCCCACTCATTGCTTGCTGGGGTCACTTTCCAAAATCCCACAAGAACCTAATTGCTGAGTTATTTCTTTTGGCTTCAAAACCATGTCTTTCTTCAATAAATTTTCGAGTCCCCCTGGGGTCCATTTATAGCTTGGTTTGGTGAATTGCATTCTCTCATGAGGTAATAAGAAGCATTAGGCTTGGCAGAGAATTCTGTGGAAAACAGATATCCCAAACTGGTAAGTTTTTCCATACTGTGTTCAATGCTATGTATAAGGGTCTACATAAAGTCACGTAACCTTCACCAGCAAACATTAATTAAGTTAGGGATAATGAACTGAGGGGGTTCATTTTGCAATAATGACATGCTGACTGTACATTTTCCTGCTTATTACATGACTACACACCAAATAAATCTAATATGTGGACATGAAATATTGATTTGAGTTTAAATTATTTTATAATTGTAGCTTACCTGTATATTAATGTTACATTCCATTTACCTCGGAAGAGGGATGAAGGAGCTGGGAATGATGTCACACTCCAGTTAACCACAGGTCAAAAAAATCAAGTGTATAGCGTCAGTTCTGGCAGGTAATGTTACTCAAGCTTGCATCAGCTGACTGTCAGCAGATCAAGTCTACCTATAGGAATATAGGTATCAAGTGTCGGATGAAGCTCAATGAAACCTCTATTGCGGGTATGATGAATAATGGTGATGTATGTGGGATGATAGAGTAAGGTTCAACAAGAAAGTATAGATAGAGAAGGAAGAAGAAACAGTTTTAAACCTCAGACTTATCACCCTAGGTTAATTTGCCATCCAACACAGTAGGTGGCGATAATGCTCCTTAGGAGTTAATCCCCATTAAACATGAAGAAGAAGAAGACATCGCATCATCTCATTAGGAACTTGTTCCTACATAGATTTCACCTCAGTTTCATTCAAGTTAGCTAACTGAACCAAGAGCAATTCTGATGAGATCTGCACTCATCATGAAGGATATCAAGAGAAGATCAAACATCCACATAATCGTCCCTGAATGTTTTCGCAAAGCTAAGTTCATTTTTAAATACTCTGCTAAAAGCTATCAAGGTAGGCTATTGGCAACATGCTCGTTGCATAGGTTTCTAGTCATTTTCAGTAAATGCTAGTGCAGCTAGGCTATGCGATCATGTCAACATGGTAGGACTTAATTAGACATATGTCAGGTTGCTTTGGTTTGTTTTCTTCATTTCACTAGTATATTTTTGCCACATATCTTTGCTAATTTTCTTTTGACATATCATTTGTTAAATGGCTAACGTTTACAATCTCCTCACAGTCTAGTAAAACAGACCTATGCTGTAAATTCATAAAGAATTTGTATCCTTATTAAAATTATTTCCCAATTATAAGCTCACAAATACACTCACCTAAAGGATTATTAGGAACACCATACTAATACTGTGTTCGACCCCGTTTGGCCTTCAGAACTGCCTTAATTCTACATGGCATTGATTCAACAAGGTGCTGAAATCATTCTTTAGAAATGTTTGCCCATATGGATAGGATAGCATCTTGCAGTTGATGGAGTTTTGTGGGATATACATCCAGGGCACAAAGCACCCGTTCCACCACATCCCAAATATGCTCTATTGGGTTGAGATCTGGTGACTGTGGGGGCCATTTTAGTACAGTGAACTCATTGTCATGTTCAAGAAACCAATTTGAAATGATTCAAGCTTTGTGACATGGTGCATTATCCTGCTGGAAGTAGCCATCAGAGCATGGGTACATGTTGGTCATAAAGGGATGGACATGGTCAGAAACAATGCTTAGGTAGGCCGTGGCATTTAAACATACCCAGTTGGCACTAAGGGGCCCAAAGTGTGCCAAGAAAACATACACCACACCATTACACCAAAAAATGTGAAATACTCAGACTGGCCTGTCTGGCACCAACAACCATGCCACGCTCAAAATTGCTTAAATCACCTTCCTTTCCCATTCTGATATTCAGTTTGGAGTTCAGGAGATTGTCTTGACCAGGACCACACACCTAAATGCATTGAATCAACTGCCATGTGATTGGTTGATTAGATAATTGTATCAATGAGAAATTGAAGAGGTGTTCCTAATAATCCTTTAGGTAAGTGTATATTACATTGAATATTCGCTCGTCTAATCAGATGATTTATGCAGATATATTTCATATATTTTAGATTAATTGCACACCAACTGAAATATTTCAGGTCTTTTATTGTTTTAATACTGATGATTTTGGCATACAGCTCATGAAAACCCAAAATTCCTATCTCAAAAAATTAGCATATCATGAAAAGGTTCTCTAAACGAGCTATTAACCTAATAATCTGAATCAACTAATTAACTCTAAACACCTGCAAAAGATTCCTGAGGCTTTTAAAAACTCCTAGCCTGGTTCATTACTCAAAACCGCAATCATGGGTAAGACTGCCGACCTGACTGCTGTCCAGAAAGCCATCATTGACACCCTCAAGCGAGAGGGTAAGACACAGAAAGACATTTCTGAACGAATAGGCTGTTCCCAGAGTGCTGTTTCAAGGCACCTCAGTGGGAAGTCTGTCGGAAGGAAAAAGTGTGGCAAAAAACGCTGCAGAACGAGAAGAGGTGACCGGACCCTGAGGAAGATTGTGGACAAGGACCGATTCCAGACCTCGGGGGACCTGCGGAAGCAGTGGACTGAGTCTGGAGTAGAAACATCCAGAGCCACCGAGCACAGGCGTGTGCAGGAAATGGGCTACAGGTGCCGCATTCCCCAGGTCAAGCCACTTTTGAACCAGAAACAGCGGCAGAAGCGCCTGACCTGGGCTACAGAGAAGCAGCACTGGACTGTCGCTCAAATTTTGCATGTCATTCGGAAATCAAGGTGCCAGAGTCTGGAGAAAGACTGGGAGAAGGAAATGCCAAAATGCCTGAAGTCCAGTGTCAAGTACCCACAGTCAGTGATGGTCTGGGGTGCCATGTCAGCTGCTGGTGTTGGTCCACTGTTTTTTATATAGGGCAGGGTCAATGCAGCTAGCTATCAGGAGATTTTGGAGCACTTCATGCTTCCATCTGCTGAAAAGCTTTATGGAGATGAAGATTTCGTTTTTCAGCACGACCTGGCACCTGCTCTGTATTACTGTGCTCAATTGGCCTGCCAACTCTCCTGACCTGAACCCCATAGAGAATCTACGGGATATTGTGAAGAGAAAGTTGAGAGACGCAAGACCCAACACTCTGGATGAGCTTAAAGCCACTATCGAAGCATCCTGGGCCTCCATAACACCTCAGCAGTGCCACAGGCTGATTGCCTCCATGCCACGCCGCATTGAAGCAGTCATTTCTGCAAAAGGATTCCAGACTAAGTATTGAGTGCATAACTGAACATAATTAATTGAAGGTTGACTTTTTTGTATAAAAAACACTTTTCTTTTATTGGTCGGATGAAATATGCTAATTTTTTTAGATAGGAATTTGGGGTTTTCATGAGCTGTATGCCAAAATCATCAGTATTAAAACAATAAAAGACCTGAAATATTTCAGTTGGTGTGCAATGAATCTAAAATATATGAAAGTTAAATTTTTATCATTACATTATGGAAAATAATGAACTTTTATCACAATATGCTAATTTTTGAGAAGGACCTGTACCTTTATATTTTATGTCCAGTGTAATTTGAGCATGTTTAGTCCATAAAATCGCTATATTGTGTGTTGCAGACATGTGAACGGTTTACTTTTGTTCTAACACAACGTTTAAGGTTTATTTTGGGAGCCATTCAGAATTCCATCTGTAGAAGTCATCAATTTTCCTGGACAAATTTATCTAAACTGGAAAATGTTTTCCCTGTGCAAGAAAGACTGATGTTTCCATATTTGCCGTAATTGTGGTGAACAAAACAAAAGAGTTTAAAATGCACGTTAAATAAAACATTACAAATTATTCGGACTGGAGGGGATGAAAAGGAAAACATTTACAGAGAAGAAGGTCTCTGTCAACAGATGGTACTGGAAAATGATTTTAGGTTTGGACTGCAACGTCAGCACATTCTTTAGCAACTGGCAGTATGTTTGAAACATCATGCTACCTTGCATGTTTCCTCCTTGGATGGAATCACCTTGGACGGCAGCCTCTGTCAGACAACTAAATTATATTCATTAGCCTGACATGGTGTCCTTAGCTGAACTCACATCGCCAGATAGCAGGACCTTATACACCTTGCATCATTCCAGTCATCTCATAACCTTTTATACCTCACAGTGTTCCCCATATGTTTTTGATAAATTCTAGTGCTTTTTAAAGAGGCTCCAAAACATGCTCGGACTACGTTTAAGCGACAACAAGATTTAATATAAAGCACACAGAGTTATCGAGGTATCTAAAGTGTTATTTTTAATGAAAGAATACTTTGTTTAAATACTCACTTTTCAAGCCACTTGGATATTTGGACATTTGTCATCCCAGCCAACAGGAAATGTTCTCAGAACTTTATCTAATGTTCTGGTATACTATATATTATAAGGTTACCTGGTCTTTAATAATGTTCTCAAAATGTTATGTTATCGAAACATCGTTCCCCTGAATTGTTTTAGTTGGATATTTTGTCCATTTAAGTTGTTTTTTTTTTATTCAGAAATAACATTTTCATAACTTATTGGGAACGTTCTTAGAACATATTTTTTGTTATAGCTGGGATGTCAGCAATGCATCGGAAACAACATGGATAAACTGCACGTGTTTGCACCATCATGAAAATGATTTCCTCCCATTATCTGTTAATCTAAAAGGACAAAATTGGTTTTGACGTACATTTGCTCATGAAACTGATACACCTCTGGCACGCAAGTGGCTCTTGGCTATTTGTTTGAAAATATTTTATTACAGCTAATAAAAGTTCTCTACTTTTTCCTTTCAGTCTTAGTTTATGATTAGTACCTCTGAAACAGAGCTGTGGTCAGTGCCCCAAACTCACCCTGCTATTACACACATCTGCAAAATGCCAATTAGCCAGCTCACCCTTGCTTTCAATAAGGGGTTATTCTGAGGAGTTCTTCTTTAAACACAGACATATGTTTATCTCTAAAGCGTATATTTAGAAAGAGCATTTTTAAATGGTAGGACCAGGGGCCAGGGCTACGTTTCCTAAGAGAATTGTATGCCACCAATGGTCTCTATGATCAGCTTGCTTCACGATGCTTTTGAGAAACTCAGCCTAGATCATTTGTATGGTCTGGTGAGCTAAAATGAAGGAGAAAAAAAGCTAGAAGAAATACTGCGAAAATGGCAATAATGTAAATTATCACAGACAATTTGCTACTTTTATAGCCTTGACCGTTTGTTTAAATCTGAAGGTTCTTCTGATTGGATGAAAGCACTAATGGCCTTTAACCCCGTACAAGCTTTCAAATGTTTTGACAGCCCCCTCGTTTTTCCCCAAGGACTGCACACCGTAAATTGGCACCGCAAGGCAGCTATGTTTCTACAGGACTACCCACGATGCATTACTCAAACAAGAAATATGATCTGAGATGGTCTCAAATAATGATATTTCCTTTTATGCCCTGTTTGCCTGTCAAGGATGGTTTGATGTTCTATATGTGAGTGTCTTCCTCTGTCAGATTATTTCCAGATAACCAGTGTGACTGTGGATAGAGCAGGCAATTTCACGTAGACTGAGTGAAATATGGAAGACTGTCAGAGAACCATCATGGAATAGAAAATATAAAAATATCCCGAAGCAGTGGTTCTTTAATACAGATGTGCAATACTGATCCTGCTCGATGGATTGTTTTACAGTGCTTTACATGATAATTTACTCATTTGAATTGCAAAGGCTCTCCTGGAGCAAAATATAAAAATATGCAGTGTGACAAAGGTATCTGTTTAGCATGTGTATAGGCATATGTCATGCAATGCGCGTTTGATTTCCATGCATTCTATCTGTCAGGGGATTTGTATTTCTGTGAATTCGACTTAACAGTAATGATTCTTCATTCTCCTCACTGAAATGTGGTATCTGTTTTATTCATTAATGATACCGAGAGAGTTTGTCCTCAGCCAGGCCTGGAATGCCAGCACCTTAGCCATGCATGGTACGACAATAATTACAAAGCCAGATTCTGGACTGATGTGATCCCCTTCAGAGCGTGGGTGAACTAAGCTAAATCAAACTCTTTGATATACAGGTTTTAAAGTCCTGATGGATACGTAGGTCATTTTCATTTGCCCTGTTAATAAACTCTTGACTATGGAAGCAAGTGCTCTCTTAACAGCCCTTTTAAAATGGGTTTTGCATCTTTTGAAATATGTCAGTGTTCCTTATATACTGTAACATCATCTTTTTTTCTTATGTTCATTGGCCCTCTTCAACTAACAATGAGTAAGAACCTATGTAACATCTTTTTCTTATGAATTATAAAATACATCTATGTAAAAGGCTGTTATTTAACAGTAACAACGTGCATCTGTCTTTTTTTCACAATTTATTTTGCAATTCCAAATTTGTGAGGGAGCAATTGAAATACAGGTGAGGTTGCACAAAGCCCTTATATGAAGATAATATGGGCGTTTATACAAAAATGTGTTCCTGCATCTACGTCGCTGCCATCTTGGAAACGGTCAAAATAGAGGACATTGTTTGATTGGAAGTCGCTTATTTGCATTGCAAATCTCCAACATTTGCCGTTACATCCATTTTGTATTAAAACAAAATGGATGTAACTGATTAAAACTCAGACTGATTAAAACTCTTCATCAGTCTTCACTGGCTGCCGATAGCTGCGCGAATCAAATTCAAGGCTCTGGTGCTCGCCTACAAAGCAACCGCAGGCTCTGCACCAGTATACCTAAACTCACTTGCTCAGACTTACACACCCTCCAGAAGCTTGCGTTCTGCAAGTGAACGACGCCTAGTGGTGCCATCTCAAAGAGGCATGAAATCCCTCACTAGGACCTTTTCCTGGACCGTTCCCACCTGGTGGAATGACCTGCCTGTCTCAGTTCGAGCAGCCGAGTCTGTAGCCATTTTCAAAAAACATCTCAAGACACTTCTTTTCCAGCAGCACTTGACCAATAAAGAATAGCACTTATCACTCTATTCGTTACTGTTTGTTATTTAAAAAAAAAAAAAAAAAAAAAAAAAAAAACTGTCCTGTGTTTTGTGTTTCGTGAGACTTGTTACAGCGCTTGCATATTGTTGCCCTTGACTAGTGTTGGTTGCTTCTATTACTCTCATTTGTAAGTCGCTTTGGATAAAAGCGTCTGCTAAATGACTAAATGTAAATGTAAATGTAAAACGATAGGTCAATTTGAAGTTTACGGAAAAAAATAGAGAGAAGAAGAGAACTTATGGATGACATGTTAGGATTTATTATTATACCCACTTATTTCAGCGTGATAGGAACCATTAGAACTCCTCTCAGTGGCGCTGACAGTTCTAATACTGCCTTCACGTACTCTCGGAATTGAAGAAGTGGGAATTATCATTTTTCCGATACGACGTGAAGGCAGCATAATGCCTCCACTTTGGGGTCTGTAGCAAGTGTGTTTAATCAGTTTTTTTTTTTTTTTCAACACACGGGGAATATATTCATCACAGATAGTTGGAAACAGGCACACTTTGTTTCCGAATATCTTAAGTAAAGAATTTTATAACATTTTGTAATTCCAGCAAGTATAATCACATTGAATGCATCCAAACTGCAATAGCCTATTTAACATAGGCTATAACAGCGGCAAGGCGGCAGTGGGTAAACAATATGATTTACGCATTAAACGCTCGACAGATGTCACTAAACCTGAACCTTCCGGCCGGGTTTTTCCAAGTATACTTGGCTGCAGCCTGCAGAACGGGCGGGCGGGCGGGCTGCACGTGTCGCTCCTCCCCATACCTACTCTGATTGGCTCAATCGTCTTTGTTTGTAGTTGATTTAGGATTAAGGCTATGCTCATGATGTCACCGTCGGCCAGAGCGACTGCAGTTACACCCACTGAGTGTCAAAAAGACCCGGTGGCAACATTGGTTTTCAGCATGAATGCAGCAAAAACATATATTTTTACAGACTGCCGAAAGCTACAAAAAAAAAACAGAAGCAATTGGATCTCTGCAATTCACAGAAACAACTGGACTCCAGCGAAATGTGGATTTGCAGTTTTCATTTTTGTGTCAATATGTTGAATTTTGGGGTAAAATCCTACATATTGTAAAATCATACCTATTTATTGTATTGTTATATATTGTATTGACAACTTATCAATTAAATATTTACCATTGTATCATCTGCCTAATTTTATGTTTTTAAAGAAACACTGACAAAAACTATGCAAGTTTTAGGTCTAGACGGTATGATGATGTACAGTATATAATATAATTATAAGTGATCACCTGGATTCAGACCTATATTGTGTTTATATAAAGCGTTCACAGGCAAATTTGCTTCATATATTTCCTCGTCGTCAAAATCAGGCACATATAAATGTCAGGAAACACGATTCCTAGCTGCATGTCAATATCCATGAATGGTATGTTGTTAGGAACACATTTATATTGAGTTCGACCTTTAGTTTAAACTGATAATCGTTCGGTTTACTCATGTTTTTGCAGTTTCCCCTATTAAATCCAGTCATGCAGCGCTTTTGCCATTTCGGCTGAGGGGGGCATTTGGGCGGGAAAGTGACGTCAATGCATACCCTCTATAAGCTGTGCAGTTTCAAAAAGTTTCATTATAATGTATTAAAAAAACATGTGCCTGCATCTCACAAAGTTCCTGAAATTGTTTTGCTAAATGAAGTTGCCCATCCTACTTCATCCTACCCCATATTAAATCAAATGACTATGCAAATATTTGCTGTTGTATATTGTGAGTTATGTATATCAAATAGGATATTTGAATATACAAAAATGTTATGAATGTTTTTGGATTGTTGGATTTATTACCTTCTACAGTATCCAACCCATTGTGTTTTTTAATTAATTAACATATGTACAGGTCTGTCTAAAAAAATATTGTGATAAAAGTTCATTATTTTCCATAATGTAATGATAAAAATTAAACTTTCATATATTTTTGATTCATTGCACACCAACTGAAATACTTCAGGTCTTTTATTGTTTTAATACTGATGATTTTGGCATACAGCTCATGAAAACCCAAAAATCTAAAAAAATTTGCATATTTCATCCGACCAATAAAAGAAAAGTGTTTTTAATACAAAAAAGTCAACCTTCAAATAATTATGTTCAGTTATGCACTCAATACTTGGTCGGGAATCCTTTTGCAGAAATGACTGCTTCAATGCGGGGTGGCATGGAGGGAATCAGCCTGTGGCACTGCTGAGGTGTTATGGAGGCCCAGGATGCTTCGATAGCGGCCTTAAGCTCATCCAGAGTGTTGGGTCTTGCGTCTCTCAACTTTCTCTTCACAATATCCCACAGATTCTCTATGGGGTTCAGGTCAGGAGAGTTGGCAGGCCAATAGAGCACAGTAATACCATGGTCAGTAAACCATTTACCAGTGGTTTTGGCACTGTGAGCAGGTGTCAGGTCGTGCTGAAAAACGAAATCTTCATCTCCATAAAGCTTTTCAGCACATGGAAGCATGAAGTGCTCCAAAATCTCCTGATAGCTAGCTGCATTGACCCTGCCCTTGATAAAACACTGGACCAACACCAGCAGCTGACATGGCACCCCAGACCATCACTGACTGTGGGTACTTGACACTGGACTTCAGGAATTTTGGCATTTCCTTCTCCCCAGTCTTTCTCCAGAATCTGGCACCTTGATTTCCGAATGATATGCAAAATTTGAGCGACAGTCCAGTGCTGCTTCTCTGTAGCCCAGGTCAGGCGCTTCTGCCGCTGTTTCTGGTTCAAAAGTGGCTTGACCTGGGGAATGCGGCACCTGTAGCCCATTACCTGCACACACCTGTGCTCGGTGGCTCTGGATTTACATTTACATTTACGCATTTTATCCAAAGCGACTTACAGTGCACTAATTACAGGGACAATCACCCTGAAGCAACGTGGAGTAAAGTGCCTTGCTCAAGGACACACTGGTGGTGAGGATTGAACCAGAACCTTCTGCATGTCAGTTAGGTGGTTTAACCCACTGGACCACCATCTCCTCTGGATGTTTCTACTCCAGACTCAGTTCTCGTTCTGCAGCGTTTTTTGCCACACTTTTCCTTCCCACAGACTTCCCACTGAGGTGCCTTGAAACAGCACTCTGGGAACAGCCTATTCGTTCAGAAATGTCTTTCTGTGTCTTACCCTCTCGCTTGAGGGTGTCAATGATGGCCTTCTGGACAGCAGTCAGGTTGGCAGTCTTACCCATGATTGTGGTTTTGAGTAATGAACCAGGCTGGGAGTTTTTAAAAGCCTCAGGAATCTTTTGCAGGTGTTTAGAGTTAATTAGTTGATTCAGATGATTAGGTTAATAGCTCGTTTAGAGAACCTTTTCATGAAATGCTTTTTTTTTTTAGATTGGGTTTTCATGAGCTGTATGCCAAAATCATCAGAATTAAAACAATAAAAGACCTGAAATATCAGTTGGTGTGCAATGAATCTAAAATATATGAAAGTTTAATTTTTATCATTACATTATGGAAAATAATGAACTTTTATCACAATATGCTAATTTTTTGAGAAGGACCTGTATATTTTTTTAATATTATTTGTAGAACTATCTGGTGTATATAAGATCTTTCAGACAGCATTGGTCAATGCGCTTTCATGTTAACTTCATTGTGTTGGCCTTTACAGGTGGATGCTCAATTATCACACTAATCAGCAACCTAATAATGAGGGTTATGCATTTATATCTTTGGAATGAACACACCATGCCAAAAAGTTTGGTGAGAACCTTTTCTGCACACAAAATTCGCAGTTTATGGGATCCACTGTTTGCCATCCAATCTTCTATCTTAAAAAGGGATAACAAAGAATACAATTTTCTTCCTGAGAACTTTGACAATTATATATGCAATGGCTAGATCTTACTATTTGTGCAAACTGCCAAACCGAGAAAGACGATCTCCATGATTTCCACAGAGAGGGTAGAGAGTTCCACAAGACACTGACAGGCTAATTCGAAGTTATCAAGGGAGCTTTTATTGGCCCAATTCTTTTTCAGTTGTCTTCATATTTTACAACACATTTGCTCTAGAGGAAAATTATTATTGCTCACCATTTCCATATCAGGACTTTTAAAAGAGCTGTTGTGGAGACCCAGGTTTCCTGACCACAGATGTTCACAGCTACTGCTTGTCTGGATGGTTATTTTGGAGAATGTCTGAGATGGCCATTGGACTGTATTTGTCAAGACAAAATGCCAAGTCCAAAATGCAGCTGCTAGAGTTCTTACTAGGTCAAGAAAATATGATCACATAACACCATTTTTTTCAGTTTCAGTGCCTATTAAGTTCTGTATCAATTATAAAGTATTGCTACTGACCTATAAGGCCCTAAGCAGTTTAGCTCCCATGTATTTAACTGATCTTCTATCGGCTTACAATCCATCTCGCTCTTTAAGATCACAAAACTCTGGGCTTGTGGTAGTACCTATGATATCTAAGTCCAATAAAGGAGGAAGAATGTTTTTATACTTGGCACCCAAACTCTGGAACAGCCTTCCTGATAATGTTCAGGGTCAGACTCACTCTCTCAGTTTAAGTCTAGATTAAAGACGGATCTCTTTAGCCAAGCATTCACATAATGCATCTCATAACCTTGTACTCCAGTTATATCAGTGCACATGATTGTCTTTGCTTAAAGGGTTACTTCAGTGATTTAGCATTAAAGGGTTAGTTCACCCAAAAATGAAAATTCTGTCATTAATGACTCACCCTAATGTCGTTCCAAACCCGTAAGACCTCCGTTCATCTTCGGAACACAGTTTAAGATATTTTAGATTTAGTCCGAGAGCCTTCTGTCCTTCAATTGAAAGTGTATGCACACTCCACAGTCCGTGTCAAACGCGGAAGAGAAGACAATGCTGAATAAAGTCATAGTTTTTGTTATTTTTGGACCAAAATGTATTGTCGATGCTTCAAAAGAGTCTAACTAACCCACTGATGTGACATGGACTACTTTGATGATGATGATGTTTTTCATACCTTACTTCCTACCTTTCTGGACACGGACTGTAGAGTGTACATACACTCTTAATTGAAGGACAGAAGGCTCTCGGACTAAATCTAAAATATCTTAAACTGTGTTCAAAATTTTCATTTTTGGGTGAACTAACCCTTTAAGCTTTGTATTTAAACTGGGTCATTTATGTAGTAGAAATGTGAAATTATTTTTGAATTTTGTACCTTCTAGACTGAGAAAAGACAGAAAATGTATTTTTGTCTCATGTGGATGAAGGACAACAACTCCCAGAATGCACTTGCTTTGCTGCCCTACGAGACCACTCCCAAAGCCACGGCTACTGGTTATCACTTGCCCACCATGACACCGCCCCACCTTCAAGTTCAGTTAGAGAATAGACACTACAATTAAAAACTGAACGCGTTAAACGCATTAAACGCTGTTCAATAAAGTGTGAGTGAGCCGAACGAAAGTCACTGCACAAACGCAGCAGGAGTCAAATTACATTCATCACGAGAGCTGGCGCGGCCTACATTCACAGCATGTGTTCAGTCTGGCGCGTTTTCAGATCATGGCCTATGGAAGCTTAAATTTCATAGGAATTCATTTGAAAAGTTGAAACACTCACTTTGCTCCGCACCACTCCGTTATGAATGCCCGAGCCAAGCAGCCGTGCACATACACATTCTGTGAGTGAGATGAGATCCCTCCCCTTTGTGCGGGTTAAAAACATGCGGAACTATAGCACCCTCTACTGTAATCTTCAGGCTCTGGGCAAAAAATCCTCCAATGACGCAAATGACAATATTTCCAGTAACTAGTGTCAGCTCCAGTCAAGATCCAGCTTCTTATGAAGACTTCAGATAACAAACACC
Organism: Gobiocypris rarus; assembly: GCA_023029165.1. Classification (NCBI taxonomy): domain Eukaryota; kingdom Metazoa; phylum Chordata; class Actinopteri; order Cypriniformes; family Gobionidae; genus Gobiocypris; species Gobiocypris rarus. Next base: position 24,193,920 of record CM040920.1, read on the forward strand.
TGTGAAGAGACGACTCCAACTCCTGCGAGGACTTCATATGACGCAGCACAGCATCAACACGCACCCATTTCGTAATTTATTTTTTATTAATTTATTTATTAATTATACATTGTTGGCTAACTGTGTGCTTTGTATATGTACATTTCTGAAATACACTATTTAGACACAGTCTCCTCTGATAGCAAATCACTTTAAATTGTAATGTAGATGCATGCATTTTCTGTGAAGCTGCTTTGAAACGATATGTATTGAGAAAAGTGCTATACAAATAAATGTGAATTGAATTGAACTGAACAAAAGCAAACTGTGTAGACAGATCCGATAGAAAGAGAAAGGGAAGAAGGTCTCCTCTGGTGTATTTACAGCCACTGCAAATAATCCACCTGAATAGTTCTCTCAGGGTGTGAATTTTGCATCCTTGAAGGACACTTCAGGAAGGGGACGCCATTTGTAGGGGTGTTCCAAATGAAAGTGAACAACCGAATGCTTTCATGAAGGGCCCTTCCAAATGTACGTTAGCAAAAGGAAAATGCGAGGGTCACTTCAAAGTAATTTAATCGTTTATGCTCATGTGACCCATGGTCGTGAATCCTCACCTATTAACTATTAACCTTGTTAGTGACATTCACTTCTTCTGTGGTTTCAGAGCTTGCAATTACAGATGGATGTCCCTGTTTGTGATATGTTATCCTAGTGTCAATGCCAGAATGATGCTGTATTCAAGGGAGCCAAAATGGAAAACACCTGTGGTGATTCTGGTGATGCTCTGTCTGGTAGAAAAACGTCTAAACATCTGGTTTAGTCTGAACTCTCTGAAGACTGCGGATGATTCTTCGTCCCTTTCTCTCACACTCAAGTATCCCTCGTTCCATAACCCCCCTTCTTTCTTTTTTTTTTTTTTTCAATATCATATGGAAAATGTATTTTCTCCACAAAGTGAGGCCAGAAAAAAATACTCATCTGGATTCTTCTACAGCAGCAGTGATTGATAGAGATGTAGCTGTTTTCATCTTAAAATGTTGGACAAAACAAATAGCTATAAATCTGAAACAGGGAGACAGTGGCCCGAGAGAAAACAGGGACAAGCGGAGTGAAAACTTTATGGCAGCAACAACGTTAATGGCAGCTTTGGATGATTTCAGGGGCCCAGCAGAATCAGACTCTAAGTGCTGATGCCAGTAAAAGGTGATTTCATTCATCTCCCATAACAGATTGATTTCTCCTTAAGTAACAGCCATAGTTACATTCCAGTTAGGCATTCCAAAATGCTTACATATTGATAGAGTTTATTTAACATATGTTTGGGTCATCATAACAGTGTTTTATTTATTTATTTTCTTTCAGATTCAAGCAAGTGACTGTCTAGTCTAAACATGGCCTGGAGTTTATTTGGTTCGTACCATCTAAATGTTTCAGAACAGTGTGTGAGTGATTATGATTATGTGCATGTGTGTTTCTCTGGCAAGTAGCATCTGAAGTCGGCTAAAGAGAAATGAATTTATTTCTGTCTGGAAAACATGACGCAGGTTTTACTTCCACAGGTGCAAAACAGGATGGGGACATCTTGTATTTTTCCTCCAGCTTCCTAAAAATCAAATCATCCAGTCGTCGAGATTTATCCTTCCCTTGAGAGAACACAGTTGAGACACAACATACCAGGAACATCTATGGAGCTTTTAGGTTTTCTGTCAACATTTCTTCCATTTCACCAAAAAATGATGGTATAAAATATATCTGCTGGATGGTACAGGAGAGTCAGGTATGAATTCTTTGATGAAATACAACCTGAGGATGATGTTATTGATGCACCATTTTGATTTCTTTCAACAGTCTGGCACTTCTCTTTGACAACTAATCACATTATGATTGAAGAAAAGCAAGCTAGACTTTAAAGGGAATGTTGGAACTTTCCAAGGCTGCTTCTGGAACTCTCAGGTTCCACAGAGGGCTTAGATTTTTAACGATATCTCAAGGCCTGTCTCCTGTGCTGGCATGATGAACAAAGTCCTGTGTGATGACCTCACAGGATCAGAATAAGTAGCAATCCTGTGCGATGATCTGACCCAACGGTCCTGGAGAACGGAAAGGACTTCTAATGTTTTTTTATTTATTGTGTTAAGGTCCCACACTCGAAGACCGTCACTATAAAGATAACGTTTCCTATTGTTTATATCCGCAGACAGTAATGTCTTACAGATGTGCACCCTCCTCATTTGTGCATTTAAAAACTGTAGCAGAAGCTGGTGAGCAGTGCATGTGCTCTGTTACTTTTTTGCTACTTTATTAATGCATCAGTTTCAAAACTTCCTAGAATAAAGAATTGTCCATCTTTGACTGTTTATTTTAGCTTGTCTAGTCATGTTGTCCATCATGTTGTAATTTTTGTAAATCTTTTCCAGTTCTTGTCCGAGATCAAATAAACATGCTCAGTTACATAACTCTTAAATTATGGACCCTATCATTTTGGGGATAACTGAAGGCCAATAACCTAGACTAAATTAAGAAACTTGAAATACATACAGTAATAAGGGATAATATAGCTTCCTATTTCCTTATTTCAATTCAAAGTGATAATCTGATATCGGCATTGCATGAAATTGTGATAATGTTGCATAGACACCCATATTCACAAAGTAAAATGACGATAAATGGAAAAGAAATAATGACAGAAATGCATCATGCAAGAATGATTACGCTTTAAGAGACACATAATGCTAGTTTAGTTAGTAAAGTAGAGCCATGGACAACCAAAAACACATTGAGCAAAACAGAAGAAAAAGTTGTTAGTTTCTCCTGAGTCACCAATGCCTGACAGGGTTTTGCTGTCTTGTTTCCTATCCTGTACTGGACAAAGTGCTTTTCAAGAGGGGGTTGGGACTCCCAGCATGTTAAAGTAATCATATTCTACTGGTGGACCTCACCACAGCCTTGGGAGTTCTCTCCAGGGCTTTTCCTGAGTCACTGGATCTGGGGCAAAGTAGCAGGCGTGCATCTCCATCTTGCCTCTTAAACCTGTCCGCCTGTCACAGCTGGGAAAAAAACATTCTTGTGTCCTGCTGTATTTAAGTTTTCTGTACTTAAGACAGCATGATTAGAGACTTAAATCTTCCTCCTCTAACCACACCAAGCTTACATTCTTTTTGAATGAAATAAGTTTGATTTGAGACCTGGAGGTCTTTTCAGTATATCACGGCATTAAGGAGGGAAATTACTAAAATTGAAACTATTGAATTTTTACGCTGAAATACCATGCAAAAGCGTTGTTGATTGAGAGCCCATGCATGAGAGCATGAAACGTTCTAATCATAAAGGGACTGCCTGCAGTGTGTGAACGTGCCGACATGGCTGTCGTCCCCCTTGGTGTGGAAGCTCAATTTAAAAGCAAGCCAAGCCAAATAAATGTTTATCCAGCATAAACTCTTTCTAGAATCCAAACCGATGTCAGCGCCAGCTTTTACAGGGTTGCCTGCTGTGGACCATGGATTACTTTGCATTAAATCCCTAACTTTTTTTCCCTTTTTTTCTTTCCTTTTTTATATATACAATGCTTCTTTTTATTATTTTGAAGACATCTAATGCTCACTAAAAATATATATATATATATATATATATATATATATATATATATATATATATATATATATATATATATATATATATATATATATTGACTTATCTTCATTAATTTTTAACAACTCAAAATAAAAATAAATTGTCATACTATACATTAAAAAGTAATGCCTAAATTCACTTGTAAAATTAAAAATTGATTTAATTGTTTAGTGTTTTAACAAAACAAAATAATGTGTCAATATGATGTAAAACTAAAGCTAGGGTAAATGAGGAGATGAAAAAAAAAAAAAAAAACATTCAGATCAAACTGATTGGTAAATAGAAACATTATGATAAAGCTGCAGTGAAATATTTCGCCAGGTTTTCCTTCTGAACAGACATCTTGATTATTAAATGAAAAGAGACAAAATGTTAAACAGACAATGCCTATACGGTAAATCACATAGGATCTTGTCCAGACAGTCACATGCAACACTTTCTCCTGTGTTCTCAATTCTCACATTTCAAGAAGAGATGTTTTTTATTTGACAGGTGCACACAATTCCTCTAAACACCCAATGCTTCTTCCAGGATTCTCCCTTTGGACATTTACAGCATAAGAGATAAAAGGAAAAGCCGGTAGGTTGTACATTTTTCATACTTCAAGCCTCCGACCTGCATTGTCTAAGAATGTCTGAGATTTTATTACTGGAATTGACTTGGCTTCACACTCTTATGTACAAACTCTCTGTCTACCTGAGATGATTTGGACCATCCCAGATTTATGATGTGCTCCTTGAGCTAGTTTTAACCAGTATTATATGCACAGCTTGACCCTAAGACTTAACTCTTCATGCAGATGTAGATGGCATCAAATATTGGCGATGTCTACATATATAATGATATTTGGACCTCTAAGCCTGTGACCTCCAGGGCCCTGATTATTTGTGAATATGTGAGCTTAGAGTATTTAGGCTTGTAAATCTGTTTGTAACTGTTTGTGCAAGTTAACAATACCCAACAGAATTCTAAGATTGCTGAACAATTTGAAAAGATTGGCAGTATATTTTTATATTAATCACTTCATAAATGTAGGTGCTTTTTTATGATTTTCAAAAACAGCCAAGTTTGAGAGAGAGAAATAAAAAATGAATTCTTCAGACTTTCGAAATGGTTTCAGCTGGCTTCGATGGTTTACACCAGCATACAGACTTGCAAGAGTGTTGATGGTTTTATGTTGGCTCTTAAATAGTCCACAAGACAGAACAGTAGGTTCTAGCCATGTTCCAATTAGGAATGCAAAGGAGACTGTCTAGACACGACATCCATGAGAAGAGAGAAAACCTTCACAGATGCATTCCCTGAGCATTATCTTACTTAGGCACAGCTAGGCCCACGTGCTCTGCGAATGTCTGAAAAATTGGAATGTGTGATGCTTACAAAGTTCTACACTGGCCCTTGAGTGTTGATTTATTAGATATTTTGGACAAGGATGGGTTCCCCAAAGCACTGTGTTAGTAGCATATAAGTACATGAGACGTTTCCCAAAACTGTTGAAGTGGGATGTTCATCAATTAACATGCGCATTGGAAAACTAATCCAGATCTTTTCATCAGAGACAAAGGTCAAATGAACAAGAATGCCTTTTGATCATTGCAAAATCATTACTGAGAATAAAAAATGCAGAGACTGCTTGTCACATAATGGGCCTGGAATTACATACAGATAATAGGGTATAATGTTAGATCTACGCATAATTGCATAGACTAGAGAGATGATATCTGATAACTTCACAAGAAATATGAGACTGTGCAACAGTTTTGGTGCATATATGAAATATATTAGTAGGCTTATGTAATTGTCAACATATTAGATTTCTGTGACTATGTGCTGAATGATCATTTATATACACCAATCAGGCATAACATTATGATATTGGGTTGGTCCCACTTTTGCTGCCAAAACAGCCCTGACTCATCGAGAAATGGACTCCACTAGACCCCTGAAGGTGTGCCATGGTATCTGGCACTAAGATGTCAGAAGCAGATCCTTTAAGTCCTGTAAGTTGCGACCTGGGGTCTCCATGGATCGGATTTGTTTGTTCAGCACATCCCACCAATGCTCGATTGGATTGAGATCTGGGGAATTTGGAGGCCAAGTCAACACCACAAACTCGATGTTGTGCTCCTCAAACCATTCCTGAACTCTTTTTGCTTTGTGTCAGGACGCATTATCCTGGTGAAAGAGGCCACAGCCACCAGGGAATACAGTTTCCATGAAAGGGTGTACATGGTCTGCATCAATGCTTAGGTAGGTAGTACATGTCAAAGTAACATTCACATGGATGGCAGGACCCAAGGTTTCCCAGCAGAACATTGCCCAAAGCATCACACTGCCTCTGCCGGCTTGCCCTCTTCCCAAAGTGCATTCTGGCACCATGTGTTCCCCAAGAAAGCGACGCACACACACCCGGCCATTCACGTGATGTAAAAGAAAACGTGATTCATCAGACCCGGCCACCTTCTTCCATTGCTCCGTGATCCAGTTCTGATGCGCACGTGCCCACTGTTGGCACTTTTGGAGGTAGACAGGGGTCAGCATAGGCACCCTGACTGGTCTGTGGCTATGCAGCCCCATACACAAGAACTGTGATGCACTGTGTATTTTGACACTTTTCTATCACAACTAGCATTAAACTTCTTGAGCAATTTGAGCTACAGTAGCTCGTCTGTGTGATCAGACCACACAGGCCAGCCTTCGTTCCCCACGTGCATCAATGAGCCATGCATCAACCGCCCATGACCCTGTCGCCGGTTAACCACTGTTCTTCCTTGGACCACTTTTGATAGATACTGACCACTGCAGAACGGGAACACCCCAGAAGAGCTGAAGTTTTGGAGATGCTCTGACCCAGTCGTCTATCCATCACAATGTGGCCCTTGTCAAATCTGGTCAAATCCTTACGCTTGCCCATTTTTCCTGCTTCTAACACATCAACTCTGAGGACAAAATGTTTACTTGCTACCTAATATATCCCAGCCCCTATCAGGTGCCGTGATGAAGAGATAATCAGTGCTATTCACTTTGGTGTATCTCGATATTAAGTGCACAAACACAACTTGAGGTAACTGCTGAACCATTTATAATTGTCCACATTGCATGTAATCACAACATAATTTATCTACATATTAATTGATTTATTTGAGCATACTTTTTTTAATCTTATTATTATTATTAATATATATTCTAATTATTTGTCTGACTTTACTAATATTAAATACTTTGTTTGACATGATGACAAACCTTTTTCCCTCCGTGTGTACCAGATTTTTTTCACATACTTTTTGTATTGGGGAGGCAAAATGTTGGAGATATTGGGGAAAGTTTGGCCTTGGTTCAGCACTGATGGCTTGTATTAGGTTTTGCACACTGGTTTGGTTTATAGGAATTGCTCCATCACAAAATAATGTGCAAAGTAACTAAGCCTAATTCAATTTTGCATTCAGCTACCAATAACATATATTTTCAGCCTAATTTAACACATTATCATGTTGAAGTCCATTCCACAGAATTTGCCAGAGCCTAAAGCTTTTTTTTCTCACTTTTGTCATAGAGCCTTTTGTCTGACTTGCTGGAGAAAGCTGGTCTGATAGGCCATTATAAGAATCCTGGTATGGCTTTAGACACATCTCTCACCATTGTGCTCATGCAAACCTTCACAGCTTGCTGGGTAAGTGTATTAAAGAGTTTCACTGGGGCACATTTGTGGAACAAACCGTGGAGCAGGGCCTCTGATTTCCTTTATTTGTGGTGGAGCCCTGGAGGGAGAGCTGTCACTCAAAATATGCTGGTCTGCAGAGACTTGGGTATCACCACAGGAAGCTGGTGCTGATTATGGGAAATGGAGACTGATCTCATGTTTGGCCTGAGCAGACATGTACTTAAAGTAGAGGGCAGAGCAACAGGCCACTAAGGCATGAATAGAATATTAAGGGACAGCTTTACTTAACAGGGCAAATTAGCGTGAGAGTGCAATTACAAAAAAAGCACAGATGGGAGTGGAAAGTTCTGCGCATGATCTAATGACGACATGCATTTCTAAAATGACCAAAGACATTATGTTTTTGGGTGTTAAATAGTGGTGCAAATACCAGTGAATTGACGATTGCAAGCCTTAGTAAATCAGCTTTCATGATTCATTTAAATACTCTCCTCCCATACATTTTGCATTTGAAAGAGAAACGCTTACAAATACATAGGCCTATGCAATAAGATCAGCCGCAAAAAATAACCGTCCCTGGGCCTTTTCAGCACAAATTTTTCACTGTGTGTCTTCAGTAAATCCTGACAGTAGTTTTTTAACCAACAACGCCAAAAGAGGGTTTGTGCTTGGCGCAAGCTGTTAGTAAATCTTGCCCTAAAGCTTCATTGCTTGTGTCTATTTATCTTCCCCTTAGGCTTGATGCTATCAATCACCTGACGCAAGTTTAAATGTATGACCTGTTGTACCAATAACCTCTGACAGGAGGATCAAGAACATATTGAAAATGATTTCTCTCGCTTAGTCTACGCAGCCATTTTCCACTCTCTGAACGTGCCTATATCGCGGCTAGTCATTTGGGTGCGTCAGGCTGTGAAAGCCGTGACTCACCATCTCCAGTGCCTCTCCATCTCCAGTGCCTCTCCACAGGAATGTTCCTCTATGTGTGAGGCTGAATTCACATCTGGATATGGAGATGGAGATGGAGCTTAATTCCCTGAATCTCAGCACTATAACCCTTTTCTGTGTGACACATCAGCTGCTAAAGCCTGGTAAACCAACTTCTCACCTGTTTTCCTCTTTTATCCGTTTCAAAGACCTCAAGAAATGGAGTGTTAATGTGCTACAGCCATGATTAAGTGGATGTTTGTGTTTTTTCTTATCATAGTCACACATGGTAGCCTCCTATGTGCCTGACTCAATATATTTTTGCAGAGAGGGGCCAGAAGAACAAGCCAAATAGCTTATGAAAACGCCAACCAAATAGAAAACAGGTAGTCTTTATGAGCAGCTTTTCTTTTTTTCTGCTGTGGAACACAACATAAGTGCTTCTTCATAAGTCAATGGTTCTAGTGTTGTTTTGGACAGATTTGACTTTCGGACAGAAACGCATTCTTTAGAATAGCGTCTTCTGCGTTCCACAGAAGAAAGGCATACAGGTTTGGAATGACATGAGAGTGATTAAATTAAGACAGAATTGTCATGTTTGGGTGAACTATCCCTTTAATAGTTCAGTCAGAATGCATGTGAAAGGAGCAAGTTGTACACGTGAGTAGCTCAGCTTTATATCCTCCAGGCTGTCCAAATTCTCCACAGAGAAACCAGTATTGGATCTCGAAGACAAGGGTCCTTGAAAGTCTTCTGCCAGGTTCATGTGTGAGTTCCACTACCAATTTGAAAAAGTAGCATCTGGGTTTGGTTAGTTTCAATTAACCCAATTCAAATAGTCCCTGCAGAGAGGAGGGAACAATTCCTGGGGAAATGCTCTTGTGAACTTGTGTTATTGTTTTGTGAAGGATCCCCATCACACACTCTGAGGGAGGTTAGGGACGTATTTCATTTTTGAGACGAGAAATAAAGCCTCAGCACGACCGCACTGCAGAAGAAACTCAAAACAGTGTCTTGCTCCATGGGTTTATTCTCGGGTCTGGGGCTGGGGGGATGGAAAGAAAGTTAAATATTATGTAATTCATGATGAAAGTGTAATTCCTTCTATATTATCTGAATTAAATCAGTCATCAAGTAAGTTTGTTTGTGTCTGGAGAGATCAAACGTTTGGCTAAAGGTCGTCAGGTTCAAATTCTTCCATGAGTTTTCTACAAATTAAACCCCGGGATAACGGAATGACATATAGTGACTCCATCAGAAATCTGATCTTATCATCATGAAAAAATGTCTGGCTTCATTTCTGCCATAGAAAAAAAAAAAAAGTAAGGAGCCAATGGCAAGTGTTATAAACTAGCTGAACCTTGAACCAGTGAACCACTTTTGCGAAACTATTTTAGGAGCCCAAGGGCAAGACAAGGAATGCACACAGTAAGGAGGTAAAATAAGCAAAACAAGGAATGATACAATGCAGCAGTTCGCCTGTCAGTCTCGTTTTTGGTCCGAGTACCTTTGAAAAAGTAAAAAAAATGCCTCTCCCACTGTTCATCCATTTCCTCTGCTGTCTCAGTGGTCTCAGCTATCCCCATGTAATGAGGTCCAAAACTCTGAGACCGCATACAAATGTTTCAAAATCCTGTTTAAACCTTGTAATAAACATTTAATAACTGTAAAATTGAACATTTTTAAACAAAGAAACCTGACTAAATGAATGAGATAATTAAGAAAATTCAGTTGTGAACTATATGATGCTAGAATGAAGAAGAAGAGTCTATGACTCTTGGTCTTTTTAAAATCATATGACTAAATAATTTTTTTTCATATTGTTGCTGATAAACATGTAAAAACTAAAACAAAAAATCTATACATTTTACTATTAGTTTTATATATGATTTTATAGCGCAAGTAGCATTTTTAGAATATAATAGGATATTGGTTTGGTAGGATATTAAGATGTTTCCAAGCTCTATAGCCATTGGCTATAAAATAGATGGCAAAAATAATGTTGTTATTTAAAAAATAGAGAAAAAAAACACAAAATCCTTTAGAAATTATATTAACCCTCTGGTCCTCTTCATTTAAGGGCTTCAAAAAAGTGACCGAGGCAAAAGCAAGCAAAGGCCAGGATATATTATTTCTGTGAAACAAATCTATGTTACTCGCCCATCGAGAAGAAATAGCTAAAGCAACCTCTGCCTTCGCTCCTTGAGTTCTCTCCAGCGCTGGAAAGCACAACTGATACTTCTTGCCTGGTCGTAAGTCTTCTTTTTTCTAAAGAAGTTTTGGTTGTGTCTATTTTGCACTCTACATTGCGTTGCACTTTTTTTCTGGATCATGGCTGATTTGTGGTTTGTATCACCAAAAGATTCCCAGAATTTTGTATTTTTGCGTATTTCCAATTCATTTCTATGTCGGTCATTTTTTGACCGCGAAGGAGACAAGTGTGATGATTTTGTCCCCGACCCTTTAACATAACCGAAACATCTCCGTGATTTTGTGTGTGTGTATGTGTGTGTGTGTGTGTGTGTGTGTGTGCTCACATTGGCTAGCTAATGCGACAAAAGTCACCAAGTGCCTTTTTTATTAAAAAAAAAAAAAATTCAAAGTGTAAAATGTTTTGGTCATTTTTGACCGAAGAGGACCAGAGGGTTAAGGAAATTGAAAAGAGGAAATCTAGAAATTGATTTCAGTGACCTAAATACTTTGAAACCAAGACACACCAAGAGTCATAGCACAAAAAAGGTTCATGAAGGAATGGCTAATTGGGTTTTAGTCAACAAAAAAATAAAAAACAAAAGTCATTTTTAAGGGTTAGGTCTAATAGATATCTCCCTCTTTAGCAAATGATTGCACAATTATATTTTAATCGCAGTGACCGTGGTTTAAGCGTCAAATCTGGAGAATTTATGAAAGTCTAAATATATAATTGAACCACCACAGGCCACACTTTTCCGCTTCAGCAGGGAAACCAGATTTATCTTACTGACTGATCCAATGACATCATCTCTCTTTTCCTGACAAAGAAATATTACCCACAAGCCTGATTTATGTTGCCTGTCCCACAGTTTGAATAAGAGAATCCGACTGTGAAACTGGAGACTAAAAATAATGAAATGTTCTTAATTAGTCTGTAGTGCACTTCTTTAATGGATGATGCTTTGAGTCTACTTTTTTCTTTTCTTCTTTTCTTCAGTAACAACAAAATCATTAAGTTTAATCATTCAGAGCGAAACGTGAGCCAATGCCAAACTGACTTTCGGAATGTCATTATCTCACATAGCCCATATTTGGTGCTTCTTTCGCTTTGCATTACTCAAAAATAAAATGTAATCACACATGCTCATTTCTGACTTTTACAAGATTGGAAACTGTGTAAATTGCCCAAGCGGAAAGGAACATAAAAAATAAATTGGTAACAAAGTGAGAGAAATAGAAAAAATATATTATAACAATAAAAAAGATTTCCCTGGGGTCTAAGACGTAAAATGGTTAAGATAAAATGGGAATTCTAAAGACTTCGAATAGCATTCTCTCATTGTTAGCTCAGAGTGCAATGTCAGTCTGGAAGTCATTAGCTAAATGTTCCGTTTTAATGGCAGATATATGAATACTTTGGGAGGTGAAGAGAGGGGAAGGCTATCTGCTTATTATGTAATGTAGGCATCAGGTTCTGTGACGTAAGGAGAATCAGACTTGGTTATGCTAAGATCACTGAGACTGTAATACGGTTCAAGGCATTGTTTATTTGGGAATATTAAGCAAACGTGGTGCATGCAAAACCCTCTTAATATTGGCAGACTTTCCTAATTGAATTATCATGACACATCAGAAAACATGTGAAGTTTTTCTCCTGTCCATCCCTTTAAGATGTATCTGTTCTGTCCATCAGTTTCTATATCCTTGCTTTATTCCACTTATAAGTTGAAAGTACAGTTTCTTAGAAAGTGTTTCTCTTTCTAAAAATCTCATCATTTATTATCCATACAAAGGCAACAAGAAAGAAAAAAGATGTTAAAGATGATAAAGATTGATGATTCTTCTGAAAATTTCCTTTGAACATGGACACATATTGGACCAAAAGCAATCTGGTAAGCTTCCCAGATACCCCATTGGGTCAGTCTATGGTCAGAATGTTCTTTCTGTCCGAACTATGTTTGCTAGATATAAACTCCCACAGTCATCAGTTCAGAAAACGTATTTTCAAAGCCATGCCCTTTCCTCTGCATCAAAGTGATAGTTCTATAATGCATTTATAGAAGCCATTATAAAATGTTATGAATGTTTTTATTATTGCAGTTGGCCTTTAAGGTCAAAACTGACTGTTTAACTTATAGCTACACATAAAAAGGTAAGCTCAGGATCGTGTGATGTGCTTTGGCAGGCACTCTTGTTCTGCGTGCGTTATGTAATTAACGAGGAACTTTTCTCAAGAGCTGATTATAAAACACACATCTTGGCAAACCAGCATCAGAAACTTTTTGAAAAACCTGGAACTGTAATTTAGACTCCATGGACACAAGGATAGAAGAATTATTATTTTGCTCACTCTCATATACGCACTTTAAAGAGGGCAGAACTCATGGGGATACTTTCTCATTTCAGACATGCGGGATATATGCGGGATATAATGTCATTTCCAGCATATAGTAGTGAAATACACAATGATGTCATCCTTTTAGGTCTCTGCTGAGGCCAGATTTTGGTCTGAATTTTTTTACCTAGGGCATGTTGTAAACATGTACATCATCTGTCTCATCTGCTGTAGTATATCTCCACTTCGCATGCTTTTGTAAGATGTTCCCACTCAACACAAATGGATGGAATGTCTACCTTTGTGTTTTCAGAAAGGGATGGAGCATATTTTCAAAGGAATGTAATGCTCTTTAATAGAACAGGTCAAATTAAAGTCATAAATCTTAAATGGTAAATGCCACGTTGTGCTGCGCTGGTCTTTAACTATTCAGTGTAAATAAGAATTTATAAAGACCAGCTTCCTTTCTGTCTGTCCATCTATCTATCTATCTATCTATCTATCTATCTATCTATCTATCTATCTATCTATCTATCTATCTATCTATCTATCTATCTATCTATCTATCTATCTATCTATCTATCTGTCTATCTGTCTATCTGTCTATCTGTCTGTCTGTCTGTCTGTCTATCTACCTGTCTGTCTGTCTGTCTGTCTATCTATCTATCTGTCTGTCTATCTACCTGTCTGTCTGTCTGTCTGTCTATCTACCTGTCTGTCTGTCTGTCTACCTGTCTGTCTGTCTGTCTGTCTATCTATCTACTATCTGTCTGTCTATCTATTTATCTGTCTATCTATTTATCTGTCTGTCTATCTATCTATCTATCTATCTATCTATCTATCTATCTATCTATCTATCTATCTATAGATAGATAGAATGTCTGTCTGTCTGTCTGTCTGTCTGTCTGTCTGTCTGTCTGTCTATCTATCTATCTATCTATCTATCTATCTATCTATCTATCTATCTATCTATCTATCTATCTATCTATCTATCTGTCTGTCTGTCTGTCTGTCTGTCTGTCTGTCTGTCTGTCTGTCTGTCTGTCTGTCTGTCTGTCTGTCTGTCTGTCTGTCTGTCTGTCTGTCTGTGGGACATGTTTGGTATTTGATACTGGGCTACAGAATGGATAAATACACACTACTGTTCAAAAGAAATCCTGCATATTAGAATTCAGCTTTACATCACATAGATGTAAGTTTATATTCACATAGAAAGCTATTTTAAATGAAATTAATATTTAAAAATATTATTATTGTGATTAAATATTTTGGAGACATGATAATGTACTGCACACTATAAATAACCCCAAAAGGCATTTTTAGGTGTCTGGCATTTGTCTAAGGACACTTATTTTTACTCCTTTTCGCTATAAACCTGACCTCAAACTTAGCCTTCTCACATACCTATGCTCACATTCAGGTCTTCACCGCGACCCCAACAGCCCCAGGCGCGATTCAGAAGTGCATTAGCTAATGAAAACTGTCATGACGTGCTGTCACAGCAACAACCCAAACCTCTCCAGCCACAGTGTAACCCGCCTCCAGCCCCCCCAAACCCTCCCTTTTGAAAGCAAATATGCGCGCCCCAAAGATAAAATTCAAGAGAGATCAGTTATGAGGAGGGAGCCCGCGTGAGTCCGGCATCATCTGGATTTATCACGTATCAGCCTTGGAACATCGACACATTGTTTAGTAACACCTCCTGATTGACTGCATTTTTCTGCGAACCGTGTAAACCGCTTCGTGCGCGATTTTTAAATGTTGTGCTCGGGGACCCGTGGCATCTCCAGGTTTTTACGCAATGATTTTTTGATCATTATCGTGGGTTTATCATTGTGGAACTGACTGAGGAGTAGCACCATTCGTTATTTCGTATTGTGCTTAAAACTCAACTTATTTTGTTAGTGCATTTTTGCAAAAAGATTACGGAGTTTGCCTTTGGTTTGGGTAAGTGAGGTGCCACTATTACTATTCTATTGTTGTTATGGGAAGTCAGAACAAATGTGGTGGGGCTTCTTAAAAGTATGTGTTATTTTTTTTTACAGAGGGTATATACGTTTTAACGGTGTTACTGATTGTTTTCACAACCACAAAAGTGCCATTACATTTTAGTCAGAGTGCACCAAATAGACGCTCGTTTCTCAATTACGCATGCCATTGGACGGCTTGATAGTGGATTTGGGTATGTCTAATAATGTGTTTTTAATTCTAGGTGAGGTATCCAGATTTTCAACCGAGGAGAGCCACTGTGAGGCAGGTAATTTAAGTAACGTGAACAATTAATATTTGGTTACTATTGTGATCCATAGAAGAATGATTCTCCGAAGAAGTCTCCGAATATTGGTCCTTTTGCTTCTGTTCACCTCTGTGAAATCTCAAGGTAATAATGTAGGATTTTTCCATGTATTATGCATCGGAATAATCTGTATTACTTTTTTTGATGTAATGAATTTGTGTATCATCCTAAAACCTTTTAACTATACTGGTTAACAGGAACTAACAATTTCAGGTATTTCTAAAGCATTTATTCATCTCAGTTAATGTTAATCTCAACATTTACTAATATGTGATTAAAATCAAAAGTTGAACCTAACATGAACCAAAAACAGTTGTTGTTTTTTATTAATTGATATTAACAAAGATGAATAAGCACTGTAACAAATATATTGCCCCTTGATATTAGTTAATGCATTAACCTTAACTACTGGAACCTTCTTGTAAAGTGTTACCATTATTTAAATTTTACTATTACAATTATATCATTGTTAAATATACAACAGCGTACAATTGGCGACAGCCCAAATTTGCTTTCTTTTGGTATCACAGAATAGCTCAGGATGTCCTCTGTAAGACTTAAAATGATGGTCTGGATCATGGTTGTTCACAAAAAACTTTTTTTCATAATTAATACATTTACATATAGCCTAGACTATTAACAAGGGAAAGTGTGTTTTTATCTCCTCTGACTACCCATTATTTCAATTCTTTATCCATCTTCAACCACCTTTTTGCCATCATTTTAAATGGCTCTGTTTAACAGTAAAAAGTCAGAGTTCATGTCAACTAATAGAATAACCAAATGTAAAATAATAGCAAAACATATACCCCTTTTTAGATGCGCAACTGGAAGATGAGACCGTTTTTGACTTGTTTGAAACCAGTGGGATCACACGCAAGACTAGCGGTGTGAAGCTTTTCAAGGGTCTGGACAGCGATGCTCCAGCATACCGCTTCATCCGTTTCGACCAGCTCCCCTCTGTCAGCTCCTCAGCGCTACAACAGCTTCTTTTGCAAATTCAAAACAATGAAGGCTTTATTCTGACAGCCACTCTGCGCCAGGACCGCACATCCCGTGGCACCATTCTTGCACTGGAAGGCCCCGGAGAGCGCAGGCAGTTTGAGGTCGTGTCGGATGGGAGAACCAACACTCTAGATTTGGTGTACTGGTGGGCCGACGGCTCACGCAACGTGATCTCTTTTGAGGATGTAGACCTCTCGGATTCGCAATGGAAGAATGTTACACTCTATGTGCATGGAGAGACGGCAACTTTGTACATTGGTTGTGGACTCATTGATAGCTTCATTCTCGATGAACCTTTCTATGAACACCTGAGCGCAACCAGTGCCCGTATGTTTGTGGCCAAAGGGTCAACCCGAGAAAGCCATTTTAGGGTATGTTTCATTTCACATTATTAAGAAAAATAAAGTGCATGCAAGTAGAATGCATTAGGACATAATCTACAGGATATCAAGAATAGTAACTAATATTTTTTTGCTCATTGTAAGGCAATTTAGTCAGCATTAATAGCTGCAGAGCAAGCCAAGCAAGTGGCTGGAAAATGAGTAATAAATTACAGCTGATCCTCAAGCGTTCTATAAATCTAACCCAACTTCCCATTCCTGGGAGATATATGTGAACAGTCGAAAATTGGCAAAGTAACCCTGACAGCAGCTGTTGTTTCTTTCAGGGCTTGCTGCAGAATGTACGTTTTATCTTTGACACCCCACTTGAGGACATTCTGGAGAGCAGGGGATGTGATCTTGGAAACCCAGGTAGGAGGGGCTTGTGAGTCTTAACATTCTTTTAACACGTTTAGCCAGCCAAAAGAGATTTGTGGGATTAAGATGAAGTTCCTGTTTAATGGGAACTGCTGTACTGAATGTATAACTCACAGACAGGAATGGATTTGTTCAGTAATGATGTCCGTTTTTGATGGAATATATTTAGTGTTTAATTTTTCCTCAGTGTCATCTGAATGATGGCTATGGAAAGAATGGGTTCTTGAGCTAGGCTTTTGACATCCCTAGCTCAGGGGAAGGTTTTTGGCTCTTGACAGTTAGCTTTATAAATAAACATGCTTAGAGGGGTTCATGCTTGTGGAGACCTGTGCACAATCACTCAGACTAGGAGCCACCAGCCTGACTGATGGAATTATTAGCATGGAATTGCCATAATGTGCATGTATTACAAGCCTGTATTTATCTAAGTAGGCCATCCATCAATCCGGTCTGACGTTGTATGTGTTTTCAGAGCACATCAACCCTCTTGATTTAGTTTTAAGGTTGGTATGTTTTTGTAAATGTACAAACATGGTGTATATCTCAGCTTTATCTTGTATCTAAATGAGTTTACGTTGTTACATTGTTAGAAGTAAAGTGTTGGGTCGGATAGATGGGTCAGTAGGTCATAAGATGAAAAATCAATGCAACTATACACATTCATATTGCTATACACACACAGACACAGAGAGAGAGAGAGAGAGAGAGAGAGAGAGAGAGAGAGAGAGAAACACTTTTATAGCCACTTGAGGAAATGAGCTCTACAGATATAGAAAAATAGCCCTGGCTTCAAGGCAAGGCAAGTTTATTTATATAGCACATTTCATACACAGTGGTAATTCAAAGTGCTTTACATAAAAAGGAATTACGCAAAGAAATAAAAATATCATGCATAAGAAATAAAAATAACAATAAAAGCAGAGAATAAAAATTATTAATATGATTGATACATTTGGGGGCATCCCTAACTGAATTGAAGAGTCTGAGTAGTGTCCATGACGTCACCCATAAGATTCTGCAGAGCAGTTTTGAAGCGTAAAGTAGGGACGAGCTGGCCGTTGCCATCTCAGCAGCGCGTCATCAACCGTCACTCCCGGATAACAGAAAATGGGCAAAGAGGCGGGATGTGGGCGGAGCTGAGGTGACGCGATGACTAACAAACAACAGATAAATGGCTACCCACCTGCCACTCAAAGTGGCCATGCCCTTCATTATGCATATAACTTTAAGGCTTAATATAATGTAAACAAATGCGCTATAAAAAAATTCACCCCCCTCAGGGTTGTCCTGAAGGGAAAAAATAGCCGTTTAGACCAAAACTAGAATTTGTACCAGGCTGTAAACATGTTTTATTCTGCTGTAAAGTTTGGCATTTTAACATGGGGCTCAATGAGATTCTTCATTTGACAGCTTCCAGTGTCTCTTCACCGCTAATGAAGTGCACAAACTTTACACTGCCTTCATTTGACGGCTTCCAGTGTCTCTTCACCCCTAATGGAGTGCGTAAACTTTACACTGTCTTCCTTTGATGGCTTCCAGTGTCTCTTCACCCCTAATGGAGTGCGTAAACTTTACACTGTCTTCCTTTGATGGCTTCCAGTGTCTCTTCACCCCTAATGGAGTCACTTTACACTGTCTTCCTTTGATGGCTTCCAGTGTCTCTTCACCCCTAATGGAGTGCGTAAACTTTACACTGTATTCCTTTGATGGCTTCCAGTGTCTCTTCACCCCTAATGGAGTCGTAAACTTTACACTGTCTTCATTTGACGGCTTCCAGTGTCTCTTCACCCCTAATGGAGTCGTAAACTTTACACTGTCTTCCTTTGATGGCTTCCAGTGTCTCTTCACCCCTAATGGAGTGCGTAAACTTTACACTGTATTCCTTTGATGGCTTCCAGTGTCTCTTCACCCCTAATGGAGTGCGTAAACTTTACACTGTCTTCATTTGACGGCTTCCAGTGTCTCTTCACCCCTAATGGAGTGCGTAAACTTTACACTGTCTTCCTTTGATGGCTTCCAGTGTCTCTTCACCCCTAATGGAGTGCGTAAACTTTACACTGTATTCCTTTGATGGCTTCCAGTGTCTCTTCACCCCTAATGGAGTGCATAAACTAACACTGTATTCCTTTGATGGCTTCCGGTGTCTCTTCACCCCTAATGGAGGGAAACTTATACACTTATTCACCTGCTTTAAAAAAGTGTATAGTATTTACACCATCCACGACTTATGGTGTCTCTTCACTCACACCAAAATGATCACTCTCCTCTAAAGCTTTCCCACCAGATATCCTAAATTTGGGATGTCCCTATCTAAATGGAAGAATCTGAGAGTTTCGGTTTGTGATTTTACACTAGAAGCCCTCTTCACCCCTAATAGTGTGTGAAAACATATATACCTGCTTTCCACAACTGTATATTCACACAAGGAAGTTTTTGAGTGTCTAGAAAATGTTCAACAAATACACAGGCTGATAATCTATGTGTCATTTATACAAAAATGATGCAGCTATCTTTAATGCTGCTGCATTAATCTTTGTGCCTTTGTTATCTGGCAATATCAAAGGAATTAACTGAAGATATTCACAACATATAATCTAGAAAGTAAATTCTGTTTCATGTTAGACCTAATAATAGTTCATTGGGTTAACTCACACTGCTGCCCCACCCTGGCTTTAAAATTATACTATGTTCCTTTGGAAATAACTTCAAAAATTGTGCTTCTAAAAATGGCAAACAAGAATTGCTGAGATAGGTCTATGTGCCTAGAAATAGTTTGCTTTTGGTTACATGTGTGTTACATCACAGGAGCCCATGAAATGTTTTAATTTGGCTTCCTATTACAATCTTCAAGCGCCTGAGTGTCGTGTATAAAAAGGCTTTATTGCAAACAGGTTTAGTCGTCATGCTGTGAGATACCCAATGTCTGCATTCTCCATCCTTGTACTTGCCTTAAAGGTGAAGTGTGTAATTTCTCAATGTTAAAAGGCTTCCTCTAATCCCACCTAGCTAGGACAACTATAAGTAAGCCATATGATTACTTTGAAAAGTGTAAATACTGTGGCTCTGTGGCTCTATCAAAACATAGCTGTGTTTGTTTGAGCATCTCAACCAACCCGTCACAACATTGGCCTAACCAGTTCTGTGATTTAAGGGTAGAGCTAGCAGTTTGGTAGTTTTGGTTGACCAATGACAAATGCAATTTTCTCTCAGTGTATACACTGCCGTTTAAAAGTTTAGGGTTTGTACAAAGTCACTTATACTCACCAAGACTGCAATTAAGAAACTTTCTGTCAGGACCACTGTTGTCAAAGATGATTGACTATTAGCATATAGTTTGGATTGGCGTTATGGTTCTGTTCTGGGCAAAGAACTCCTGTGCATCCATGCAGCCTAGCATGGATAAGAGCAGGAGAGCAGCAATAACTCCCCTTAGGGTAAACAGAACAGAAACAACATAATGTATTTCAGATATTAGTAATGTACAAAATAGTCTGGTATTTAGTCTGATTCAAGGGGAATCAGAATACCAAATCCTGACTGACGAGAGGAGGAGCTGGGGATGGAGGAGGGTAAATGAGCGCTGGAGAAACACAATAGCTGCTGAAGGAGCTTATACATGCATGCTGTAATAGACATCGTATCCTTATAGGTAGATTTGATCAGCTGAAAATCAGCTGATGAACATGACCTGCCAGAACTGACGTTACGCTTGATTTTTGTGAAAACTGATACTTTTTTCAAGATTTTTTCAAGATTTTTTTTTCAAGATTCAAGATATTTTCAAGAAATATTTTGTATATTGTCTAATAAAGACATAAATACTAATCTTTTCATCATGCAAAGTCCTGGTGTGACTTTAGAAGACGTTGAATATAATAGAGAAATGTTGTATCGGTGCTTTTATAGTGTATAAACAGCCTGTGGTCAATATCTAATTTATGTCCCATGTCTTTTGAACCACACATCAGAATGAATTCTACATTAGCATTTCTTCTGTCCTTTCCCAGTGGAGGTGAATGTAGTCAGCGAAAGCACAGAAGAGGTGGAGGTTCCATCTTCAATAGCCAGCAATGTGATTGGCCAGAATACAGATGTTCCAGCCACCAGCTCCTCAGAAATGATGTGTGAACGTTCCTGTGAAGAACTGGCCAACCTCTTCCAGGAGCTCAAAGGTCTCAGAGTTGTTGTTAGCAACCTCATAGATGGTCTGCAGAAAGTGGTGAGTCCTTTTGTGTCCCTTTGACAGATCCGAATGTAAATCTTGAGCTAGACCTTATCAGGCCTAAACAAGACTAGGCACTTATAACTGCTGTCATTTAGAAAAGAGAAGTTTCCCTTGCCTCTAAGATCTCACATGCAGATATAGCATATCATATTGTTGATGTTAACTGATTTTGTCAGATGTTTAAAAGAACCTGAGCTCACTGCAGCGAGGGCAGTTAAGTTTGTGGGCACATGAATGCAATAGCTGGACCATACTTTGGTATCTACTCTCATAACTGTGACAGGAATGTGAGCTCAGTAAATCACAGTGTTAGATGTTTCTGTTGGAAAACATTAAAACATTTTAAATATATGAACATTTATAGTTATTTTGACTGTTTGTTATGTTTAAATGTGTGGAAAGCCTGAATTACATCTCTTTGCAGTATGAAGACGGACAGTGATTCAGTTCATTTCAAACTGTTTTTTTAATATTTTTAGACAGAAGAAAACACAGCGATGAAAGAGGCACTAAGTAAGATGCAGAATCTTTCAGAACAGAGCATGTGTTGGCAAGATGGCCGTATGTTTGAGGACAAAGAGGACTGGATTGTGGATAGTTGCACAAAATGTACCTGCCAAGAAGGCAAAGTTGTTTGTCGTCAGATCACTTGTCCTCCAGTGGCATGTGCCAATCCCTCCTTCATCGATGGCGAATGCTGTCCAGTATGCCTTCGTAAGTGCAACCAGTAGCCTACTTGTTGTTTCTATTATTTATTTATATAGATTTTTTTAACACTTTACAATAAGATTTAATTAGTAACATGAACTAATAATGATCTGCACTTCTAAAGCATTTATTAACCTTAGTTAATGTTAATTTCAACATTTACTAGCACATTTTTAAACCAATAGTTGTATTTGTTAACATTAGTTAATGCACTGTGAATGATTTTTCAGCTTTGCCGTAACATGAATAAATTCCGTAAAATATATTCAAATAGAAACTCTTATTTTAAATTGTAACAATAATCACAATATTGCTGTTTCTGATCAAATAAATGTAGCGTTTGTCCTCATTGTCCTCATTTTTTTAAAAATCTTACTGACCCCAAACACCTAAATGGTACTTATAAATCATGCAACATATTGCATTTGTACATTTACTTATGATGTTGTATACGTCTTGTATATGTCTAGCAATGGACAGTGAGGACGGCTGGTCTCCATGGTCAGAGTGGACTCAGTGCACAGTCACGTGTGGGAGCGGCACTCAACAGAGGGGGCGCTCTTGTGATGACACAAGCAATACATGTTCTGGACCCTCGATTCAGACACGCAAGTGCAGTTTGGGAAAATGTGACCGCAGAGGTACGAATACAAGCATTGTGTGATAACTTCTCATGGGTCTTTGTAGCACGCTTTATATTAACATTGTTTTGCGCTCCCAGTTCGTCAGGATGGTGGCTGGAGCTTATGGTCTCCCTGGTCGTCCTGCTCAGTGACATGTGGTGAGGGACTGATCACACGTATCCGTCACTGCAATGCTCCAGTTCCACAAAGAGGTGGCAAAGACTGTGAAGGAGACGGACGAGAGACACAGAGCTGCCACGCAGACCCTTGTCCGAGTGAGTGTTGCTTCCCAGTAATGAAACAAATAGGCTTCAAATGTGTTAACAGCATTTCAAAAATGTAACACTGTTAAACAGCCCTACAAAATTTTAATCTCAACCCCCAAATTGAGCCCAACCACACACATACTCGTATAGAAACCATCTCATCCACCCTGCTGTTCAGATCTTAACTGGAAAACATAGAGAGAATGACGTCAGTCTTTCCATGGCTTATATTATCATTAGAGCAGGGACGCTACACAGATTTGGGCAATTTGTTCATCAGAGGATTATGGCAAAGATACTTATGACATGGGCAATGAATGAGATTCACCCCGGAGACACAGCAGATGCCTGGGAACACCCTGAGATCAGGGATATTGAATTTTTAGGATCTGGGATAACTTTTATTTTCAGTGAACAGCAGCAATAGAGGAGGGAGAGCTATGTGCATTGTGCCTTCTTGTTCTGAGCATTTATGTGTTATTTCCACATTAGCAGGGAATGTGCAAGCACACCGATTGAATTATTTTAGAGGTGTTACATAACATAACATGGGGTCCAAGTCAATTCATATCTAAAAATGGTATTTATTAGTTAGTTTCATACCTTCAGTATCAATATCTGTTCTTTGAAGTTTGCACTACAATATCTTAAAATTGCATAAGCTGATCAATGGCACAATAAAACTAAATAACAGCCAGTTTAAAACAAAACAAAACTAAATAACAAGCAGATGGACTTTGTCACATAAAAGCAGCCTAGTGCTTCTAAAATTCTAAAATTATGCAATAATATAAACATTCATTTCATGAGGTCACAAAACAGATGCTGTAGATGCCCTCCGGGGTCGCTGAGTCACTGCAGACAAATTTGTGAATCAAACTTTTGGACTGGGACATCTAATTGACGGAATAGTTCACCACATGTTGTGCCTGTTTCTCCATTTAGTTGATGGTGGCTGGGGTCCATGGTCTCCCTGGGCATTGTGTTCAGCAACATGTGGAGGGGGTCTGAAGAGTCGTGTTAGAGAGTGTAACAGCCCCGAACCACAGCATGGAGGAAGGAAGTGTCTTGGAGACTCCATTGAAAATGAAGTATGCAACCGACAGGAGTGTCCAATTGGTAAGAAAAACAAACTTAGGAATATATTGCTTATATGCCTTTTTAAAGTGCCTTTCCTTTTCAAACTCCTAACATCTCTTTCCTTAGCATAAGAGAAGTAAGAAAGAACTGTGTTGATTTCACAGACGGCTGTCTTTCAAACCCTTGCTTCTCTGGGGTTGAGTGTAGCACAGCTTCTGATGGGTCCTGGGAGTGCGGGCCCTGCCCGAATGGTTACCGTGGCAATGGAACTTCTTGTGAGGATGTCAATGAGGTAAACAAAGGCCCTGTTTACACCTGGTATGAAGATGCATTTTGGTTGATTGGCTCACAAGTAGATGAGGCATACATACCCGTTTACACCTGGTGTCTCTTTTGTCTACTTTCAACCACTTCTGTCCTGATTTCTTTGAGGGGATAGTCTATGGTTGGGTAAATGTATGTGTTTTTTTTTTTCAGATCTTTCGATCTAATGGACAAAATAGCTTGCGCAATTTACCTGTGAGTGCCAGGAATGCTCCGAGAACATTGTGCTTGATATGTTTTTGTCTTAAAATTAAACTTGGGTATTTAGCCGATGAAGTTTAAATCCCGTTTGGCTAACCTGCTTTCCATAATGTTTACGTGTTAGGTCAGCAGGCGGAGAGTGTGCAGTCTTTTGTGGCTGTTCAATCGCTTTTGACCACTATGAAAGCAATCCGGTTGAAAGATTTTTCGACTATCCCTGGAAGTAGTTGAAAGTGGACAAGCTCTAAATGTTTTAGACCCCATTTACACCTGTATTTAGCATCATCAACTTGTGATCCATTCAACCAAAACGCATTTTAATACTAGGTGTAAACAGGGACAAAATTAAATCAAACAATTTACATCTTAATTCCTACTTTTGAACAAATCAGTGTGCAAAAAAAAAAACGGCCTTGGTGGGGTTGGATACAAAAAGTGCTGTTATGCAACAAAAAGTAAGGGTATGATACAGATTAAAATATAAAAGTGCTGGCCCACTTTGAGCACTGCCTGAAACCCCAAGTATTAAAATTATTAAAACCCCAAGTATTAAAAAATTGCAGAATTGCTGTGAAAAAGGTCCATTATCTATTGTCAATAGTGTAGTGATGTATGAATCAGCTTACATAGAAGTAACTATCAAATTCTGTTCGTTTGGATATTAAAATTACCTTAACTTTAACACCTTAACTTGCCCTTTGTGTTTGTGCTACAGACATGAATGGTGCCTCAAATCACGGGGCTTGTTGAAGAGAGGTGTTTCAACTGTTTTTCAAAATTTTTCAATTGGCGGACATTAAAACAAAAATCACATATATTTACATGGAGGAAAGAACCAAAGCCATATCTAGAGACCAGAACATCATGGAGACTAGAGGGTCGGTTATTTTAACATGGCAACTGCCTAACAATGCGCTAGCAACCACCCAAAAAGCTAAATTTGTAGTGAACTTTAAAAAAAGGTCAATTATCTATTTTCAATAGTGTAAAGATGCATGAAGCTCAACTTTTCAAACCAAACAGCTGTCTGTTGGTCAATGCGACAAATTAACATAACCATCTGAAGTGATATGAAATGTTATGTGAGCGCAAAGCAATGCATTAAAAATCAGCAATCTCCTTGGATCATGGCAATGAGTTTTACAGTGTGTAGGCCTATATACATACAGTATGTGTGTATATATATAATCTGGCAATCCTGATCCTTGTATCACTTTTTTCTCTCTCTCTTTTTTACCTCCTTTGTGCAGTGTGATATGGTTTCAGATCTATGTCATAAGGTGGGTGGCCAACAGCAATGTGTGAACACTGACCCTGGATTCCACTGTCTCCCCTGCCCCCCACGTTACAAAGGGACTCAGCCCTACGGCATGGGAGTGGAGTCAGCTAAAACCAACAAACAGGTCAGTCACACACATCACCTCACATACCACGTACCAGGCGGCTAATTTATGTCCATCCTGCCAGCCGACCCTCAGAGTCTCAAGGTTCTGCTTCATTTCAGTATCTGTTTTTCCCCCATGAATAGGTGTGTGAACCCTACAACCCCTGTAAGGACAACAGCCACAGTTGCCACAAATATGGTGAATGCATCTTCCTTAGTCACTTCAGCGACCCGATGTACAAATGCGAGTGCCGTATTGGTTATGCTGGAGATGGCATCATCTGTGGAGAGGACTTTGATTTGGATGGATGGCCCAACCAGGATCTTGCGTGTGGAGCAAATGCTACCTACCATTGCAAAAAGGTACTACATAACTCATAATTAACACTGTGTCATCCCTCCATTTGGGACCAGATGTCAATTTTATAGCAAAAATGTAAAGATATTTTAAATATACTGAAAATGATATGCTTTCTGATTAGTTTAATGGTTTAACTGTTGACTGCTATGAGATGGTTTCTAAGGAAAAATATAAAATTAAAAGAAATATTGTTTCACCTTAATAAACCCCACAGGACAATGGCATCAAGTCAGGCAAGGGGCCCAGTGACCATAAACTAGAGGAATGTTTTGATTTGGCCCAGTGTTTACTGTCTATTGTGCCTTTTGGAATCGTATATTTTATATCCCTTAAATGTCTTTGTGGTGAAATGTTTAGCCAAAGGGAGGGAGAGCAAAAGTAATAATTACATCATTCTTCTCCTGTGATGGATAATTGCTTGATTATGTCATGATACACCGTGGAGAAAAACCAGGACCAGAATCTGCAAGGCATCATAGATCTGAAGCCTGGGAAGCAAAGAGAGCCAAGCGAGAAAGCAATAAAGGATAAAATATGTGCACATAACAAATAAAGGAAAATATTGGTAATGCACAGAATGAAGATTTGAGTACTCATAGCAGAAGAAGCTTGAAATTCTTAGTAATGCATGAGGGTGATTTGATGTGGTTCATTTGATATGAGTAACTTTTGGATGGTTTCTGGAGCAAGATGTTCACATCACACACATAAGTGAAGCAGTAGTGTGACAGCTAAGGCTAGAAATAAATGAACTTAAATAAATACTGGTAAATTTACCTCCATTAATTTGTTTTAAATATAAATGATTTATAATAATCTAATCTAATATATATATCGAATCAAAAATACAGTAATATTTTGAAATATTATTATAATTTAAAATAACTGCAAAATAATTTTCCACTGTTTTTTTTCCCAAATATTTGTAGTTTTTGGGTTTTTTATTGAATTGAGTCAGATTAGGACTTTTAACACTGCGCTTAACCCCGGGTTGTCGTTGTTCTAAACACCGCTTTTAACCCGGGTCAAGGAACGTTTCACACTTGTAATTTAGATGTGGTCTGTGGACCACATCTAAATTATGTAAACAGCCGTTTCTGCGTATGATAGGAAAAATGACAAACGACGATGGAAAACACAACAATTTGAGTGGAGAAGAGACTGTTTCATTCTTACCTTTATAGTTCACAAAGAAAAAACTTGATATTACAGTCAGTAATGTGTAATATGAGGACATGTAATTCTAGAGCCTTTGCGTAAACACGTCACGTGCTGCATTTGTCCAGTCAGTAACACTGACACCGAAAATATGCAAATAAAGACTTTTTATAGTACGAGCAGTGTGAAACGTGAATAAAGATAGTCCAGGATTCCTTTTAGCTACCCAGAGTTTAGAAGGACCCAGGTTAACTTTTTCAATTGTGAAAAGCCCTTTTATGTTCCTCCACATCAATATCCATTGCTTGTTCTGTGATATATTTCTGCAATTAACTTTAAACTTTATTTTGCAATCTCTGCAGGACAACTGCCCAACTCTACCCAACTCTGGTCAGGAGGACTTTGACAATGACGGGCAAGGAGATGCTTGTGATAAAGATGATGATAACGATGAAATTGTGGATGAAAGGGTGAGGCAGATTTAGTACATGCGATGTTTATAGATCTGTGTTCACGCTACCGACATGTATAAGAGTATTCATATTGACACATGCATGCCTATATGATATATTTCTTCCAGGACAACTGCCCCCTGATGTATAACCCCAGGCAGTATGATTATGACAAGGATGATGTTGGAGACCGTTGTGATAACTGCCCGTATGAACACAACCCTGCTCAGACCGACACCGACAACAATGGGGAAGGAGACGCCTGTTCTATTGATATGGATGGAGATGGTACAAAAAGCTTTGATCTGCCTATTATAATCAATGTGACTCTTTTTTGATTGCAGCAGATGTGTGAACCTCATGTCCTTTTCTTATTTCTGTTCACAGAGATTCTAAACGAACGAGACAACTGCCCTCTCATTTATAACACAGACCAGAAAGACACAGATATAGATGGTGTCGGAGACCAGTGTGATAACTGCCCCTTAGTCCACAACCCACAACAGGTCTGGAGGAAAATAATAGACTGACTGCTTTCAAATATTTTTATTTTTAATTTTTTAAAGAATGTTACCATTTTGTGTTTGCAGACGGATGTAGATAATGATCTAATTGGAGACCAGTGTGATGACAACCAGGACATAGATGAAGATGGCCATCAAAATAACATGGATAACTGCCCATACATAGCCAATGCTAACCAAGCCGACCACGACGGAGATGGGAAAGGAGATGCTTGTGATTATGACGATGATAATGATGGCATTCCTGATGACCGTGATAACTGCAGACTAGTTCCCAACAAGGACCAAGTGGACTCTGATGGTAAAACACTGTTAAACGTGCTACATAGACACCCCTTATTTTGGTCTCTGATTATAGTACTGGAATAATATTCAGTTATTTATATAATTTTTTAAGGATGCAGTTATTTAGGGATGTCAGTTATTGGTCAAAAAAACACTTTTATTTTTGATAAATAAATTGTTGCATTGAATGATTATTGTAGGTTAAAAAAAATCCTAGTTTATGAAAAAATGCATAAGGTATTCTAAGTTAAATTAAAGTGAAAAATGTTTTTTTGCACCACTACACTAGCAGGTCTTACTGTGCGGTCATATCATATCTCGCTTCTGCTATTTACCATTTCATCCAGAGTAAGGAATGTGTGGAAATAATGACGTGTCTAATTATTGATATATGGCACTGGCGCTGAAGCATCATCTGAACATTTGTTCTACAGAATGTCAGAGAATGTAGGTAACCTATAAACAACATCCAGAATTTTCCTCTGGGCTCCTCACACCTGTTTGTCTCAATACACAATCCTGCATTCAATTTTTGTGTCATGCGAGTGTCTGTTGTTTTGGACGCTGTTCATATTTCCTATGAGGGTCGTCCAGGAATCTGTCCCATAAAAAAGAAAATCAAAGACAAGGCATGAAAAGCAGGCAGATAAGAAATGCGTAAATTTCTTGATGGAATCAGAAATACCGTTGCAGTAGTCCGCGTCTCTTTGTGTTTTATGAGGAATTTTAGACACACACATACACAGCTTGACGTTAAGCCTAAATGGTATAAGGGTGGAATAAGTTCTCTGTTGTCAAGCCATGCTTACTGCTTGGGTTTTCTTTTATAAAGTGGATTTTAAATTTAAGTGGGGTGAAATTTGCCTTGGCATTCCAAAGGGTGTTCATTTCAGCGGCCCTCTGAACTCCAAGTGAGGCTGTCATGGTCTATGGGGAGATTGGAGATCTTTGAGGTTTTGTTGGCTTTAGAGAGACAATCCTAAAGCTTTGGGAAAAGCCATTGTTTTCCAAAAGGAAAAGTACCTCTTGGCTAGGATTGCACTGGGATGCCAGTAGTTTGCAGATCAAATGATTGAATGTTTTGAAGCTTAGATTTGAATTTTCTAGGTCAGTGGCTTTGAGTATTTTATGAAGTGGTTATACTGATAGTCTTAGCACGAGGAGTGTATATGGCCACATATGTCTCATGAGCTCATAATGATTTGTTTTGAATACATTTTTTGTCTGTTTTAACCTACTTTGACACTCAAGATGGAGGGCAAGCATTTCAGTTAAGCCATTGGTTTAACATTCTTATATTTTCTCTCAGGTGATGGTCGTGGTGATGCCTGTGAGAATGACTTCGATAATGACAATGTCCCGGATATCTTTGACGCGTGCCCGGAAAACAGCGGCATCAGTATCACAGACTTCCGGAAGTTTCAAATGGTTCACCTCGACCCCAAGGGAACCACGCAGATTGATCCCAACTGGGTGGTCCGGAACCAGGGCAAAGAGCTTGTGCAGACTGCCAACTCCGACCCTGGTATTGCAGTGGGTAAGTGAGCTGTAATGCAAACATTTCCATGCATAAAAAGGTCACACGTTCCAATATTGATTTTGGATCCTGATCTTTCTGCACAATACCGACAGGCTTTGATGAGTTCAGTGCTGTGGATTTCAGCGGGACCTTCTATGTGAATACAGACAGGGATGATGACTATGCAGGTTTTGTGTTTGGATACCAGTCTAGCCGTCGTTTTTACGTAGTAATGTGGAAACAGATCACGCAGACGTACTGGGAAGACAAGCCATCAAAGGCGTTTGGCATCTCTGGCGTATCTCTCAAAGTGGTCAACTCCACCACAGGCACTGGGGAAAATCTACGCAATGCATTATGGCACACAGGCAACACCAAGCAACAGGTGAACTCTCTCTTCACTTTTATTAGTCCTGACAGATTTCTCTTTTTGTGCCATTACTAACAATAAACTGTCCAATAAATTCCCATGATTCAAAGCAGTGCTGTCTGTCTTGGTGCTTAAAATGATGAATGACTTTACAATGCATCGTTTAGGTGCGCACTCTGTGGCATGATCCGAAGAATATCGGCTGGAAAGACTATACTGCCTACCGCTGGCATCTCATCCACAGACCCAAGACTGGCTTCATTAGGTATAGACATCTTGTTTCAGTTAGTAGCACACAAAATATTGTATTCAAACACATTTTTGTGCTAATATTATTAATATAATATAATCATGGATCTTGTCCGTCTATCTATGTATCTATCTATCTACTATCTGTCTTTCTATCTATCTACTATCTGTCTGTCTTTCTATCTATCTACTCTCTGTCTGTCTGTCTTTCTATCTATCTACTATCTGTCTGTCTATCTATCTATCTACTATCTGTCTGTCTCTGTCTATCTATCTATTTATCTCTGTCTATCTATCTACTATCTATCTGTCTCTGTCTATCTATTTATCTCTGTCTATCTATCTATTATCTGTCTGTCTGTCTATCTACTAGCTATCTGTCTGTATGTCTATCTACTATCTGTCTATCTATCTACTATCTGTCTGTCTACTATCTGTCTGTCTGTCTATCTATCTGTCTGTCTGTCTGTCTATCTATCTGCTATCTGTCTGTATGTCTATCTACTATCTGTCTATCTATCTACTATCTGTCTGTCTACTATCTGTCTGTCTGTCTATCTATCTGTCTGTCTGTCTGTCTATCTATCTGCTATCTGTCTGTCTGTCTATCTACTATCTATCTGTCTGTCTGTCTGTCTGTCTATCTATCTGTCTGTCTATCTATCTACTGTCTGTCTGTCTGTCTATCTATCTACTGTCTGTCTGTCTGTCTGTCTATCTATCTATCTGCTATCTGTCTGTCTGTCTATCTATCTATCTATCTATCTATAATATATGATATAATGAAATGATATAATATAGTAAATAATTGTATATTTATACATTTATCAATAACATTATTAATAAAAATATAATATACCAATATAATATGATGATATGATACAATATGATAATGAAATATGATATAATATTGTAAAAAATACATTTTAAAAATGTAACAATTATATTATGTAAAAATAATATATAAAATTTGATCAATAACATTTATATATTACATAATAAAACATCTGCCTGTCTGTCTGTGTGTGTAAATAATGTATATTTATAAAATATGTTTGTCAAATAAATTTTCCCCAGGGTTGTTGTGTATGAAGGCAAGCAGATCATGGCAGACTCAGGTCCCATTTATGACAAGACGTTTGCAGGTGGAAGACTCGGGTTATTCGTTTTCTCCCAGGAGGCCGTCTTCTTCTCTGACCTCAAATATGAATGCAGAGGTGACCAAATATGACTTCCTATACAGATAAAAAAAGAAAATTCTTCCAATATCCTATGATCTTTCTTTTTTCTGTTATTGATCATTTTCTTTCTTTTTGCAGATAATTGAGTGTGACTGAAGTACATATTGTATCTCCTGTCATGAACTTTTTTGATGAAAGCAAAACCGGATCAATGTAGTGCCTTAATTTGTAAAAGAAGAAAATAAGGCATTCTGCAATAAGAGCCTGCAAATTGACAGACCAGAGGTGCCTTCAAGAGGTGAATATACCTTCCGCTGGACAAGTATGAAAGGGAACAAATATTTGGTCAGAATTGCTTTAGATTCTCAGTTAATTGTTGCACAAATAATATTTGTAATGCTACAATGAGTCCTGCCATCTTGAATATAAACCCAAGGCGTGTTGAGGGTTTATAGTTTTTCATTTTATATCATTTATTCTTTTATATGTCTTTCTAGTCATTCTTATGGAGAACATTTTGTGCTTTTTGTGTTTGTTGCAAGCGTTTAGGGGAGATGTATTATATTCAGACATTTTCATATCTACTGTAACTTATTTGTCTTTTTTCTGGTTATTAGTTAACATTCCTTTTGTATTGTATCCCTTGCTGATAAATTGTAAATACTTATTTATTTGTTTACATTGACAACTTTTTACAAATGAGGTTTAAAAAGATGTTTTGCATATTTTACCAAAATGCATTCATGTCAGTAAGGCTCTGTCATTGGCCATTACTGTATCTACATAAAGTGAATGTGACGACGAGGAACTGTAATGTAATATTCCTGAACATTTCAGAAGTATCAAGGTGTTTCACATTTCTTTTATTAAACTACAGAGGCTGCATGAAAGTAACCAATGCTTAACACGTGCCCTCAGTGACCCCAGCAGCAGAGACTTTCCTTGCTCTCACAGTTACAATGGTGACAAACCAGGATTGTGATCTCAGTAACGCTCCAGTTTCTAGGTCACCCTAACCTGGCATTGAACCAGCAATACTTGCGGTATCCCCTCTACCAGCACCCTCTTTTATGCCTTTATATTAAATAAGGATAAGCGCCATTCAGGAAATGCCAGTGAGAGATTTTTTTTAAATGAGCTGATAAGGGAATATATATTATGCCTCTCATATACATGCCTTAAATCAATTAACTTGTTTCATTTACAGTTGTTCCATTCACTGCGCAACATGAAGCACTTCATTAGATATTAGATTCAAGATTCATCTACAGGCTTGCTGCTAATCACATTTTTATCATACATGTTTGTATTAACTAACAAACTGTTGTTTTTTTATTTTCTCACTCATATGTGTTTTCATGGCAAATATTTGATTAAATCATTTTTTTGTCAATAAAATTATATACACAAACCATGTCAGTATAGTCTAATAAAATCTGTTTTATACCACACACACACACACACACACACAAATTGTACCTGTTTCTTGCATGACCGACAAATATGCATCACATACAGTTTACTAGTTTATGTTACATGGTGTAATCCAAATTTATAGAAATTTTATATGCAATTCAAATACATAAATATTACGGACCCACTGTATATTAGGTGGTCTTAACTACTTTGTACAAACATTTTAATTAATCATTTGATATAATGCACTTATTGTGTACATACATGTTTTTACATTGTACATTTTTAAAATTGCCTGCATGTAATTACATCTGTAAATAATTTCTGTAATTACATTTATCATTAAACTGTTGACCCTTCCCTAACCCAACCCTTAAATAGCCATAACACCACACCTGTCCCTAACTTAACCCGTATCTCACTTCAATATTAGCAAAAGTGTTTTGTAATACAATATGAACACAATAAGTACATTGTACTTATATTAATTGTGATGTAAGTGCATAGTAGTTAAGGCCACCTAATAGAAAGTGGGACCAATATTACATAGAGGCCAAAGTGCTTGCTTTTTCATCAGTGACGCCATTTTATTTATTTTTGCTGACAGAATAAATGAATCATGGCTGACTATGTTTAGTGCATTTCTGCAGTGGCTTTAGGAACCTAAAATATTATTTTTGCATTATGCTATACATCCATGCTGCTAAGAGTAAGTTGCGCTGCAACATAAAAAATACCAAGTGCATCTTTAAGGAACCTATTTTTAATAATTAATAAAATAAACCAAATTTTATTTTGTGGTTTATCCATTCTTGTAAATAAAGACATGGACTGCTCGAAATCGTTCCAAATGTTCTAACCATGTCCAATTTTGGTAGTGTTTTTTTGTCTTCCATCTGGGGATCCTCTAGGCTCTCTTTTGGAGCATTTAGGGGAAAACAGTACTTGGTAGAATTAAGGCGGCATGCTTTCCTCCAGTAATTCTTGTCTCTGAAATAGTGCCCATATTTCACTGCTTTCAGATGCTGCAGAGTATTCTGCAAAGTTTTTGGAGGCTGATGTGGTAAAGATACGCGAGCGTGTTTTCGTGTGCATGCAAGCTGACACAACTGTGCAATTAGAGCATAATTAAGGGGAAGTGCTGTGTTAAATCTAAAACCGGGCCATGTAGCGACAGGAAAACAGACATTTTTGTTAACAGACATGGAGACACGCATGTGGAGGATTTGAAGCTGATTCTGATACCTTTCATGTGGGGAGTGTGTGGTTCTTGAAAGCAGAGGATTTTAGACATGGAGAACATCATGAAATATGCCATTCTTGTACTTGATGCGCATAAATGACTCTCTCTAACGCTTGGATGTTGTGTTACCGTTATTTAGTAGGCCCATAAACAGATCCAGCTGCGCTCACGGTACACTGCAAACCCAATCACACAGACAGCATTATGGAACTAATGCTTCTGCCGTAATTTTCATGTAGAGGAAGCTGAGCTGCGTGTCTCCTGAGGAGATATCAGACGTAGTTCTTGTTTCAAGGACAGGCACAAAACTGAGAGAGAGGAAGAGAGAGATCTCAGAGGAAGCTTCTAAGAAATGATTTAGTCTCTGTTTCAGGAAAGCGCCATTAAAAACTAATGCTTTTGTAATATTTTGCATGATTGAAGCATTTAGGTAATAAGATGAAACACTTGAGATATTGCTGGACCACAGTGTTCTTTACTATTTTGTACAACACTGTGTCAAGGTCCATTTACTTTTTCTCTTTTTATAAACCATTCAATAAAATCAAATGCACAAGGAGAATTTTCTATCAATATTACAGAGATGTTCTTATAACTTTTGTATGAGAAGAGATTTACTGAAGTAAAGCAAAGCCGTCCATCTGCCAACATTTAAGGATTTAAGTCTTTACTCTTGTCTTGAAAGTCGTTGGATACTACACATACACACAAACACAGGCCACTGTTCAAAAGTTTGGGGTCGGTAAGAGTTTTTAATAGTTTTCACATTAGCCTCATTATTATTATTGCTCATACGCTCTAATTTTGAATCAAATTATAGTAAAAACAGTGATATTTTGAAATATTATTGTAATTTGAAATAACTGTTTTAATATACACTATATTGTCAAAAGTATTAGAACACCCCTCCAAATCACTGACGTGTTCTCTGGAGTGAAGAATCATGCTTATCTGTCTGGCAATCTGATGGACGAGTCTGGATTTGGTGGTTGCCAAGAAAACGGTACTTGCCTGACTGCATTGTGCCGAGTGTACAGTTTGGTTGAGGGGGGATTATGGTGTGGGGTTGTTTGTCAGGGGTTGGGCTTGGCCCCTTAGTTCCAGTGAAAGGAATGGACTGCATTTATATAGCACTTTCAACAGACCCATGGCCACCAAAGTGCTTTACATATTGCCTCACATTCACCCATTCATTCACTCATTCATACACCGACGGCGGTGTCAGCCATGTAAGGCGCCATCCAGCTTGTCGGGAGCAGCTGGGGTTGGGTGTCTTGCTGCCAACTTTGTTGAAAGGGTATGGGGACAGCCCCTTCCTGTTCTAACATGACTGCACACCAGTGCACAAAGCAAGGCCCATAAAGACATGGATGAGCGAGTTTGGTGACTGGCCTGCACAGAGTCCTGACTTCAACCCGATAGAACACCTTTGGGATGAAGTAGAGCGGAGACTGCTAGCCTGGCCTTCTCGTCCAACATGGACGAATGCGCGAAAAATGGTCAAAAATTCCCATAAACACACTCCTAAACCTTGTGGAAAGCTTTCCTAGAAGAGTTGAAGCTGTTAGAGCTGCAAAGGTTAGGCCAACACCATATTAAACCCTATGGATTAAGAATGGGATGTTCATGTGCATGTAAAGGCAAACGTCCCAAAACTTTCTTAGCCGTGTTTCCACCATGGGAACTTTCCCCAGCAACTAGGGACTTTGGGGTGGTACTTGGGAAAAAAATGTCCCCCTCAAAACGGCCCTACTTGCGAGGTAGTACTTCAGGAACTTTCAGGGCTGGGACTTAAGCATGCTGATTGGTTGAGTTCCTGCAGCATTATTTCAACCTAAAAGTCTGTTGCAATGCGTGCAGTAAGACTTGTTTACTATTTGAATCAACAATGGAATTTAAAAAATACGACTGATTATCCGACGACTAGGTTCAGGCTTCATTAAGCTTATATGCAGAGGACAAAATCCAGTGGGAACTGGAAAGTCGCGCTGTCCTACATCACCAGACTACTTTACACGGTACTTTAGACTGCGATGGAAACGCAGATTGCAGCAGGTCGGGGAGAAAAAAGAGTTCCTGGGACAAATTTTTCCGGGTAATTTCAGTGGAAATGGGGCTATAGTGTACGTGTAAAATGCAACATATTATTGTGGAGATACATTATTCATTACTCCAGTCTTCAGTGTCACATGATCCTTCAGAAATCAGACTAAAATGCTGCTTTGGGGCTCAAGGCCCATCCATTTTTCCGAAGCCCAATCCAGATGGGAAATCCAGTCTGATGGTCCTGAATTTTATATTGTTTGTGAAGAGATAATTGATAGTTCCGATCAGAAGTTTAGTACACTAGAAATGGAGTTTCACACTATCACCTTTATCTCTGTGCATTGTGCAGAAGGACAAACTACAGCAGCACAACAGTTTCCTAAAATCCATAGTCCTACAAAACTGGGAAAGTGGCCTAGAAATATCATTGCTGGTCATAAGTGCGCAGAGAGAACTCTTTCATCAAAGCTCTTTCATCACATCAGTATGTTTTTTAAATTATTTTGTCTCCTATTGTATTCTTGTTCCAGCAGGGGTAAAGTGCAGAAGACTAATGGGTCATGGTGAATAGAGTGGTCCAATGCTGTTTTTGAACATTAAAATGCAGCCACCTGAGCAGTCCATTTCCTCTCCCAAAGACCCAAAATAACTATTTGCAAAGTAGTCACTCTCCTCCTAGTTTTCATCCTGTTTTGGGAGAATATTGCAGAGGCCAAGCAGGAAGATAAGAAAACATTTTCCATTTCATGTTTTTTATAATTCCTCTTTCAGAAACACAAGCCTGCCATATGCGGAAAGATGGGCCTGTTTTGCAGTAAAATATATTTTATGGAAATTCGGGGCAAAGATTAGAGTTTACGAACTTCTATTATCATCTGCTGTGACCACATAAAAGATGCAGTGGTTACATAAGATAAAAGACAATACAGTGATGTAATGTGGACCACCCAGTTGTTTTTAATGACCTCAATATTTGGGCGTTGAGCAAACTAATTATCACACAATGCAAATATTAAACCTTTTTTTGCCCGATAGAACACAACAGAGACACACAATTCCTTTTTGTGTGTGTGTGTTTTGGACCCCATTAACTTTCATTTGTATAACAGACATTTTTCAAAACATCTTTTTCATTTTTTGGGGGGTGAACTATCCCATAAGCTCATCTATGGTGAGCATTTATTCAAATAATAATTCTTCCAGTCTTAAAACTGGCCGATATTAGTGACCAGTTAGCAGACTAAAAGTCTTCCACACATGTTGCTATGTGACTATTTAGGTTAATCTACTAAATACTCATGTTGTGGCCAAAAACAACAGCTTGTTTTGTAGAGTAAGAGGAACTAAACTGTCACAACAGTGGTTGAGCTCTCACTAATCACACTCTATGGTTATTACATGCTTAATTACACTGGCTTACTCATATTTGTCCTATAGGTCCAAGGTTATTTCAAGCGAACGTTTGGACACATCACAACAGTTTGTGATATGTCAGGATTTTTTTTTTTTTGTGGCATTTAAACAAATCTCCTGGCCCAGAAACGTCTAAACTAATTAATCTTCACAAAAAGCATGAGAAACAAAGACCGGCCATCATTAATTAACTTCATTAATCATACTTTACTGACAGGCAGACTCATTATTTGAGCAAGATATAGAACCAGAAGGGGGGAAAAGTTCAAAATTGTTGTTTTACTTTAATCCAAAGGTTGGAAAAATTGCTTTCTTATGCGTACATCTAAACAACACTAGCCTTCATCAAGATTCTGTGTCAAAATACATGCCGTTCCCTTTTTTTTCTTCTTCTTGTTTTTTCTTTTTTTTGAAGGACCAAGGGAGTTTAAAAGAGCTTGTTCCAAAGAACTCCTCAGCTCGTTAGGGAACCACATGGAAAAACCTGTCTGTTTCATTCATTCACATAAAGGTATAAGTAATTTGCAAAGGTAACGCTCATTTTAAGTTCGTTTGATGTTAGTGCAAACAACTTAATCAAAGACACCAGTCTGACTTCACTATTGGCAGGCAAATAAAGATGAATTAATGCTGCAAGGATGCCAGTTTCAATGTTTTGAAAATAGAGGGAACCACAAGACAAAGTATTCATTTCAGAGCATATTACAGATGCATCTTTTCAGTTGTCGTACAGAGGCATGGCAAATTGATGATGTATGATTCAGGGTAGATTAAGAGGATATTAACTTTGCCACATTCTGGCCGTAAAATGAGCTCATTGAGGAAGTTCAACACATTTCAAACACCAGCCACTGTGTACCAAGCCAGTCATCTGTCTGAGAAGTGAAGCTGATTAGCTCTGCACTCAAAACACAAAAAAATGGTGTTGAGGTCATGAAGGAAGGTGGCAGACTAAATTAGAAACACTTTATAAAAAGCAGACTCAAAATGTTGAGAGTTATTAACTTCATTTGCAAATCTCTGTGGGGTGCTGTCATTTAAAAAAGTAACTCCAGCCTCTTTTTTTCCCTTTTCTCTTACATATTTAAAACCCAGTAGTAGTCAGATACTAAAATTAATTGATTTCACAGATTAATAATGATCTTTATTTGAACTATCAAATGAACATTGTGCAAACTCACTTGCACTACTATGGATGGATGGATATATAGACAGAGGATGGATAGAGGATGGATGGATGGATGGATGGATGGATGGATGGATGGTTGGTTGGTTGGTTGATTGAATAGATAGATAGATAGATAGATAGATAGATAGATAGATAGATAGATAGATAGATAGATAGATAGATAGATAGATAGATAGATAGATAGATAGATAGATAGATAGATAGATAGATAGATCATGAGGTATAAAGCGGTGATAAGAAATGATACTTTATCGATTTTATGATGATTCTTTTATTTTCAAGATTAACTGCAGAAGTGCATACTAGAATGCCAGTGAGTTTACTGCCACTGGCCTTAAAAAAGGGCGATATAAATCAGAGGAGGTAATGCAGGCTTTATTCTCAATGGAGTCTACAGAATGCAGTGTGCTGCTCACCCCAGCTCTTCATGAACTAGACCTAGCATAAGAGCCCCGGTGGGGTGGACCTGCCGGCTGGGATGTATTTTCCAGATGCCGGCAGGGATGCCTTTTCTGTGTCCTGACTACAACCTACATGTCCAAAGTGAACCACAGTAGTTGTTGAGCCAGGAAGCTTCCCCTGCGCTCAACCTGAAACATATGCACATATATGCAGCATGTGGCCCAAATCAATGACGTTCCCCAAAAAGTACAGCTGAAAACATACACGCTGAGTGGCATGCAGCTCCTGCCAAAGCACGCAACCCGGCTAACGAGTGGCCTGCCTGGCGGGCACATGGCGTCAGGGTGTTTGTGCGTCACAAAAGGATGCCAAACCGAGGCCAGCTGTCAGATTTGTCCTGATCTTAATTTCAGCACTATTGCAACATAATCCTGGGAACTGGTCACCAGCCCAGGGATGGTCAAAACAACCCTAACAGAAGGCACAAACACAAATGCCAACCATTGAGACAGAATGTTGACTTTGGCTGGAGAGCTCTGCACGTGTTTACGTCCTGTCTGAGAGGCTATGCCATGGTTACAGCGAATAATATGAGCAGGCTGTGCCATGTAAGAGACAAATGATAGACTAAAGACAAGGTTAGGTAGAGACTCACAACATGATCTCCTTTGATTTATGAAGTAATCTTATGTTGGGTCTTTGGGAAATTCTTGTTTTCAACAAATATGACATTTAATCCCTATGTGCGCACTGACATTTCATCTGTCTTTCTTTTCAGCCAATAACTGGAAGAAAAAGGCCTTCTGTGAAGTACTAAAACGAAGTTGGAATGCTTTGAAGCATTTATGCTTCTCTGCTGTTCCTTTATGCGCACAGGTGTAGATCAACGTAAGTGTCGACAAAGCCACCGATTAATCTTCATTCTGTGTCCTCCCTTTGACATAGGAAATATCACAGGTTTTTACGAGTTCTGAAAAATATGATTAAGGCACAAGTGAGTAACGGAAATAACATTTGTAAAATATAATAAGCATGTGAAAATGGCTTTAAACAGTAGGCGATAACCTAATGGTAGCCTCATAAAACCCAACCCAACCATTCAAAACACATTACAAACAACTTCCTCTGCATTTAAAGTGGCTAAACATGGAAATCACAAGCTTTTAAAATATAACACTTACCACAGCAGGCGGAGAAGTACAGTAGACATAGACAAAGGAAAATCAAAGGTGTGCGGGCCGTGAAACAGGAACGATAAATTATACCCAGGTGTAAGGTTGACAGTGTTAGACACTCTTTAAAGAACTATAACTCTACAGATGTGGCATGGTAAACTTATATATTTTTCCACTCACAGAAGAGGAATGCAAATATACGTGCTAAGGTGAACGGCCGAGTTCGCTATGCTTTCAAAAACGTTGGGAGAATAAACAGAACAGGATTTAGACACATTTTCCCACAGTTTTTTGGAGTCACAGCACCCTCTAGTGGAAAGACCCATATTGTTCATCCAGTAATAAGAATGTGGCCTTCTCAAGGTAAATAAAAATAAAATGGCAAAATCCTTATTATTTACTTTGTTAGCACATATTACAGGTCTTGGGGTGAAAAATCAATCCATGTAAGTTAATACACAGGGAAAAAATGTGTTTGCCGTGGTAATATTGAATCAAAATCGGAAAAGTAACTTCCGGTCTGGAATGGCGTTCCTTTTCTGATGACGTCAGTTTGATGGCTTGGGTTTGAATATCCTTAACCACTCCCCTCCAACCGTTAGTCTGCTATGAGCGAGAGATCGAGAGGAGGAGTGCTGAAGTACAACCCTGCTCTCTATTCAATATTCCGTTTCACTTGGAAATATCCAGCCCCCGGAAAGCGTACCTTCCATAGGGGCAGCCATTGCTAACCAAGCCATCA
This sequence comes from Gobiocypris rarus, assembly GCA_023029165.1. Taxonomy (NCBI): domain Eukaryota; kingdom Metazoa; phylum Chordata; class Actinopteri; order Cypriniformes; family Gobionidae; genus Gobiocypris; species Gobiocypris rarus. The sequence goes on from CM040920.1 coordinate 24,235,243, forward strand.
CCTTGGCCATCACCAAAAGCTGTTAGCTTTTTGGCATCACTTTGACAGCGAATAACTTTACATCCGAGGCGTTTAAAGAATCCATTTGTCCACTGTTTATTTCTAAAGAAACACGACAATGTATAAAAGGCTCCATTACCTTGTATCTTACACTATCGCCCCGTAGAAGCTGTTTTTGTAAAAATAGGCCAACGATTACCTCATAACCACGCGGCTCTCTGTCGCGGAGTAAAAAATGAACCCTGTAGACAGGAGGCTTTTACTGTCTATGAGGCAATCGGGGGGACGTGGAGGCATAAAGTCAAGGAGCAACGGGACAAAACATTTAAACAACGTGATTCAGATTTCACTTTCCACAAGTACTAGAAGACTTACAACTGTCAGACAGGTTGCTCACGTCACATCTACGTTGTCAAGCTCAGTCTGAGGCTGCGCAGTACGCTCAGCCATCAGGAAGTGAGTGCTTCTAATTGACTTCGGTTTTCATTGTTTGAGTCTATGGGGTCGCTGTGTCTATTTATTTTCTATCTGTCTATTTATTTAGATTTATTTGGTGTATAGTCATGTAATAAGCAGGAAAATGTACAGTCAACATGTCAATGGAAATATGTCACAGCACTGAAATAAAATCAGTTGCAACTTCCGGGTTCACTGGGACTTTAAAGGAGCTTTCACAAGTACAGATTTCTTTGCATTTTATGCCGTGTTCCAGGCAACCCGTAAACCGTGTTTTCCCAACCTTCTACCCGTGAAAGTGCTCTGGAACAGCAGTCAGACCTGTGACTTAACACCCATGAACTCGTACTAGATCAATGTACTCACAGTTACGTGCTCTGACGTCAGATAGCCCGCAAAACAACAATGGCAGCCCCTACAGATACGGTGTTTATGAAAGTTGTAGTATTTTACATAAAAATAAAGGTATAACAGCTTCTATTGCCTTATACGCCGTTTTTTCTCCTAGATTTCCCTCAAATATGCAAGGAGTAAGCACCTTTGGCAATAGAAATGATTGTAAATGCTTACATTAATTTTTTTACATCTAGCGACCACAATTCCTTGCGCTCAGGAAGTTTGGCGTGACTTTGCCTGGAACGCTACAAAGTCTTGAGTCGTGGTTTGCAGTCGAGACTTACGGGCTCAAAAACCTACATGGAACGCAGCATTACTTCTCTGTGCCCCACTTTTTCTGTGTAAACATGCGCTAGGCTATAATAACGTGTTTCATCTTTGCACGTGCGTCTTTCAGCATCTTGCGTATGCTAAAGTTAAAATAAGACAAAAAAAATTATTCTCTAAAACTTGCTTTTTTTCTCTTTCTATTACCCTCTATAAAAGCATTAAATGTAAAAATGCACATTGCGTGCATGACAGCGTTTAAGTTTAAAAGGTAAAAGTAGACATATGGTTGTTGGATTAAACCTCAGATATCAATCTTATTGTCGGTGACATTTATGCCAATAATTGTCATAGTACATTCGTTTTAACATATCACTACAGTGTAAAAATAACATTTGCACAATAATATTGGCTCTGAGTGCAGTTGTCTAAGCCTGTGTGTGAACAACCTTGACTTCTGGCTCTGTGGTCTGGCCAGAGGTCTCACATTTCACTCGATCATCCAGAAATAACCCAAAGGAGCAGAACAGAATATAAAAAGGAAGCTCTAGCAGTCTGCTCAATACCAAGAATGAAGTGAACTGTCATCCAATGATGCAGCAATGCTGCAGAATGGCCAGAGGTAGCCTTTAGGAAGTACAGCTGCTACATCAAGCTGTCCAAACACCCACAAGATCTGGCATTAAAACAGGCACTAAAACGATGACAAGAACATTGTTTGAGAAAGGTAAAAGTACAATGAGAATTGAGCCAGTGTCATACAAGGAACTTGTCAACGTAAGCAGTGATGATCTCAGACGCATTAGCCTATCTGCTATTGTGCATCAGCCGCTTTAGAATGTGCACAGACTGGTTTATTGAGATATGCATCTCCTGATGTGCTGACACGCGGGGTGGGGGTGATGTTTTTAAAATGAAGAAATGTTTAAAATCAAGGATGTGATGAGGGACAGTTCACAAAACATGAAAAATATCTCGCATGACTTCAATTCTACTGGAAGAAACTAAGTGAATATTTAAAGGTAATAAGCGCAGGGGCTGTTGAGCTCCAACAAGATTAAAAAAAACGATTTATTGTAAAAGTGGTCCATACAACTTCTGTGCTATATGATAATAACAAAAAGACCCAAATTAAGTAATTATTTAATGACAATCTTGACATTCATCCTAGCTCTGTTAATGTTTTGTGATCTTTCTTTTGCATCAGATTTCAGTAAATCAGATGACCGAATAACAAAACTGGATCAAATGATTAATGTGTGATCAAACTGAAGTTTTTTTCTGGAGTTTATAATATTACCAGTGTATGACTTATAGGCTATGTACAGCCATACAGCTAATGACTTCAAGAGACATGAAACAGTAGCTACTTTTTATGATACTATTACAGTATATTGTACTAATATACTCTGGCTTTATTTACATTTATTGATCAGATGATGATTGACTGAAAAGGTCAATGAAGTTACTATAGCTAAAATGCAGACTAATCACCTCACAACTGCCCTTCACAGAAACCAGACACGAGTTTGGGCTATAAAGAACCATAAAGCTTTTTGAGGCATAGGAAGGTCCAGCAACACTTTCGTTTGAGGTCACTTTTCAAAACTTGTCATGCCAGTATAGGACCTCCTAATCATCACCTGCATGGTCAAACCTGTTCTACCAGGTAACAGAAACTGTAGCCTAACACTAGCCTAATCTAATGGGGCTTTCACTTATAATTGTCTCTTTGAGACAGCTGCTTAACAGCAACTGTCTTTTAAAAGCAAATTCCTCAGGTTTACCTTACTGGGTGCGCCCTACCGTGATAAATGTGTGATGAATAGAACTGACCTGAGCGAGGTGAGGCGCGGAGGAACGAGACGTCACGAGCCTGACGCAAAATATGAATCTACTACGGCGAAGGCGATCTCATGAATATTAATCAGGAAACGCTGACGCCGGTTGCAACCTTCCAATGGCGAAGGCTTACTATAAATATGTATTAGGTAGTGCTGAAGTTGCGTTGTTACCTTCTACAGGCGAATATATTAGATTCATGAATATTAACAAAAACCTTTCGCCATAGTATGATTAGTATACGCGGCTCCTGGTCGCCCGTCACATCAGCTCCGCAATACCGGCAGGAGACTAACAGGAAATTATAACCAAAAGACAGCCGCGAGAGTTTATTGATTAGTAAGAAACGAGTGTATTCCTGTTACTGGACTAACTTACCTGTATTAATTATCTCTCGTATTTTACCGCGGAGACAATGCTTCAGTGTCTATCGGGAGGTTCGTGTGTGCGTGTCATAGAAGGTTACAGGTCTACGTGGTATTTCGTGTTCTTGGTTCTGGCGTATGTGGTGTATCTGATATTCGGGGCTTTGGTGTTCTCCGCCGTGGAGCTGCCGTATGAGGAGCAGCTTCGACATGAGCTTCGGAACGTGAAGCTGCAGTTTCTAGAGGACAATGAATGTCTGTCTGATGAAAGACTGGAGGAGTTTCTGGCCAAAGCATTAGAGGCGAGTAATTACGGAGTGTCGGTTCTCAATAATGCCTCCACTAGCTGGAACTGGGATTTCACATCTGCCCTCTTCTTTGCCAGCACTGTGCTTTCCACGACAGGTGAGCATAGACATTCTCTTGACAACACTATTCATGATATCCCAGTTGATTTACATGATATAGTTTACCATCTGAAGTCATTCTTTACAATAATTTAGCTACCCAAGAGGCTCAATGACAGAAGAGAGGCCAGTGATGTCATTTATAAGGTCGACCTGTCCTCTGAACTGTGATAAAAGCATTAAAGCTGACGCCTGTGATTACTAACAAGCTTGGTTGGTCTTGTTAAACAGCTTAACATTTACAATCATATTTTTATAAAACAAAGATATAACTCTAGAAACTATGTGCAATCACTTGGGCCTATATTTATGGGAAAAGACCAAATTATCATTTAGTATTATCTCTCTTATTATTCACATTTTCACAGATTCTGTAAGTGGTTCACATACTTCTTGCAACTGTGTGTAGCCTATATACTGTGTGTATCTGTGAAAATGTGAATAATTTGAACAAAATAAGAGAGACCATACTAAATGTTTTATTTTTTGCCCTAAATAAGATATTTTGCATAATTTATTTTACATTTAGTCCACAAGACAAAAAAAAGAATGCAGAATGTATTAAAATGACCCCATTCAACAGTTTATGAACCACTGTTTCTTAATACTGTGTATCTTTACCTGGATGATCCACAACTGTTTTTTGGTTTGTTTGTGATGGTTTTTCTTGAGTCCCTTCCTTTGTATGTAAACTGCCCATCGTTCTTCAGAAAAATCCTTCAGTTCCTGAAAAATCTTCAGTTTTCCAGCATCTTTTACATATTTTAACCCTTTCCAGCTGTGACTGTATGAACATGATGCATTAAGAGCCCGGGGGTGAATACTTTTTGAGTTTGAAGATCTAGGTATATTGTACTTAAAATGTCTTCCAGGAAACATAATGCATTAATGCATTATGTTTCCTTCTGGAGCATCAGTGAATGTTTGAACCTTTTTTAATAGTTGTGTTTGAGTCCCTCAATTGTCCTCAGTGTGACAAGATGGATCTCAAAATCATACAGTCACTGAAGGTTTAAAAAAAAGATGCTGGAAAAGTGAAGAATTTGCAGGACCTGGAGGATTTTTTAGAAGAACGTTGGGCAGTTTAACTGCTCGGGACAAACAAGGATTCTTATTCACATATATCTTTATTTTTTATTTTACTGTGTACTAGAAGCTTCATCTGCCACCAAAACAATTTCCTTGTGTGCAAGATGCAAACATACTTGGCAATAAAGCTCTCTTTAATACTGATTCTGAAAAGAGACCTACCTGTGTATGATGGGTTCCCTCCCTCTATAAATAGTCAAAAGTCAACAAAGCTTTATGGGCCTAAATGTTAACATTTGCAATATATTAAGTACTTGTAGTAACATTTAATAAGACAATATATAAATTGAGGCATATAAAATATTTTCTTAGCCTACAAAAGCATAAAGTAAAAATACATTAACAATAAAATAGGATAGTCTACATGGACATAATTCCAGGATCAAGTTGCTTATAATGGGTTTCATAATTTCAAATGACCAGCCTTGTTGCCAACTATTTGAGTACTAGTAATTTTAAAAATATCCGTCAGTGCTCAAGATGCTTTATTAAACATTAGTATAAAAGTAGCAACTTGAATTAAGACATTATTTGGGACATTTTCTGTGGCATTTTTGAGCCTTTTTTGTACTAATGATGTTGATTATCTTCACAAATCCATTTTTAGAGGTTTTAGGATATCTATTAGGTTACTCTTACAAATACAGCAACAAAAGTGCATACTTATAGATTTACAGTCTGTGGAGACCTAGTGGTTTTGTAATTCATTGTGGATGATCTGTGGGCCATTTGTCTAAAGGATAAACACGTAGTGTGTGTAGTTCCATAGATTATGTACCTTAATCCAGCAGGATTTAAGTACTACAACAGGCAACACCCTTGACATTCCTGGTGACTTTTCCTTATGTCATTAAGATTGTGTTTGATACACATTTCATTTGAATAAAATGCTAGATGTGATTGTCTCAGAATATACAAAAGACCTCTTCAAAGAGCTTCATGTGTTTTCTTTCCAGGATATGGCCACACCGTTCCTCTGTCGGATGGTGGTAAGGCCTTCTGCATCATTTACTCAGTGGTGGGAATCCCATTCACCCTGCTGTTCCTGACTGCGGTGGTCCAGAGGATCATGGAGTTCAGTACCCGCAGGCCCGTGGAGCACCTGCACCGGCGCTGGGGCATTTCCAAACCTTTGCTGGCTGCCCTACATGCTGCCCTACTGGCCATTATAACCATCTCCTGCTTCTTCCTCATACCTGCCATCATCTTCTCAGTGCTGGAAGAGGAGTGGAATTTCCTAGAGTCCTTCTATTTCTGCTTCATCTCTCTTAGTACTATTGGCTTGGGTGACTATGTACCTGGAGAGGGCTACCACCAGAGGTTCAGAGAACTCTATAAATTGGGCATTACCTGTAAGTGCACAGTCAGTTTAATTATTAATGTACAGAGCCATATATTTTATTTCATTTTATTTTTTTTATTCACACTACCATTCAAAAGATTGAGATGGGATTGTTTTCTTAATGTTTTTGAAAGTCTATTTTGTTCACCAAGACTGCATTTATTTGATCAGAAATACAGTAAAACTGTATCACTTGTGGGCTGATGAGCCGGAGGGCTGGTGGGCTCCACGAGGCAGATGGTAAAGCTTGATCCATTATGAATCAGCACCCACTCCACAAACGTGGAAAAATCCTCCTTGGGACCATCAACTAGATGGCGTGCCTTAGACCGTTTGCTCAGGCTGGTGATGAAAATAAATTTGGGGTTGCAAGTTTGATGCGTTAGATCTAAAAAAAAAAAATATATATATATATATATATATATATATATATATATATATATATATATATATATATATATATATATATATGTATGTAAACATGCAGTGTCTTCTTTCCGTTGAGCTGTACTGCAGGGAGGTCCATGGTGATGAAAAAGAAAAGCAAAAAAAGGGGGGGAATGCTGCAGATATATTGACAATTTAGGTCTGGTTATTGTGGCTGCTATAAATGAGCGCATGGCGATGGAGAATTAAGAATCACAATCTTTAATAAATAAGGATAAGGGGGGGATAAGGGGGATGTGGAACAGGAGGTAGGGAAAAACTGTCTGGGGCAAATAAAACAGTCCATTGGGAAGTGGAGGGAGGGAGGAGCCAGGAGCAAAGGGACCAGATGGTGACCCAGGCCATAGCCAGTGTGATGTTCCAGGGTGAAGTACGAAGAAGAAGGCAGAGCTGACTGCTCAAGGGACCGAGGTGGGGATCCGGAAACCACATTGGAGCCACTGCGACTGATGACAATATTTGAGCCGGAGAGAAGGGAGAGGCCCGGTTGAGGGCAGAGGTGCAACCGGCAACCAGGAATACCATGGTGGAACCAGGGCGATGTCTGACCAATGCGGAGACGGGTGGACAAATAAGCCTGGTGGGTTGATGGGCCACGGTGGAGCTGAGGGAGAATTGAACCATGGTGCAGTTGATGAGTCCCTAGGTGGAATCCGAGGCTCTGTGGCATGAGGCGGAGATGGGGCATCCTAATGCCGAGGTGAATCCGGGGACTTGGCTAGCTCTGGTAGAGGAAGTGGAAGAGGGAGGCTGGGAGGGACCACAGGTGACTGGGCAGAACCACTGGAGAGACAGGAGTTCCAGGGCTGGGCAGAACCAACAGGGAAACGGGAGACTTAGATCTGGGCAGAACCAGCAGGGGTACTGGAGATTCAGGGCTGGTCGGAGCCAGTAGGGAAACAGGAGATTCAGGGCTGGGCAGAACCAGTGGGGAAACTGGAGATTCAGGGCAGGGCAGAACCAGCAGTCAGATGTGTCGACGGGCACAGGCTCTGGAGCAGTATTCGGCTCAGTTTGGCTCACTGGTACTTCCTCCATGTCTGCGTTGGAGTTCAGTTTCAGCTCTGTCTGGTTGGCTGATGGCTTACTAGGCTATGGGTCAGGTAAAGGCCGATCCATTATATACCAGAACCCACAAACGCGACAAAATCCTCCTTGGGACCGTCTACTGGAAGGTGTTCCTTAGACCACTCGCTCAGGCTAGTGATGGGTAGCAAGTTTGGCACGCTAGATTAAAACGTCCCAGTCCCCAGGTGTGTTCTTCTAGTGGACTCCAGGCTGAGAAGCTATACTGCAGGGAGATCTATCCATGGTGCTGAAAAAAAGGGAGAAAATTATTAACTAATTATTAATTATTAACAAATATTTACTAATTAAGATCAGCAGGTGAACGGAATAAATCAATCAAAGGAACAAACTGAAACACACTAGGACAATGGGTCAACTTAAACTGGACATAAACCTGACAGTAATATTGTGAAATATTATTACATTTAAAATAGTGTTCTGGTTTAATATATAAAATGCAGTTTATTCCTGGGATGGCAAAGCTGAATTTTCAGCAGTCATTATTCCATTCTTCAATTTTACGTGATCCTTCAGAAATAATTTTTAATATGCTGATTTGCTCAAGTAGCATGCATTATTATTATCAATGTTGAAAACAATTGAATATTTTTAAAAGTAAAAATATAAATTTAAATAAAAAATAAAAAATGAATAAATTTAATAAAAGTATTAATTTCTTTTCTTTTTCTTCTTTTTTTTACTTTACTGACCTATAACATTTAAACGGTAGTGTATGTGGTTGGGACAGTAAAACTTTAAATTTGGTTGAACTTTAGATTAGTTTCCTAAAGAGATCCCTCAGGGGTCATTCTCCATATCTCTTTAACCCTATCTGTCTTTCTCCTATACAGTCTATCTGATATTGGGCTTGATCGCAATGTTGGTGGTTCTGGAAACCTTCTGTGAACTTCAGCAGCTGAAGAAGCTCAGGAAGATCTTCTACCTAAGGAAAGAAAAAACAGAGGACCAGCTTAACATCGTGGATCATGATCACCTCTCCTTTGCCTCTGTGTCTGACCAGGCAGCCTCATTTAGAGAGGATAAGACTGATATGTTTCCTGATGACATAGTCTCCTCACCTACTGCTACCTCTAATGGACCAATGGACCAATGAGGCATCCTGAAATTCCATATCTAGAACCCGACACATTAATGTTTCTGAAGCATCTCCACCAAGAGCATAAATGTATTGTCAGTGTAATCTGCTGTCAAGTTAGCTGAACCCTACCATAGATATGAATACTTGAAACACAGACTAAAGGTAAGTTACAGTACTGTGGAAAGGATTGTGTGAATTTGTAGGATAATGCAAAATATCAGATATTCTCCATGCAGCTACTGAACTGAAAAACGTGTTGTGACCAGGGGTGGTCATAGACTAGCTGTATATATTCCATGTACTGTTCTTATTAGGTAACCTAAAAGGGATATTCTGTAATATAGTTTTACAGATGTAATAATGTAAATCATGTTCTTTTTTTTTTTTGGTTATACTAATTTGAGGAATTGCTTAAGGCAGGAATAAACTACACATCTTTTGCACAGGTTTTTGCACTGATTTGCAGTTTGGACAAGTCAGTGCTCCACTCTTAAAAATAAAGGTTCTTTACTGGCATTGATAGTTCCGTTAAGAACCTTTAACATCCATGGAAACTTTATATTGCACAAAATTTTCTTTATAGTGGATAAGCTTAGCTTAGTGGGTTATTTTATGAACTATCCACAAAAAGGTTATTTGGGGAACCAAAAAATGTTACATTTTGGAACATTTACATTTTGGAAAGTCTGAGCCGATCTACCAATTTTAGGCAGTCGGTGTAGAAAATAGCAGAAAATAGTGTATAACAGGCACAGATTTTTTTTAGCTTCAGACTTTGATTCCATCCAGTCAGAGGATATCAGACAAGTTATCAAACTATGAGGCATCAGACAATCAAAAAGCTGTATAATTAATTTCTCTACTGAAGGGATTATTTTTTGCCTTTAGTCATGTTGGCTCTTCTGAAGCAGTTCTGTTTGTTGCAGTAGGCATTGTCTACCACCTAAGGGTGCTGTAGTGCATTGAGTCCCATTACTTTTGTATTGTAAGCAAAGAACATAAGTCACATCAGTGCATCAATATGCTCTTATGAGTGACTGCGTATATTGCTATTGAAGGGAATAAATCTTATTTTATCATTAATTTATAGTTTTCAGTTTTATACTTTAATTTTATTTCACATGCCTAAAGATGCTGTAAGTTGTGCATTTGTTTGTATGTTTCAAGTCGCACTTTATCAAAACAGAATAAACTGTTTAGATCATGTGATTGTATTGTGTCCATTCTTCAGCCAATAGCAAGATGTTGTACATGCACAACAGGACTTGCAGCACACATAATAAAAATAATCTCATCTCTTCCCCCTCTTAGAGTTTACCTTTGCTAGGCTATATCAGTGTGTTAAAACCTTGCTGGGGGCGAAGAGGCTTTGTGGACCCGAGCAGCTGTAAGGTCTGTTAACAGTATCAGGATGCCTGCTCAGTGCTGTTAAAAGAGATATTTACTCTGCTGTTTGAAAGTGAATTTGATGCCATCCTGTAATAGTGGTGCTGAAATTGAGCCGAGGTTATGTTAACAAGGCCCCGCAGCTGTGCTCACCTTGGACATATTTCAATAAGTTGTACTCTGTTAAGAGCATGCAAAACTATAAATGACCTTCTTGAGTTCCACTAGACATTCATCTTAATGTTACACTCATTATCAACTCAGAATAAGATATTGTTGAGAACGATGAGTTTGTTAATGGACAATGTATTTTGCTTGTAGGTGATAGGAGGTTATATGTCAGGGGGTTCTCCAAAGGTAAATAATTCCTTCATATTATCATGGGAAAATGTTGTTTTTGAGTATACATCTGTCATTCAGAATGATTTCTTGCTAGTATCTGTTGTTTTTTATTTATGATGCACTATTAACATTCAAATGACAATGTAATTTTTTCCCAATATATAGCCTACCTCAGGAAAACTGATGGAGGTCTCAATAATGCTTCATTTACTGTAGATATTGACTTTGTTGACAAACAGAAAAAGTACACATCTCAATATTAATCTGAATATGGATATTAGCAAATACATTTAAATAATAAAAAGTAATAACATGATTATTTGGCTTTATAACTATTTGATGGGAAATATTTGAGATCTCTGACTGTGTCAACAATCTAACACATTGCAGAATAATTTTTTTTTCTCAGAAGAGAGCACAAGATAAAAAAATCTCCATTTTATCTCCATTCAGTCTCATGAGGAGAAAGAACAGGGATATTAAAGAGATTCAATGTGTGGTAGATATTATAAATTTAGTTGTGACACACAAATGTAAAATTATTCAAAGAGGTCATCTTACCACACCACAAGACTATTATGAACTCATATATCTGACCTCATACCCCCCCCCTCCCCCATGTTATTATTTTTACTTACTACCAACATGCAACTCTGGGCCTTCTGTGCCAATTCATGCGGGACCTATCTTACCCCAAGGGTTTATTTTAATCTTTTCACTTCGAAAAAAACATCTTGTCCCGGGTGGTATCTTACCCTTTTGTTCTCCTTGAAGAGAACAAACTATTGAATACCTAAGTTGTTATTTATAAATGTCTCCTTTTAAATCTGCCTTTGGTTTGTCCTTGATAAATGGGAATAATCTCCACCAGAGTGCTTCGATAGTTCTCACCCAAGATTTTTCAATTAAAATCCCTCTCCCATGGCCTGTTTATCCAAGCCAGTCTGCTTCATTAGATGTCAGGTCTCGCTACAGTGTGTGCCAAGCTCAATTTTGAGTTAAGCATATGCAGTGCAGACCTCATGGCTTCTCCCCATGGCATTCTCCAACGGAAGGTGTCAGAGGGTATTGACGCCGCTATCAGAAGTTTTTGCTTAGCTAAGCACAGGTCTCCTAACTGAGGCTTGTGTGGGGTGGAGACAGTTCTTCCGATCGATAGGTGCCAGCCAGTTACAATGAACTCCCCTTCACACAGACACACACACACACACACACACCATGGCTCACACCCCCACTGCTAGCCATCTTTCAAAACCTGGCTGTGGACCGTGAAGCTGCCACACTGCAGGGAAAAGATCCCCACACATGATGTGCCGGCGCAATGCAGAAAGGGGACAAAACTCCAGCACCCTGTGTACAACTGTGTTCTCAGAAAGACAGGTAAAAACTTTTACATTTGATTAAGTGCTGAAAAGCTAATCTGAGTGACAATTTAATGACCAAATGGCATAATGATGCTTTTAAGGTGTTTTATCAAGACAAGGATAGATCTTTTAATCCTCAATTTACTGTCTAAAGTCTTGCTATTCTTTCCTCTGCCATTTAATTTAGAAGTGTGGCATTTTTTATAAGAGGCAGCAATTTCACAGGTTTTTGTTGCAATTGTGTTCATGTGAAATATAAATGTTGTACTGGTTATTTGTCTTTGTTAAATTTATTTTATAATAAGGTTAAAATGGTTAACATTACTTATATTATTTAACACGAGCAATAAACAATACTTCTACAGCATTTATTAAATTTAGCCAAATGTACTAATACATTTTTAAAACCAAAAGTTGTATTCGTTAAAACAATGAACAATTAGTTTACCATAGCTAATGTTAACAAAGTTTAATGATTTAAAAATATATTCCGTATGGTTATTTGAAGCATTATGCATGGTTAGTTTGTTAATATTAACTAATGTTAACAAATGTGGGACTTTATTGTAAAGTGCTACAAAATATCTAAAAAATTTAAACAGCAGCAATGAAAAATGACAGTGAAAAAGTAAATGGAACTAACATACATGTACTGTATTTGTGAAAACGAACATGTGTCATTGTGCTTGCTAAGGTCTGTATCACAATTAGGTTATAATTGCTCATTTAATAGTTATAGATGTGAAAGATTGAACTTTATATCAAACTTTGGCATGTAATGTTCCACAATGTTTGTGTTACATGAATATTGCTGTGACAATAACCCTTCTAAGCAAGTCAGATTTAAGATTTTTATCTGGTGGACAATAAAATGTGAGTAAAAAAACTAGAATCAGACTGGAGGATTAAACATTAGGCTAAAGTGACACCAGCTGTATGCGGGGACCAGATAGTAACACAAAACATATGCTAATAACCAATCAGAATGCTTTAGCAGCTGCATAGCAACACCCTGGTAACCACCCACAACACCCTAGAATTGTGCCATTGGTCAGATACCACTCACATATCTTCTGAAATGTAAAAAAAAACATTCATATTAAGAGCATGTATGAGATCTAAAACTTTGGGGAAACAAGCTTTGCTTGCAATGTTGTCTTCCTTCCTAAAAGAGCCACTTCCTTCCACGTCTACTCTTGGCCAGTTTCCTTCGTTTCCCCCTGCCATGCACTGGCATCTCTGCTGTGCCAGACAGATGGGCTGTGCTGGGCTGCTGTGTTTGCTGCAATGTAGCTGTTCACCTAAAGGAAAATGAAGCAAGCTAAATTGAATGTGTATCAGAAAAACAAAACATATTTCCACAATATGTGGAAATTTTTGTGTAAAAAGCTACAGAAAAAGTGACAGTTAAAAGTGTAGTCTCAGACCCCCCTGACCGAAAAGGTTTTTTTTTTGCAAATAATGCAATATGTAGGCTATTTAATATGCTATACATATGCATTTAGCACTGAGCCTGTCATTTTATTAAAAAATCTGTTAAAAAAAATGGGCACAATGTAGCCTACTGTTTAACGTGTTACATTTATTTATTTATTTATTTATTTATTTATTTATTTATTTTTATTTTACAGTTGTATTATCTGTATTTTGGATTACGCACTGCATCAGTTTGTGTTTTAATGTTTAACAGAAGTTTCCGTAAAATTACTGGTTAATGTCCTGGCAGAAAATTTTAATATTTTTCTTTTCTTTTTTTCTCCAGTGTAGTGTGAGTCTGAAAAGTGTGTTTTAGGACATGTTTATGGGTAAAATCGTCAACAGAAGATGAAACAATAATTTGGAAGTTCATAACTTGGTAGCCTACTGGATAGTCTATCATAATTTGGGTCCGCGCAGGCGCACTACGTTCACAGGTGGTCGTGTCTTCATACAGCAGTGCAGCTCCAGCTCAATGCTATGAATCTCCTTTTGACTACCCTGAACAATCACGATTTCTAAACGCTAAATACTTCTTAAAATGGGCTCATCAGAGTGTCGAATGAAACAGAACTTCTCAGTCTCAGAGTGAGTTATATTTCTTGGCAAATAAATATGAGAGGCTTTAAAATGAGCGCGTGCGCACGAACTGCTCATTGACTATAAATTCATCCTTCGTCCTTTTAAATGCATTCGTCTAGCTTGCAATGATATGTACTATAAACAAGTTTACACTATAGTCTAAGTCTGCAGCAGTTAAGTGCAACTGCAAGTTCTGACTCTCGCGAACGCGCGCGCTCGCAGTTTTGTACATTTTCATTGATTGGCAGCATTTTGTCGTATTGCGTTGTGTCGTGCCTCAAATTGGCAGTATTGACGGTGTGTTTACAAGCGTTGTGTGCTTCTAAGCTCTACATTTCCGCTGAGATCCACTGTTTTCTGATGTCTCTTCTTTAACTTCAGGGGGATGATAAAGCCTTCAGACATGAGTCCGCGCCGCTTGTCAGATATCAGTCCTCAGATCAGACAGCTGAAATCCCTCGTCATTGATGAAGAACTAAATGAAGAACTTAAGTCATCGAGATCGGTCGAGTACATCAACAACGCATCCATAGAAGAGCGGATTCTGAGGATCACTGGTTACTATGGCTATGTGCCCTGGAACGCGTCTGTCACAGGTAACGTTAGTACACTTGATTTATTCTTGTGCTTAGTTAAACGTAAAAACAATAAATAAAAACAAAGTCACCATGAAACTCAAAATAGACAGTTTTTTTATGGAATATTGCAGTATTTATTATAAATTATTTATCTGTGCAATTATTATTATCATTATTATTAGTCATGGGATGGGATATCTGTAATCAATATAATTACCCCTCTTGCAATGATATCTTTTCTCTGATGATGTGTTTACTGGCGTGGGGGCGGGACAACCTGTCACACACATGACCAGTGGCAAACCACAACCATCCAATCAATTCCGACAGACAAAATTAAGTCCGGCCTTAAATTTTACTCCTTTTTTAATTTTAATAATAAGAGCAAAACATAATTAACGTACAAGAGTGCATATAACCATACATGTCGGGTAAAAAAAGGAAAGAAAGAATAAAAAAATACCTATTAAACTATATTTTATTTGTTCAAGAAGCCATTTCACCGGATAACGTCACAATAGTGAAGAAAAGACTATCACAGCTTCCTTTTGTAGAACTCTAAGGGTACTATACTATATAATTCATATAGCTACAATTATAGTTATTTACCCTTAACTTATATTATGTCCTAGAGAAACAAAATAGTATTACATTATTCATGCGGACCATGTGTGTCACTGAACTTTTTGCCGCCATTTTTGTGTCTGGTCACAGCTGCGCAACCGGTTTCAG